>JAIUCV010000025.1:4043166-4643166 GCA_026724425.1 Erythrophleum ivorense | reverse complement strand
ATACACCAAGTTTTTGAAGGAGATGTTAAGTAACAAAAAGAAGTTGAATGAGTTGGGCAAAATCATGCTTACAGAAAAATGTAGTGCAATAATTCTCAATAAGCTTCCTCCTAAGCTATGAGACCTAGGTACCTTCTCAGTGTGTGTGTCATTGGAAACAAATTTGAAGGGGGGGCTCTTTGTAACCTTGGATCAAATATGAATTTCTTGTCACTTTTAATTTTTGAACAACTTCAACTTGGAAAAGTATATCCCATGTCAATTACTTTACAACTAGCGAATCGGAGCCTGTCTAAGCTAAAAGGTATTATTGAAGATGTTATAGTTAAAGTGCACAAGTTTATCTTTCTAGTTGACTTCATCATCTTGGACATACCAATGAACAAGAAGTTACCTCTTTTATTAGGGGAACCTTTTGTGGCAACAGCTCGAGCTTTAATAGATGTAGAGATTGGTGAGATTAAGCTGCGAGTAGGAGATGAAGAGATTCTATTTAATATAAATAAGCCCTTGAAGTTCTTTGATCAGACAAATGACTGTTTTTAGGTTGAGTTTATGAGGATTACATTCAAGAAGTATTGGAAACATATAAAAAAAAATATACTCATTAGAGGCATTGTTACATGAGCTAGACATAATTGAACAATAAGAGACGAATGAAAGCAAGATGATGATACATGGAAGTCCCCAATGGTTGAACTCTTCAAGGAAATTTGAATCATGGAAGTGGAAGCTAAAGTGACCCCATCAATGAAACCGTCAATTGAAGAACCTTCGTAGTTGGAGTTGAAACCATTGCCATCTCATTTGAAGTACGCCTATTTGGGAACAGATGATTCCCTACCAATAATCATTTCTGCATCTTTAAATAAGGAACAAGAACAAAAGTTAATTGATGTACTTAAAACTCATAAATCAGCTATGGGTTAGACAATTGCGAATATTAAGGGCATCAGTCCAGCAATAGTGATACACAAAATCCTGTTAAAAGATTAGCACAAGAAATCTGTTGAGGGGCAAAGGAGACTAAACCCAATCATGAAGGAAATGGTTAGGAAAGAGATTTTAAAGTGGTTAAGAAAGAGATTCTGAAGTGGTTGAATGCAGGGATCATATACCTTATATTTGACAGTAGTTGGGTCAATTTGGTATAATGTGTACCTAGAAAGGGAGGAATAACAGTGGTAAGGAATGACTAGAATGAGGTTATTTCCACCAAAATGGTCACTGGGTGGTAGATTTGTATGGATTATAGGAAGTTGAATGCGGCAACACGCAAAGATCATTTTCCCCTTCCATTCATTGACTAGATGCTTGATCACTTTGCTAGGAAGCAATATTTTTATTTTTTGGACAGATACTCTGGATACAGTCAAATAGCAATCACCCTAGAAGATCAAAAAAAGACAACATTCACTTGCCCTTATGGCACCTTTGCATTTTGTAAGATGCCGTTCAGGTTATGTAATGCTCCAGCTACTTTTCAACGCTATATGATGTCTATCTTCGCAAATTTCATTGAACACATCATGGAAGTTTTTATGGACGATTTCTCTATTTTTGGAGAATCATTTGAGATGTGTTTAGCAAATTTAGCACAAGTCTTAAAGCATTGTGAAGAAACAAATTTGGTGTTAAATTGGGAGAAATGTCATTTCATGGTCACTGAAGGAATTGTCTTGGGTCATAAAGTTTCTAAGCATGGTCTGGTAGTGGATCGTGCCAAAACAGCAGTGATCAAGCACCTTCCACCACCCATTAATGTGAAGGGGATCAAGAGTTTCTTTAGTCATACTGATTTCTATCGTCAGTTCATTAAGGACTTCTAAAAAATCACGAAGTCGATTTGTAAACTTTTAGAGAAAGACATACCCTTTCAGTTTACCGATGAGTGCCTGAAAGCATTTGAAGAGCTAAAGTAGAGATTGATCACTGTGCCTATCATTGTAGCTCCAAACTGGAGTCAACCATTTGAACTTATATGCAATGCAAGTGATTATACAGTAGGAGCTGTTCTCAGTTAAAAGAGAGACAAGGTATTTCACCCCATTTACTATGCTAGTCAAACCTTGAATAGAGCTTAGGTAAATTATTCTACAACTGAAAAGGAGATGTTAGCCATGGTCTTTAATTTTAGTAAATTTCACATTTATTTGATGGGTACTAATGTAATTGTACATACTGATCATGCGGCCATTAAATACTTATTTGCATAAAAAAGAGTCAAAATTGAGGCTAATTAGATGGGTCCTTCTCCTGCAAGAATTTGATGTGAAGATAGTGGATAGAAAGGGCAATGACAATCAGGTAGCAGATCATTTGTCACGTTTGGTTTAAGAGTCTGAATGTGTAGATGGAACCATGATTGATGAGTGTTTTCCCGATGAACAAGTATTTCATGTGGTAAGCTTAACTGACATTCCATGGTATGCCGATATTGTAAATTACTTTGTGTGTAATATTTTATCCCCTAATGTCAGTCATTACCAAAAGAAGAAGTTTCTGCATAATGTAACCTACTACGTCTGGGAAGAGTCTTTTCTTTTTAAAAGGTGTGTTGATTCTGTGATTAGAAAGTGTGTGCTTGAAATTGAACAACATGTTATCCTCTATACTTGCCATTCATCAGCTTATGGGGGTCATTTTAAAGGTCAAAAGACTACACATAAGGTGTTAGAACTGGCCCACATTGTTTAAAGATGCTCACAACTTTGTTATTCAATGCGATAGATGTCAAAGAACAGGGAACATCTCAAAGCGACATGAGATGCCACAATTTGGGATTTTAGAAGTTGAACCATTTGATGTATAGGGCATGGACTTCATGGGCCCATCTCCTTCATCCCGAGGTAATCATTACATATTGTTGGCTGTGGAATAACCAACGATTCTAATACGATAATCAAATTTCTCAAGAAATACATCTTCACTAGATTTAGGGTACCTCAAGCTATTATCACTGATGAAGGTATTCATTTTCACAATAAACAGCTGAAGCATTTGTTAATTAAATATGGGGTGTATCATTGAATATCTCTTGCATACCACCCTCAAACCAATGGCTTATGTGAGTTTACTAATAGGGAAATCAAAAGAATATTAGAAAAAATTGTTAATCATTCTAAAAATGATTAGTCTGATAAGTTGGATGATGTATTATGGGCATATCGAACTGCTTATAAGACACCCATAGGGATGTCACCCTATAGGCTTGTTTATGGGAAAGCATGCTATTTACCTTTGGAACTTGAATATAGAGCGTGGTGAGCCATCAAACAGCTTAATCTTGATCCTAAACTGGCAAGTACTCAAAGAATGCTTCAACTGGATGAATTAGAAGAATTTCGTTTAGAAGCATATTAAAGCTCAAGGGTTTACAAAGAAAGAATGAAAAAATGGCATGATTGCCACATTCTCTGCCAGACCTTCACACCAGGATAACAAGTGTTGCTGTTTAACTCAAGACTCAAGCTATTTCTTGAGAAACTTAAATCAAGGTGCTCAGGCCCCTATACTATGATTATTGTTGCACCCTATAGAGTTGTACAAATTAAAGATGAATGATCAGGAGACCAATTTAAGGTCAATGGTCAAAGAATCAAACAATATTTTATGGGAGAATGGAACTGTCACAAGGTGGTTCAAAGCTTCACAACACCTCCTTGAATACTAAAGATAGTCTGACTGAAGACTTTAAACTTAGTGCTTCTGGGAGGTAGCCCAAATTCATATCATTTGAACTTTTTTTTTTTAATTTAATTTTTGTTGAAAGGACTTTGAATGTTTAATCCTTGTGTTGATTTTGCAGGATTTGAGTGTACCGGAAAAGTTGGAAGTCTTGGACAAACCCTCCTTGAAGAAAGCATGATAAGGAAGAGAAGAACCATGGAGTCCTTTCTCATTTAGTAAATATGTTCATTTCACTTCATTTAAATCAGTTTTGTCCTAAGTGAAAGTAAATATGTTAGGGGATTAAAAGAACGTAAGGCAAGATTTCTTCTTTATTTTTCTAAATTTTAGCATCTTTATTCTTCACTATGGTGAGTGGCCCTTCTCGCTATTGCAAGTGTACTTGTTCTGCATCTAGTACAATAAACAGGGAGTTCCTCACTATGGCATGGGCTGTGGCGAGCTAAAGTGTGTTTAACGGATGTCAAGTGTTTTCACTACAGCGAGGTAACCCTTTCACCATTGCAAGTTCCTTGTCTTTCTAATTTGGTACAAAGTCTGGAGAGTCTTTCGCTATTGCCCCTCTATGGGAAGGAACTGGGTTGCAGAAATGTATTCAAGTGTATTCACTATTGCATGATGACCAACTCGCTATAACGAATTTATTATGCCCATGGACTAGTGCAAATACCAAAGAGTTTCTCGCTATAACCTAGATTCTACAACTAACAAGAATCACCTAAGTATACTCGCCATTGCAAGGGAGTAATTTCGCTATTGCGAGAAAGGGACATTTTGTTTATGGTGTATTTTCCAGAGATCTCCTCACTATTGCTTAGGCAATAGCGAAGCCTCTGGCCATCAATTCAGAAAAAAAAAGGAAAATAAATAATAATAATAATATATATATATGTATTTTTCTTTCCCCACTAACCCTCCTCCTTCCCTGGCCATTCCTTTCGCTATTATGTGCTCTTCCCCCTTCCATCTCCTTCCTCACTTCTTCTGTAGCAATTCTTGCTTTTCACGTCCCCATTCCCTTCGTTTACTCTTCTCCTCACATTAAGTACATCGCTCGTCCTTCATCTCCTCAATTTCTACTTGTTATCGCTTGTTTTGGTGCATTTAGGGTTGTAAAAGTTTCTGCTTTTGATTGCGTAATTAGGGATACATAGGCTAGCAATTTATGGTTTTGTTCTTCCCATCGCATGTTTTTGTGCAGGAGGTTCACATTATTCTAAGGTTTTAAGGGCAAAAATTACTATTCTGCAAATTGGGTTCTTTCTCACTATGGCGAGGATAAACTCGCTATAACGAGTTCGAATGTTTTTCCAAAATATGCCATTTCGTTCCATGCACCTTATTGCCTTGTCTGCTTCAATTTCCTCACCCCTAATCACTTGCCTACTCTTAAAGGACCCCTTACATATCATGTGGACTTTAAAATTGAATTACAATGCATTTTTCTTTTCCATAACTTGTTTCCTTTGCAGTGGCCATATCTTCAATATCTTGTGGATACTTTATTGTTTAAATTGTTACCTATCATTTGATTAAGAATGCTTTGTTAGTTTGCTATATCTAATTTACACTGGATTGATTCTGGTTATTATTGGTTTGCAAATTGTATGGCTCCGAAAAAGCAAATGAAAACAGCTGAAGCATCTTCCTCAAAGTAGAAAAAAAAACATGTGATAAGGACAAATTTACTTCTTCGAGAGCTGAATTCGGCTTTGAACACCTCTTTTCAGATTGGGGAGTCATTGAAGACAAATATTATGAGCCCCATCCATTAGATATGACCTTCAGGGACTTTAAATGGCATGGCCTATGAGGCTTCACAAAAAAAACCTATACATCGGATCCCCTTGATGATCCAAGAATTTTATGCCAATTTTGAAGACACGGAAGAGAAGAAGATGAATATTATTGTCGATCTACATGGGTTAAGATAAATGAAAAAGTCATTTAGGACTTTTATGAATTACCATATGTGGACCAATGTGCCTTCCAAGCTTACATGAACAACCAGTAGTCCATTCCATGGGAAGAAATAGAGACAACGATAGCTAATGAAGGCCAAGCAAGGCTCACCAACAAAGTGTATATGATTAACCAACTAAATAAATCTGCTCGGGATTAGCTGCAGTTTATCACTAGTAATGTGTTGACTAGTTCTTATGGGTCCAATATGATTCAAGAAATGGCTCTTCTAACATGTTGCTTCATGACAAGGAAGTGGGTGAATATTCCCCGCCTTATAGTCTTAAAATTCAAGCAAATAGCCTGGTCAGATAAGGTAAGCCTGGCACGCCCCTATATGTTCACTGAGTTACTATCAATGAAGGGAAACCGAATGTCTAAAAATGACGCCTAATTTAAACCAAAAGGTTCTTTCAAGTATGATAACATGAAGGATGAGCCGGAAAGACCCTAAAGACAGTGGGCACAACAAGAAGCACCTCCACCTCCCCTTCAGTAGAGAGAGGATGCACTAGAGCCCATGATGCATAAAGCATCACCTCAGACTCAATTTGATGGCTGGGTGAGAGAATCTATCGAAAGACTAGAAGGCCATGTACTGTTAATGAAGGATCAGTTGCAAATGCTTATTGATTATCTCATGTTTGCTCCTTTACCACCAACTACAAAGGTCCCTCAGTTATCCATCATCGTTCTTCCATAGGATCTAGCATTACAAGATTTACCTGGCCCTTTTGACCCATAGTGGTCATCTATTTTTTACTTGATGTTTCTTGTTTTTGTTTGGGATAATTATATATGGATAACTGTACCCTCTAATCCCCCTTTTAGGAGTTCTCAATTGATGGTTACATATTTAAATATCTTTATCTAATGCTTACTTACTCTTTGCTGCTTAGTCTGTTGTCTATTTTTATCTCCTAGATATAGGATTTGTTTGCATCCCTTTTTCTCTTATGGCTCGTTTGGTATGAGGGGTTGGGTTTTGACGGAATGGGAATGGGAAATGGAATGGGAATGGAAAGGAATCTTGTACCTCATAGTTATGTTTGGTATGATGGAAAAAGAAATAGGAATATTTTTACTTTTTTTATAGTTAGTTAGATAAAAATGACATAAAAATAAAATGAGAAGAGAATTAAAATATTAAAATATTTTTAATAATTATAAAATATAATAAAATATTTTATGTTTAATTATCAATAATAATAAAAAATAATAAAATAACATGTTAATTTAAAATTTTATTTTTAATTTACTTTTAATAGAAAAAAATTACTTGAAGAAGAACAAAATAATTTTAACTTTTTTTCTCCTACTCAGTAAAGCTCTCTCCTACTCAGTAAATTTCTTTCCCACTGTAAAACAATGGAATGGACTCTCCCATGTTAGTGGGAATGTTGTCTCTCAAGAAAGAGGTCTCCTGCCTACCAAACAAGCTTTTCCCTCAATCCCACTCCCTTTCCCTCTCTATCACTTAACTCTCCCGCAAACCAAACGGGACCTTAATTAAATCTTTATGTCAGGGGAGTTTTTGTTTCTCTCTTTCTACTTCTATCTCTTCCGTTTACCTAAATTTCTCTCTAATTGTTTGATGTTGTTTATCTCTTTCTTTAACATTGAGGACAATGTCCATTACAAGTGTGGGGAAGTTTGGGGAGGGGTAGATATAGGCTAGATAGATATGTAGATCTAATTAAATAATAATAATTTTAATTATAATTAGTTCATCATAATGCCTCCACAATTTTAACCAATCATTTTAGATTCAGTTCTCCCTTGCTTTAGATAAATATTGAACAACGAATTTGAAGGTTGAGCAAACTTAAACTGATTAAATTAAGTAATGCAATTTGTAGTAAACGCCCATAATAGAAGCACCTTTCAGCAAGATGGTTATTGAGGTAATTCAACCTCTTTTTATTTAATCTCAATTAGTTTTAGATCATTCCAATTTATTTTGCTGCTGATGGATATCTGATTTTCATTTAAGAGAGATATATAGTTGATAGGAATATATATATATATATATATTTCTACTCCAATGGTTGAAATCACTTAGTAATCAAAAATTTTTACTAAAAAGTGTGAACTTTCGTGTCAAACAGTGGTAAAACTAAGAATATGCAATTAAGCACTTTGAGTCAATTTCCTTAATCTAAGTAACCAAGTGGCTTCATAATCAATGTTGTTATTCGCGTAAAAAAGATTAAGAGAAATGAGTAGGAGGATTAAAAAAAAGAATGGTTGTGCTGAAATTGACACATTGTTGGATAATAAAGTCTAGACCTCTATTAATTAACTCTGACGATTGAAGTTGGAGTAGATAATTGGAATTGTTCTTGAAAATATATTGTGGTTATTAATAAGATCACTTGATTGCTTCAAAACTTTTTATGGAATACACACACACACTTTAAGAGTAAGGAGGGTGTTGCTATGATTACATTATTTATGGAATTCAAATTGAGTTCTGTTGAATTTCTGCTTTTGACCTTGGTTTCATTCTAATTGTGGGGGAATTCTTAATTTTGGTTGATTGGTTGCTAATTATAGAGAAGAATAAGTTCAGTAGCCACTTTGATTGATATTTTTAGGAACTGCTTGAGGACAAGCAATAATACAAGTGTGGGAAAGTTTGATGACTCCCTAATTTTTGTCAGAAAAATGTGTATTTTACGATAGATTAGGGAGTCAAATTATCTAGTTCTTGAGTGACCTTATATAAGTTTTTATCCAATCAAAGAAAATAAATAAAATATATCATTTGCAATAGTTTTATTAGTTTTGAGCTTTATTTGATTTTGATTTTAATCTCAAGAGAAAGGTAGAGATCTGCTAGAATGGAATAAGAAAAAGGAAAGAAGCTGGAAGTTCAATAGCAAGCTGTTCAAGTTCCCTCGCTATAGTGAGAATGAAGTTCGTTATAGCTACAAGGCCTTTTCGCTGTGGCGAGGAGGCCAGCTTGCTATAGCAAAGTCGTGACTCATACAAGATCCAAAGAACTTCTAACTATAGCACAAGTAGTAGCGAGATTAGCCAAGATCTGGAACCTATAAGCCCTCACTATAGCGAGAAACACCCCTCGCCATAGCGAGATTGATCATTGAAATATATAGCTTTGATTTGCAAACTAAAAATGCAATAGGCAGCTAGGGTTTCGTCATTCTGAGCCGAGGGGAGAGTTTCTGAGGGAAAAAACAAACCAAAGAGCTAGGGTTTAGAGAAGAAGAGCTTGGGTTGAAGATTGGAGGCCAAATCAACACAATTTTACTAAGCTTTCTTATATTCTTCATCTTTTCCTCCATGACTCCTTGTTTATTCGAATCTCTAGTTTTGCTTACAATGTGTAGAGCCATGTGTGGTTAGTTTCCTTAGATCCTAGGTTCTCTTGAACTTATTTCCATGTAATAGAGATTTTGCAAAGTTAATTTTGGTTGATTATTGATTTAAATGCTTAATCTTTCTACTATGCTTCATTTAAGAGTTTGGCCATCTCTTTTATGGAATTAGGGGGGTTTGAGATTAGCTCTTGAAAAAGGAAGCAACTTAGGATTAGGTTATTCTAATTCTGTTCTTAGGTATAGAAATATACTCAAGAAACCCTAAGTAGTGAAAAAGATTGAATACAATTAACCTAACTAATTGTGAGAGAGATCTACAATTAATTAGGATAGAAGTCTTAGTGGTTCGAGAGACACTCAGGCTTATTTAATCTCTTTAACTTTTAGATTGTTAATTAACTAATTAATTGAGCAACTCAATTCATAACAATTAGGGGACAGGAACCTAGGATACTCCTTAGTGATTAATCTCATTAGAACAATCTTCACGCTCAGTAATAGTTTAAATTTATTCTCTTTAATTCCTTACATTGGTAGTTGTTTGTCTTTACTTAAATGAAAGTGAGTTTTTTTATGCCTAATTGAGTCTAATTCAATTCTCTGTGGGACGACCTTGATTTACTATATTACAAGAGCGATCTGTACGCTTGTGGAATCTATTGCAAAAATAGTGGCTATCATATACCTATCAATCTCACCCCTATTAGAAAATTTGTTCTCTAAATGTGGTGTTCTTGGACTAAATTTTAGTTATACTTCTTTCTTCATTATCACTAATGAAGATACACCCTTTTCAATTATTCTAAGTTTCTTGTAAATATATATTCCTTACTCATTAAGCCCAGTCCCATGCTTATGGAAATTATCATGAACACAAATAATCAACCCTATGGCCTTGTGATGCTTAAAACTAGCTTATTATTTTGTGCTCAATTTAAAGGGTGTGGAAGTAACTTACTTAGAGGGCACTCGATTAAGTTTGAAAGCATCAATTTATAACTTATCATCCCAAAAAGGTAAGATTACTTGAACCATCATCAACCTTAACTATTTCAAATGAGGTTTTTATTTTCTCTTTTAGCATCTTCATTTGCTAAAGTGTTAAGGAATCATCAATTTATCTCATGATTCCTTTTTCTTCACAAAGATCACTAAACTAACTTAGATAAACATTCACATCCTTCATCATAGCTCAAAGTCATAATCTTCTTATCTGTAACATCTCATAATTAATTAAGGTGTTAATTACAGATTAGATTAATTAGGAATAATTAATATGGGTTGAGATTTAATTGAGATAGAAATCCTATCTAGGCTTAAATTAATAGATCATGATAAGAGGCTAATGGAGGCCCAATGGGTTAGGTGTAGACCCAACCCAATTTAGTGTGATGGAGGCCCAAAATCCACCTTGTATAGATTCTTCTAAGTGGGCCCAATAACCCTTGTGCAGACCCACATTCTTGAGCTCTTCAAACTTGGCCCAAACTTAATTAAAACTTCAACAACCCAATGTATAAGAGCTAGCCCAACAAAATTTTGCAGCCCAACACTCTAAAAACTAGCCCAACAAGTAAAAACCTGAAGCCCATTAAGAGATGGATCTTAGAGCAACCCATGACCCACATTTGACCTAACTTAAACCCAACTAAAACCCTAATACACCAGCCTCTCCCTCACACTTGCTGAAACACAAAACACAAAGAGAAAATTCGGAGCTTGGAGAGGAGGCTAGGGTTGGGGGCACTAATTCTGCATTTTCTCACATTTAGAGCAAGATTCAGCCAAGGTAATAGTTATACAACTTAATCCCCTCATCTTCCTTTTTAATTTGGCCCAATTAGTTTTTCATTTGGAGTATTTTCACTCTATCCAAAATCTGAAATGTGGGAATTTGAGAATTTTCTTGGTAAAATTCGTAGGTTGAGGTTATGGCTGACCTTGGATGAGTTTAAAGCCTCCATTATGATGCTTCAATTATTAATTTGAGACCCTCATAGCTGATTTATAAAATTGGTATTAATTATGTACGAATTTGCTTAGGATTTTGGGTGGAATATTGAGTTTTCTGGTGGAGGACAATTTAATCCGAATTTGAGACTTATAATGGCTGAGTAAGTGATTCTTAGGTAGCATTAGCATATTAAATTCTTTAGGTATTGATTATAACTATTAATGATGAATTAGAGTAGTAATTCTATGATGCTATGGTTATAGGAGGATTTCTGCACCATTGGTGACTGTTGCAAGTGTCTACAAGTGAGGTAACCGGGTTATATCAATTCCATGTATATATTTGATTTAATTTCATATGTTGCTATATCTGAATGATTTGAAATATTGAATGAATTGATTGGCTATCTGTTGAATTGTGATTAGACCTTATGAGTCCATGGTAGAGCTGTGGTACAGCTGCCACCCGTGCATATGCTTCGATCGAGCACCGGGTTATGATCAAACCCAAATGCATTGAGCTCCGGTTGTGCTCAATAGGGAGTAGGTGCCATGGACGGGCCTCTCCCAGTGTTAATGGCCTTTAACATGTGATAATATGATTGCTAGTATAGAATAGTAATCATGATAGCTTAATTAATTCATTTGCTGATATGATGGATGTGATTCTGATGTCGATTTTGATTCATGCTTATATGTTAATTAAATTGGATATATGATGGAATTGCCTTGGTTACTAAGATTTATATCTCACCCCATTTTATGGGATTAATATTTCAGGTGAAAGTTCCTCGGGTAAGGATAAGGGTAAGCAAGTGGATGAACATCCATGAGCTGAGGCCGGGTGTGGGGAGCTACACTTGGTCTGAGTAGAATAGGGTAGATGCAATTTTGTTATTAGTTTACATAGCATCATCATGTAATCATGTTGCCAAGTGTAGGCGTTTATATTTTGTTTGATTGAAATGTAACCGTTAAGGATTCAAGTATCATTATAGTTGAATATTAATGTATGAACTTATAGCATTATATATTTGTAGTTTTGCTGAAATTGTGATATGGATCACTATATGGGAATCATAGTCATATGATGCCTTGGATGTAAGCTATTGTTGAATGGAAATCTCTATGGAATTTGCATGGGATGTAAATTGCTACTAATGCATGTGATCTTGCTGTCATATATTCTTGAATTTGCTGATATGAACTAATGGAACAAGTAGGAAGTAGTGTTTAAGTTTTGCAATGGTAATGGATAGATTGATGGGTAAATAGGGTAGATAAACACTATTAGGACCACATAAAACAAGGGTAGGTGGACCTAGAGTGCTTCTAAGATGAGATTTGGAGTGTAGAGGGTGAAATTTGGGTAATATGATCACAGGAGGGAGTTCCGCCGCGGCTAAGAAGGCTTCGCCGCGGCCAAAGGAGAGACAGAGCCGAAAAGCACCACGGCATAACCAATCCTGCCACAGCACAAAGTGGAAAAAATAGCCCAGGAGGGTAACAGAACCAAAACTCGCCGCGACACATTATGTCCTGCCGCGACGCGAGTCGAGAAAATTAAATAAGGGTTGGTCAGAAGCAAAACTCGCCGCGGCGCGAATATATTACACCGAGGCGAGAATCCTGGGAGTTGAGAGCAGTAGTTCTAAGAGGCGTTCCGTCGCGGCGCCACATAGGTTGGCCGCGGCGAAGGTCCAACTCGCCGCAGCGATATTTGTCCAGTGATTCCAGATAGTAACTTGGCCGCGGTGAGGAAGGTTTAGGCCACGGCGTAAGTCCCCAACCTACTCTTTTGAACTTAGAAACCCCAATTTCTCCAACGGTAATGGTATGAGATGATATAGGAGTACTTGTGGAAGGTCATTGGGTATTGAAACTGATGAATGGTTGTATCATAAACCCCTTAGGGTAGTAGGATTCCTTTTATGCAAATTTTGATTTGGGTGGTGGTATGATGATGACCCTAACATCAAGGTTTAAATTTTTCCTATATTTTCACCATGTGATAGATTGTAACTACTCAAACCTTGATAATTAATTATTAATCGTACATTTAACCATAATTACAATGATTAGAAGGTAGGGTTGTCACATTATCTATTTGATTGTCAACCATATTTTTATAGTGTTTAAAGTACTCAAGTGCTTTTGAGTTATAGAAAATTAAATGAACTTGACTATATTGTAAATAATTGTCTTGCCCTCACTCTCTTTGAATAACATATATTAGAATGAACTAATTGCAATGGCTTTCCAATTCTAGTTCCTTTTCCAAATAGTTTTCTAGTTGCTTTACCCACTAGGCAATGCTCATGTAAAAACATTTCTAAATCAAAGATTGATCCTAGCATTCTTTTTTTTTTACTAGTCTACCCATTTTCTTTTGGCCTATAAGATCTAGCCTAGCGTATTAATCATTAATATCCAAAAAGCATTTATGTTTATAATTGTGTCTAACACAAAAACACCATCGTAAAGGAAACAAAAATTGTATTCCTTAATGGAGTTATCCTGGAAAATAAGCATTAAAATCTCATATTAAGAAGAGAAATAATAGATGTTTTAGTTTCATTGGATCTTTAAAATGTATAAAACATATGTAGGATGAGGGTTTGCCCTCCACGTAAAACCAATTTTACATGTTATGATCTTCTTTCACATTAATTATGGCATTCCTTTTTACATAAATTTATTTGCTTTTGAAAATAGCAATGGTGTTTTACAAACGATCCTCAATCCTTAGATATGTAATTTTTGACCTTTAATTTATTTTGGTTAGTGTAATCACAAACAAAGTGATTCACCCATTAATAAGTACAATACTTGACCTTTACTATGTCAATATTCTTTTCACCATGTTTCCCTACCTTAATTTATTTCTTAGCCTCATGGAAATGTTTGCCAAATCTACTTTTGTTATGAAAGTGTTGTCTTTCTTGTGCTTAGATTTTAAAGTCACACTAATCTTAGTCATATAGGTATGTCTAAAGGGCCTAGCAACTTTTAAGTGCTTATCCCCAAGTTTTATATGATAAGCAACATCATAAAAAATGATGATCTCTTTTGTGGGTCAAATTTACTTTTACATATTCTCAACCGATAAGAAGAGATCTTATGATAATTAAAATTAACACTCATCAATAAGGATATGACCAACTGACTTCAATTTTTTAATTTTTAATTTTCTTAGTTTGGGCATAATGCTATAATTAAACTTGTTTTTAAAGACTATCCACAATGTTTGAATAGTCGGATATGACTCACACTTACATATAAGATAATCAATTATGTTGCTTGGTACTGTTATGTGAGCAATATTGATCTCTTCTTGGTTTTAATAAAAAAATTTAGATCTTTCCTTAACTAAGTTGTTTTTCCATGTTTAAACTTATATATGATATTGTTCATGGCTTCTTAACATCCTATTATTTTTCTAGGATATAAGAGCCTTACGGTGGCAAATTTCCTAATTGATACCATTTTCCTTCTCTCTTTTATTAAGCTAGACAATTGTATTTTTAACAATGATGTTATAATCTAATTCCTAAATAGACATATCACAGAATGACTACATATACACAATGCTATATTTATATTTGCAATAAACTTTTACTAAACCAATAATGGCATTATTATGTTTATAAACAGAAGTTTACATTTGTCTTACTTCTATCATAAGTATCCTAAGAATGTCATTATCTTTCTATCAAATTCATCTGCAAATGTTCTTTAAGTTATAGTTCTTAAATGAGTCTTAGACTACCAACCTAATAACTCTTACTTGATAGAGTATCTCTTTTCACTTTCTAATTATGTTAATTAATTTAGTTCTTAGATGAACCCAAGGTTGTCAATCTAAGAATCACCACTTGATAAGGTATTTCTTTTATATATTTATTTAATTTCTTTAATTTAATGCATTCACAAATTGCATTACTATTTAACTCACACTCAAAGGAATCTCATTTTAAAGATGTCTATTTTATTAAAATGTCTTTTCTTTGGCCAAAATAAGCTTATTTCCAATTGTCTTTGGCCATCATAGGCCTATATATTTTCAACTATAAGGGCCACTATAGCATATTTTAAAAAATATATTTTGTAAGCTTGATTGATCTCTTATAATGAATTAATTTGTTTATGTGCACTATGCCTAAAACATTCTTGTACTTCTCATATATATATATATATATATATATAAATGAAAAATTGAGTGGCTTGACAACATAATGTTCCTCTCAAAGCTCAATTTCTGAGGCACACAGATTAAAGGACAAATTCCTTGTTTTGATTTAGTTCTCCAAGTTTCTCCTTAATATATTCATTAATTGATATATATCAAACATCATTTGGGAGTGCATTAATTAAACCTAAAACCTATGAGAAGTGATTTTCACCTTTTGGTCAATATAAAAAGTTTCCTAAATGTTTGTCATGTGTTTAAACAATACTTAAACATGTTTAAACATAGCTAAACCATATATCACCATGTGGATCATAATTTAAGGGATTTTTAGGGGAAAAAATCACCTGAAATGCCCTTTCATGCACCCTCTCAAGGTTCTAGTGTGAGAAAATTCTTGAAAATTGGAAAAAAAAAATGAAGCCCACATGCCTAGGGTGGTACGTAAGCCCCACATACTGCCTTAGGAGTGGTTTCAAGCAACAAGGCTGCCACCATTCCCTTCCTCTTCACTTCCTCATTATGTTCGCACTAAGTTCATTCCAAAACATCACAGAGGTGAGTTGCACACGCCTTAAGAGGTAATGGGTGTAAATTGTTCATCTTTAAGCTTTAGAAAAAAATTTTAAGTTGTCGAAAACTATACTCTAAAAGGCTTACTTTGTAAAGTCATATCTCACTTATTTCTTGTTCAAGCTTTATGTCATTAGAAAGCTTGTAGAAAGATCTTTCCAATAATATAAGGCTCAAATAGAGGCATGGCTTAAGGAATGAAATACAAGCCTCGAAAGTAGACTAGCTGACCATAATATCTAGAAAAGAAAAAATTTAGATCTCTAACTTTAAATTGTCATATCTCCATCATTTTTCATCCGAATTGAATGAAATTGGTGGTGTTGGAACAAGCTTTCCAACCTTATATGATATGCATCAAATCATTATGTATGGTGAGAACTCCAAGCCTTGAAAGTTGGCAATTTCAACACCATTTTTCGAAACATTCAAGTTTAGATTCCCCTCTAATGGAATATGCATTTTCTACCAAATTCATACTATAATATCCTCACTAGGTATGCTACCTATGGTATGAACTATGTGGCATAATTTTGTCCCTATCAAAATCCAACATTATAAGGGTTCTAAAGTTCAAACTTTGATTTCATGCAAAACAGACAACATACATAGCAATTGCATGAAATTGACTCAATAAAAACATGTTAAATCATGCTAAGGTAAATAATTTCAAGGTAACCTGGCTCTAATACCAATGAAAGGAAATTTTGGATTTAGGTACTTACTTGTTGCAAAAGTGGATCTTAATGAAATACTCTGCCCCATGCAGTTCTAATCAAAGTCACTAGAGGAACTCAGATCTTCCTTTAGAACAAAAGCATAACATCGATGGAAAAAAAAATTTTCTCAAATATGTGTCTGTGTTTTCTCTATGCGGGAGAAGTTCCAAAAAGGGAGGAGAGGGAGTCATGTGTTTATCTCAAAAACTAATCATGCCTTACTTCTAACTAGTTTTTCTCCCTGTTTTCAAATTAATATAACCAACCCAATTTAATTTTGAATTTAAAATTCAAAAACAAATGAATAATAATATAATATTTAATTAATATTTAATTAATTAATTAATTAATCAATCAATTTTTTTCTTTAAAAAATTGGGTCAAGCTACTGGTTGAATCAATTCACCAGAGGTGCTCTATTTTCTAACAATATAAAATAATTTATCCAAAAAACGTCAATTTTTTTCTACCACAAACTTCTGACAATACACACACCCATGCACACATATTTACGAAAAAAGATATCAATTGACAGTAATAAATAAAAATTGACATACTTTAACACATTTATACAAGCATACGCACATAAGGGAGTGATTAAGTGATTTTGGTATAAAAATTAGCACACTTACATCTCTTAATATTTGATCATGAAAAGTCTCACACTCACATACCCACATACACATATAAGGGAGGGATCAATATAAAAATTGATACACTTGCACCTTTCAGTATTTAATTTTGAAAAATGACACATACATATGTACGAGGAGGAATCAGTTGACACCAATATGAAAATTGACATACTTGATACATTTGCACATTTCAATATTTAATTATGAAAAAAGTAATTCTCATTAATCTAATCATTGAAAAAGTTGTCACATTAATCTCGTGTACCAAATTTTAGAAAAAGCAAACAATAATAACTATGTAATCAAACAGTTAATAATTTTTTATATTTAAACAATATATTATATATTAATTTATGACATAGGATACAAAACATTTTGATTACACCAATCTTAATTAATCTCTCTCTCTCTACACACCACACACACACACACACACATGAAAGCAAATTCTTTGCTGCTGTGAAAACAACAATAGACACAGCAGTAGAGGGAGCTGCTATTTTTTTTAATGATCTATATTAAATCTAGATAGCTTATATTATATATATATATATATATATTGGTTAGGAAAGATTAAGATGCAGAATGAAAATAGTATTCTAATTGCTAGGTTAAAAAATGATAATGATACTAAAAAAATTAAAATAAAATCTTGACCATTTTGATCAGATCTAGAGGATCCAAATTTGAGGAGGGCATCAGCACAATGTCATGCCAATACAAAGAAACTGCATCCATCCTCCCCTCCTCCCAACACACGTACATGCACATGCGCAATGCACGCAAGCAAACAAAATAAGAGTCCCGTAGGCACACAAAATAACAGTCATCTTTTGCCATCCCAATACCAAAGATTGAGGTATTTTATATATAATTTGAAAACACTGTTTTAGCAATAAAGGTATGGGTTTCTAGTCGTTTTCAAGTTTCTAATTAATGCTATGTTGATGGGAGGTTGATTGCATGTTCATCAATGGTTCCTTCATGTTAAACAATCTAAATCAAGGAAATAAATAGAAGACAACACCTATAAAAATAAGCTTTCAAGCTTGGTGAATAACGTGGAAAGTTAGGTAAGAGTACTTTCGTTTAAGTCTTTACTCCATTTTCTATCAAGAACATGATGCTTCAAAATTATTGGCTCCATTATTGGACGTAAGCAATATTGTGATTGCTACGGGTTGTGTAATTGAAATGTATTAGAATACATTTGCAACGGTGCGGCGTAGCATGTCTTCGCATTTTTTACCTTAATCATTTTTATTGAAAACCTTATTTATTATAAAATTGCAAAAAAAAATTGAGATTTATGAAAGGAGATAAAATTTTAAAAAAATACTTTTCTTTTTTAAAAAACAAAACAGAAACTGTTGTTTTTTTTCCCAACAATGATAATTTACAAAAACATATTCTTAGTGAGACTATTTTATATTACTTTTACTATCGAACTGATGATTAACGTGACTTCAAACTGATATATCAATCTCTGACATATCCTTCTCAATTCTTTACTCATTATCAGTAAAAGAAAGAAGGGAAAAAGCCCAGAAAAAAAAACAAATAATATAGTACAGAGCATCATATAGTTCATCATATTCTTAATTCCACATGCAGTTTCAATAACAATCCGAAACTTTAGAAGTTATAGGCAATATCATTGGGGAACATTGCCCCTGTCAGGCGCATTACGTCGCTCACAAATCTAAATTAATAATTAATCACGTTATTAATTTGCAATACGTTACTCACAAATCTAAATTAATAAGTAATCTCGTTATTAAGTAGTACCAACAATTTATAAAACATCTTTAAAACAAAATAATAATACTTTTGGGCATGTGCCCCAGCAGAGAGCTTCCCCCCACTCACATGGCAATTAAGGCTTCGGTAAGACTAACAACAAGGTTGTCTAATAAAATACTTCAAAAAATCTCACCACCCGATTGTGTTCCAAAAAGGAAAACAGTTGTTGAATAGAATATGTAGTCTAGTTTCTTTAAAGTGCAATATTTTCAAAGGAAAAGTATTTAAAAAAAACAAAGATGAAAAATTTCAAAAAAGAAAATATAATTAAGAATATAAGATGAACGTGGTAGATATATATATTGCATATAGATTTGATGGTGGTGAGTCACATTACAGTTTACACCAAATACTATGTAGCAGACAGTTTTCTTCACATTAATTATAATCAGATACTATATAAGAAAGGTAGAACGATTCTTACTTGGGATTTACACAAAAGATTGATTAGTTGAGCTATTTTGAATTGCAAGAACGAAAGCTGAGTTCAGATATAAGCATATCTTCTATAATCAACTATCGCCAAAATAATGATTATGAAGATGTATTACGATCAAATATATTTATTTCGACCGACTTGAGGGTTGATCTATTAAAGTGATATAATCAGTTCAACTTATCAATAATTAAAATAAAAAATTTCAATGGAGATTGCAGCAACAGAGAAATGGGTCTAAACTGAGGAAACTAACATCCTTGATTGGAGTAATTAAGAAGAACATTAAGAGTGGCTCTAGCTCTCTTTGATCAGGCAGCGCCGTGTGTTTCAACCCAACAACATTGCAATAATTTTAGTTTTGTTGCAATTTCTTTTAGCAACAACATTTGATATTTTTGCAACAAGTTCTTTTTTATGCAAAAGTCACTTTTTTTTTCTTATAGTGCTCCATGTGCGTTGCTCCGTTCACTTGGTGAATTTGATTATTTAAGAAATCTTGAATGCTTGCAGCGGATCTTTGTTTAAAACTTGAGAGAGCTTCAAGTATGTGAAGGAGTTCAATGGGAGGATGAAAAAAGTCAAAGACACTGTGCGCAACAAGCGGTTATTGATGTAGATGTTGGTATAAGGTTGGTTGTATCAAATAGGTGTAATTCAACATATTTAATGCTTGAAAGGGCACTTAAATATAAAGAAGACTTTGCTAATCTTTAAATAATTGATATAAATATAAATATTGTCTGACATATGAAGCCTAAGTATCTAAGATATTATTTGAATATATCTCTGTGGATATTATACGTTTCCAATCAGATACTCCAATAGAATAATATATGTGGCTTATATTGTGAAAGCAACTAATATATGATGTTAGGAATGTATTATATTCATTCCAAGCATGTATTGCTTGCATTAGACGAAGTTTTCTTACATATAGAATATGTTAGGAGTCTCAACACTGTAATGCACATGGTGGTATAATATTCCTTTCAATAAAGCTTGCTTGAAATATGAAATTATATATGAAACGTGTGGTGCGAATGACAAATGTATGTAACAATATGTGTGTTATGCCTGATCCACATAAGGGATATGGTGCTATGTTTAGTTGAGCTTATAATATGTCACTCAGGCATGCGATCACATGATTTTGTCAAGTGAATGGTGTTTTCTGACCCCAAAATACTTTGGTTAGGTAAATGGTATTCCCTAACACCTCCCCCCTCCAAAAAGAAAAATTGTTTTGGTTAGGTAAATAGTGTTTCGCCACCCCCAAATTGCTTTGATTAGGTGAATGGTGCTCCCTAACCCCCAAAATACTTTGGTTAGATAAATGGTATGCCCTAACCCCTAAAATGATTTGATTAGGTGAATGGTGTTCACTAACCACAAATTGCTTTGATTACACGGGAGCAAACCCTTGTAATGCTTCTATAAAGTGAAAAGTGTTACCTATCTCTAATGCTTCTATCAAGTGAATGGTGTTTTTTGACTTTATAATATATGAATATGGACCTTCGTTTCAAAGAATGTATGAGGAGATCAATGTATACATCTTGAAATTCAAAAATATTCCTAGTCAAAATTTCAAATCACGAAGTTAAGGTGGAACTTAGCTACCTTGGTAGTTAACATTTTCTTGAAAAATCTCTAATTCATATTTTATACATACATAGACATATGTTAATTTGGATGCATATTATATTTACAAAGTATATTTCTGTTTTACTGTATATATATATATGTGTGTGTGTGTGTGTGTGTGTGTGTGTAGTTCTAAGTTATCTTCTCCAAATGGTAGTTAACTGAATTTTATTTGTATCCACTCATTGAGTCCCTATTACTTAACCTTCATCTTTATTTTATAGTGCTACTCCAAGATAATCATCCTACCTGGACCCTTCAACTTATCTTTATATTAGTGAGGCAAACAATTCTCAGGAAAGCAAGCTTGGCAATAGATGGGCTAAATTTGTAGTCACATAAGATGCCTTCTTGGTCTTTTATTTTAAAATAATTATTTTTTTTATGTTTGTTAGAGGTGCTAAGTTAGCTTAGAAACCAAAGAGAGAAAC
The DNA here is from genome assembly GCA_026724425.1 of Erythrophleum ivorense. NCBI lineage: Eukaryota > Viridiplantae > Streptophyta > Magnoliopsida > Fabales > Fabaceae > Erythrophleum > Erythrophleum ivorense. The sequence goes on along the minus strand of JAIUCV010000025.1, from coordinate 4,621,784 downwards.
TCTTACTTTGAGAAAATTGTAATTCTGATTAATTGATTAATGTTAAACACAAGGAAAGTAGGTCTATTTATATTGATTCTAGAGGCCATAGTAACAGACAAGAAGTTAAAGCTAAAATGGGAGTTTCGAGAATTACAACCAGCTCATTATTAGGAGTCACATTTTGAGAAGGGTTATGGGAGTTTCATGGCTGCCATTAATGTGGAAGGTTATGAAGGCATTCATTCAACATTCATTCTTCCGTTTCACCTTCTGGGTTGAATGGGACTTGCCCTTGAGTCAAGTTCTACATCATCTTCAAAATGCAACATTGAAAGTGGCAAAAACTCCATAGGCACCTGGTAGCTCGACTATGTAGGCATTGTTATTAATCTTTTGCACAACTTTGAACAAACCATCAATTTTGGGTGACAACTTGGCATTTGGTTGATTAGGAAATCGTTCCTTCCACAAGTGTATACATACCAAGTCTCTAACTTTAAAAGTTTGTTATTTTCGGTGCTTATCATGTTGAGTTTTGCATCTCATTTCTGTTTTTGAATTCGCTCTCAAACTTGTTCATGAAACTTCTTGATTTCCTTGGCCCTCTGATCTGCATCACTACTGTATTGTTGGCTATCAGATAAAGGGGTCAAGTCCAATGGGCTAAGTGGACGAGCACTATAAACCACCTTGAAATGGCACTTTCCAATAGCTTAATTAGTTGAGTTGTTATAAGCAAACTCTACTTGTGCAAGGATAAGATCCCACTACTTTAAATTCTTCCTGACAAAGCTCCGGAGTAAGTTTCCCAAAATTATGTTAATGACTTTAGTTTGACCGTCTATTTAAGGGTGGGTAGCACTGTTGAATTGAAGGTTAGTTCCCATTTTCTTCCATAAAGTCCTCTAAAAGTGGCTTAAGAACTTGACATTCCGATCAGAAGTGATAGTTTTTGGAATGCTATGAAGACGAACAATCTCTTCGAAGTATAAGTTTGCAACTTGAACAACACCATTTGTCTTTTGACATGGGATAAAATGTGTCATCTTCAAAAATCAATCCACAACTACCATTATAGAGTCTTTTTGTCTCTAAGTCCGAGGTAGTCCAAGGAGAAAATCTATACTTATGTCTTCCTAAGGTGCTTCGAGAACTAGAAGGGGCATGTACATCCTAGTGTTTTGGCTCTTGGACTTAGCCAAATGATAAGTTCTGCATCTTTGTATGTGCCTCTTAACATCTCATTCAAGTTTTGGCCAATAGAAATTTTCTTTTACTAAGGCCACAATTTTGTCACGACCAAAGTGACCTGCTAATCCTCCATTATGGGCCTCCTAGATAATTGCTTCCCGTAATGAGCATTGAGGAATACAAAGGACTTTTACTCAAAATAAGAAGCCTTCATACTTGTGGCACTGTTGGAAGGGTTGTGCTTCTATGGAACCCCATACTTTATGGGAATCTAGATCATTTTAATACAACTCTTTGATCATTTCAAAACCAACAACTTTGGCCTAAATAGTAGATAGCAAGGCATGGCATCAACTACTGGGTTTAAAGACCCAACCTTGTGTTTAAGCAAAAATGGATAAGACTGTAAAGTCTCACTCCATGTGGCATGTCTACAACTGATTTTTTGCTAATAATTCAAATGCTTGAAGGCCTCATGGTCTGAATAAAGGATAAATTCCTTGTTTAGCAAATAGTGGCTCCAATGTTGCAGAGCTTAGATAATTGCATAGAATTCTTTATCATAAATAGAATATTTAAGCTTGTCCTTGTTGAGTTTTTCACTAAAGAAGGCAATTAGACATTCTTCTTGGCTTAGGACAACACCAATTCCAATGTTGGAGGTATTACAACTAATCTCGAACACTTGGTCAAAGTTTGGCAAGGCTAACATAGGCGCTTCTGTCAATCGCTTCTTTAATTCATCAAAGTTTTTTTGGGCTTGCTCTGTCCATTGAAATGTATCTCCTTTGATGCAGTCTGTGAGTAGCATGGCAATGAAGTTAAACTTTCTAATGAACATCCTGTAGAAGGAAGCTAATCCATGAAAGCTTATGACTTCAAAGATAGATTTTAGAGTTGGCCAACTATTCATGGCTTCAATTTTGATGGGGTTGATTCAAACTCCCTTTGCAGTGATAATATAACTCAAAAAAATGACTTCATCGGTCAAGAAGGTGCACTTCTTCAAGTTGGCATAAAGTTTCTACTCTCACAGAGTCTATAATACTTGTCATAGGTGCTCTAAGTGCTCTTTAGATTCTTACTATAAATAAGAATGTTGTCTAAGTAAACAATAACAAATTTGCTAATGAAAGGTTAAAGTACTTGATTCATTAAGCATATGAATGTACTAGGGGTGTTTGATAACCCAAAAGGCATTATGACCCATTCGTATAGACCATCTCTCGTCTTAAACGCAGTCTTCCATTCATCTTCAAGCCAAATTCAGATTTGATGGTATCCGCTATAAAGATCAATCTTGGAAAAGGTAATGGCACCATGCAACTAGTCTAATATGTCATCGAGACAAGGAATTAGGAATCGATACTTTATGGTGATTTTATTAATTGCTCAACTATCAACACACATTCTTCAACTCCCATCTTTCTTAGATACCAAAAGTACGGGCACAGCACAGGGACTGCCACTTTTTTGGATCATCCTTTCTTCAATAACTCTTCAACTTGTCATTGAATTTCAACATATTCTTGTGGACTCATCCTATAAACAATCTTATTAGGAATTGTAGCTCTTGGGATAAGGTCAATGACGTGTTGGATATCTCACATGGGCAGCAATCTTGGTGGTATCTCATCTAGGATCACATTTGTAAACTCATCTAACAGCTATTTAACTTCTAGAGGAATAGTGGATCCATTGTTTACCTTAAGCAACAGAATAAAACCCATGGCTTGAGCTTTTGATTTTGTCACCCTGAATGGCTCCTTGTCAATCAAAGTCACCAATGGCTTGGGTTCCTTTTGACCTTTATTGTACTCGCTAGCCAGCAATGATGCTAGCTTAATCTTTACACTATCTTTCACAAATGAGTAGGTGTTTGCATGGCTGTCATATAGAGCATGACAATCATATTGCCAAAGTCTCCCTAAAAAAAGATGGCAAGCATCCATAGGAACAAGATCACACCAAACTTCATCTTGATACTTCTTACCAATTGAAAAAGCAACAAGGCAACATTTGGAAACTTTCACCTTACTTCCTCTATTAAGCCACTGTAGCTTATAAGGATGTGGATGATTCTGAGTTGGCAGCTTCAACTTCTCCACTATGTAGTTAGACATTACATTCTCACAACTTCCATTGTTAACAATAACGTCACAAACTTTCCCCTGCGCAATGCAGCGAGTATGAAAAACGTTATGATATAGCTAGGGTTCCTTTTTTGCTTATGTTGTATGCAAGCTCCATCTAATCACTAACGATTCTCTATGATCTAAGGAAACAAATTCTTCATCATACACTAGTTCTTTTTCGTCAAATGCTGGCTCTTCTACTTCTTCTTCTTTAGATACTGCATAAACTTCCCCTTCAATAATGGTGACAACCTTGCAGTTAGGACACTTCAAAGCTATGTGACCAAATCCCTGGCATTTGAAGCACTTAAGTGCTCTAGAACTAGATTCCTCGATAGCTTTTAGTGGAGACTTGTTTGAAGAGCTGGGTTGTGGAACCTAAGTCCTACAAACATCGGAAGGATTCCTGGTAGAGAAAAAAGATTGATATAAGGGCCTTCTAGGTAACTGCTTCTCAACACATATGGCTAGACGGATGACATCATCTAGAGACCAGTATTGTTGAATCTGGGCAAGATGGGCAATGTTAGTGTTCAACTCTCCAACATAACAAGCTATTGTTTGCTCCTTTTTTTCTTGAATGTCATACTTCATCATGAGCTTTTCAAATTCCCTGGTGTACTCTTCCATTGATAGAGTCCTCTGACGAAGATTCTACAGTTGAAGAAAGCTATCTTGATAATAATGTTCAGGTAGGAACTTCCGGGTGAGCTCACTTCACATCTTCTCCCAAGTTTGAATCTTGCTTTTTCCTTCACACTCACGTTTCTTCTTAAGATTTTCCCACCACATGGAAACATGCTTCTTAAGCTTGATGGCAACAATCTTTACCTTTTATTCCTCTAGTACTTCTTTGTACTCAAACACTTGTTCTACTATTTAAAGCCAGTTTACGAACTCATCAAATAGGAGTTTCCCTTTAAAGTTAGGAATTTTCACTTTAATATCACTATTGCAAAATATCTGTCTTCGAGAAGGGTGGTTACCAGTCGTTAAAGAGTTGCTACTATTAGAGTCAACCTCCCTTAGCTCTCTCTATTCTCTTGCTTCTCTTCATTCCTCCAATTGGGCTCATTGGACATTTGCCATCTCTTGCAGTAGTTGAACTCGATGTCTCAATTCTTCTATCTCAACTTCATGCATAGGTCTTCATCTTGGAGGCATTTTATGGGTTAAATGTAGGATAAGTGTGAAATTTAGGAGTGGAACTTGCTTTGAGGAAGGCTAAAGGTGAACATGTTTCAGGTGAGTTAGGGCATAAATGTAATTTTAAAAAATTTTGGGATCAAAATGTAACTTGAGAGAGATTAAGGGTGGAAATATAACTATGAAAAGTTTTGGAAAAATGTAATTTTAGAAAGTTTAAGGGTAGAAATATAATTACGAAAAGTTTTAGACAGAAATATAATTATGAAAAAAGTTGGTTGACTGGGTGATGACATGGCAAACAGTAACACGTGGTAGATGATGGTTGGATGATATGGCGTTAACTAGACATGAGATTGACTATGTTGCTTATGCGACAATTTTAACACATAACAGGTTATGGGTGGCTAATGTGTCACTAACTAGACACCTTAGGGCTAATGTGGCAATTGATGTGGTCATCTTTAACCTCTAGAAGGTGCTTGAACAACATGTGGAGCACGTGATAGGCGCGGGGTTCTTAGGCAACAACGTGTAACGGCAAACAACTCCAGTCCAAGGTTTTTCGACCTCCTAAGCATGATGGCAACGTCGATTTGGCAAAAAAAAATGACTAAAAATGGTGCTTTCGAAGGTGGCAGTGATAGCATCTTTGAAAATGACTCACTTTTAGGCCAACTTCTAACACTACTCTCCTCCACTCGATCTCTAAGATCTAGGAACTGAGCTCTGATACCAAAAATGGCTTAGAAACCAAAGAGAGAAACTCTTACTTTGAGAAAATTGTAATTCTGATTGTTTGATTGATGTTAAAAATAAGGAAAGTAGGCCTATTTATATTAATCCTAGAGGCTATAGTAACATACAAGAAGTTAAAGCTAAAATGGGAGTTTCGGGAGTTACAACTAGCTCATTATTAGGAGTTACATTTTGGGAAGGGGTTATGGAAGTTTCATGGCTGCCATTAATGTGGAAGGTTATGAAGGCATTCATTCGATATTCATTCTTCCTTTTCATAAGCTCTAATACTCTATATATGCAAAGCTAAGTTCTCATTATCTAGTTATTTTGAACGTAATGTAAATTTAGAAGTTTTCCCTTTTATGAGAAAACTTGATCAAATTTTGAATAAATAATTATCTATTTCATTTATAAGTTTTTCATTGTGTTTATGTTTTCTATTGTTTAGTCTAAAATTTATGGGATCAAAGTATCAATTTGCTCCTATACTAATCATATGCTTAGTTGGGTAGTGACAATGTGTTATTCTCACACATTGAATATGATTTATATTTTGTAGTTTAGTCTGTATTTTGTCATTGATATTATGGTTGACTTTGTTTAATACCTATACAAGAGGGTAAAAAGATTAAAGACTAACATTAAAATTATACTTAGAAAAGAAACCCATTTTATATGTAGCTGACCTCACCAATGATTTGTAGCAGGCAAGTGGTGAATTTCATGTTGCACATCCCTGAAACCAGTCATCAAGATCTAAATGTTATATTCTTTCATCAACAACTTGTAGTCTTGTAAATGATGATGATGCACTATGTCAACATGAAGCTTCTCCATAAAAAGCAATTGTAACCTGTGATCTCAAACTTGGGAATGCAATCCTATCGTCTATCCATTGAATAACCTTCTAGATGGCCAAAAGAAATAATAGATATTTTTTTCCTCTTCTGGCCTCCTCCCATCCCTACTTCCTAACCAAATCTTGATTGTAGAAAATATGAAATGTGCATTTAAAGTTGTTTGTTTGATGCTTCTGCCTCCCAATCTAAGTAATAATGAACTGTCTATTCCTGCTGACATTAGTGGTTCAAATGTCTATAGTTAGCTTAGAAAAAGATGGTCTTCAAATTGGATTAGGTGATTATGACCAAGCCAACTACCAATGGTTTACTAATTGAATGATTTGTTGTAGCACAGCAAGTGGTGCCTATTTAACACCCTCATCGACTAATTTATTTCTCCTGTGACAAATCTCATGAAGGGTAGCAACAAGTATATAAGTAAAATCCACCATCCGAGTAAGATTGTCACGCTGCTAGGAGAACTAGGTTTGAAGAGGGGAAATAATATCTTGTTCTTGGATATGATCTGCCTTTAATAGAAGTGGAAAAGCAAACCATAATGCTCTTGCAATAAGGCACATTAAAAATAAATTATTCATGATTTTTGGAGAGGCATCACATAATGGACAAGAATTTTCCACATGAACATGATGTGCACGCAACAAATTTCCAATAGGTAGTGCTTTGGATACAAGTTTCCATATAAACATAACTATTTAGAGCAGCACTTTGAGCTTCCATGATGCATTCCAAGCATTAAATGGAACAAGCACACTATTAAAAGATTCCTCTCATAGAAGCTTATACCCATCTTTGACATAGTAGTTACCTCCTCGATTTATATTCCTCACAAATCTATCTTCTTAAGTTGTAACTGAGAAGTTCAAAGAAGATACATTTTTTAATATGAGGGGAACTTGAAGAGACTAATGGTTGCAATCTTGCTTATTATGTAGAATAAGGTTAGAAACTTCCAAGGTTTGAATGTTTTGACTTGGCTGTATAGGCCACCAAAGGTAGAAATTTAATGGAATAAGGTGACTAACACCATAGTCTAGATTTCATAACTTGTTGATATTTGAATTCCTTTCCACATCCAAAGGGAATCAGAGTGAGAAATGAGTTGCTTAGGTGAATCACGCCTACAATATTTCAATTTTCTAATCTTTTACATAAAGGAAGACTCTTATAAGTTTCAAAGCTAGCTTTACAAGAAGGGCTTTGTTCATTAAATGAAGTGGACAAAATCCTAATCCATCATTACTAGTAGAATCACTCAATTTGTCCCATTTGAGCATATAGGTTTGATGATGATCGTGATTAAATCCCTTAAAGAAGTTTTCCACCTTAGAATAAATCTAAACACAAAATTTCCTTGGGAGTTCAAAACACAAAAGCGGATAAATGAGGCTAAAATTAATCACTAACTTGATTAAAGTCATCCTCGTAGCTTAAGGCAACAAAGATTTCCATGTTTAAAGCTTCACATCAATTCGTCAACCAACCTATGGTACATATGATGTTTAAATCTACTAGCATCAACCTAAGTGCCTAAGTATTTCCTTAGTCTAGATGCATAACTAATTTCAAACATATTGGTTATAAACTTTTTGAATTTGTGAGATGTATTACAGTTAAAGATGATTTTTGAGTTTTTTTTGTTAACATCAAGTCTTGAAAACTCTCTAAGAAAGTGAGTATAAATTTGCTTTATCTTAGGCCAAAAGTCATGGATTTGCTCTTACTTGAGCTAAAGAAACTCCTGGAGCATATATTTGCTCTCTTATGTTATGATTGGCTATAATTACATAACATGTATATTTGCTTTTATATACTTGAATGAACCATATATATGCTTGAATATTGGTTTAGTTATTGAGATTTTTTTAATCTCATATTTCCTTATCTCTACTAACTATAATCAGGTGAAATACAAAAGCAAGAAAGAAGAAGAGGCAAAGACTTAGAATAGTCAATTATATCAAGAGACTAATCTAGAATTTGATATTGTATACATGCCTATTTCAATTTATATTTTGATATAATATAATGGCAACATGTGTAAAAGTGATAGACCATGATTGTATGATTAATGGACATATGTATAAAACCTTGGGACATGGTTTTGTATATAGAAATCCATTAAACATACATGTATATTTTTAAGTAGGATAGTGATTTTTAGATGTAAGGCCAATTTCATGAGATGAACCATTCATAAATGATGTATGTATCAATTGAAATTTGCTCATGATAGTAAATTGCATATTGTAGTTCAGTTAATACAATTTGGAACCAAAATTTTAACCATTTACATAATAAAATGTCCTTTTGCTCTTAACTATCTTAAGGACCGAATTTGGTGTTGAAATTTCGTAAGCATCTAAAAGACCTTTAGAGCTTTCTAAAAAGTAAGATTTTGTAATTTTTGGAGTTCTTTAAAATATTTGATAAATTTTCAAATTTTGTCCCAAAAAGCTAATAAAGCTAACACTATTCAGTCTGTGAAAGTTGTAGTTTTTGCATGATCTAAGGAACCAAATGGATTATATTGGATTTAAAATTTTATAGTGAAAAGTTCATATCACAATCTTTAAAATGACACATAATTTGCATCAATTGGAATTGTATAACTCAGGTTATAAATTTTTTAAGTTTATACTTATTTATGTGAATTATGGTTAAAGTAAACAAATGGTTTATTTTATATGATTGAGCTCTATGGATTTGTGAGTTGAAATTGTGGAAATCTGATTTTGGACATCAAAAGTCAATCTGACACATTTAGTATTGAACTTCTGCTATAAATAGATATGAGATACTTACTTTTGCCTAAATGAATATTTAATTGTATTAAGTGAATGAGCTATAATAAGGCCTAACATATTTCCCTTTGCCAAGACAGTTACAATGCTATCGTTTGATATATCGTGATCACTCTTGTCATTCTCATCCCTAATATATAGAACCTCATCCTTTCAACTCCATTAATTAATCTTTTCCACATCCTACTTCTTTGCATTGAATCAGCAAGAGATCTAAAGCTTCATTGGCTCACTGGTTCAATGCGAGATAAGCAAGTAGAGGGTGAGAGAGGAGTATTTATACGAGTAGTGGTTCAATGCCAAGCTTTTTTTATATCACCCTTATTTTTTTTAACATAAATGTTTTTCTTTTTTATTATCATTGACTTTTACTTAAAAGAATAAATTAATCTATTACGAAATATCTCATTTATCTTTTCTATCTTTCTTTAGATATTAATATGTAAAAACTAAATTATATATATTTCGTATTTATAAGTTTTACAAATATAAAAAAATTGTTAGACTTGTTTTTTTTAATTTTTTACACAAATAAAATATGAAAAAAATTGTGTTCTTATTTACACTTTATACAACAGTTTAGAACTTCTTTTTAAAATTTAATATTTTTTGTTGCAATACTATTGTGGAAACATTGCAAATCATATACTACAATGGTTTTAAACCTGTCACATAAAATCATTGTCCAACCTTCTAAAACTTTTTAAGTTAGGCTGAAAACCAATATTTTTAAAAATCAGATCAGCCATTGAACCGATAGAATCATTGGTTCACAGTTCATTAGTTGAACTGTGGTTGAATCGTGGTCGAACGAGTAATAATTAAATATATTTTTTAAAATTTTATATATTAAACTTTTAATATAACAAATAAATATGAGTAAATTTTAAATATTTAATTACTAACTCAATATTTTTAAAAATATTTGAGAGATTATTTTTTAATTGAAAAACAAAAACTATCTATAATTAAAAGTTAACAGTATTTAATATTAAATTTTTGGAGTTCTTAAATTGTATTAAAATTTCATTTATCATTAAACAATAACAATTTTAGCCAAATATGTTTATATTTAAGAGAAATACTACCAAGAGATGGGATAAAATAAAAAGGAAACACACAAAATAACCAACTATGTGCTTTTATTTATTTTATATTATCTTTTTTTTATTTTTCTATATTTTAACCTTCTCTTTTTTTTAGTATTTTCTTTTTTTAATTTGTCAAATTTATTTAAAATAAACTATCCTAATATCTAAGAAAAATTTTTAAAAAAAAAAATTGCACTAATCAGTTTAAATCAATTTTCCGCTGGTCCAATTTTGATTGGTTCAGTCAATTTTTAACCGATTTTTTACTTAACCGGTTTTCTGGGCCAACTAAACTAAAGTAGACACCAGTTTTCGGTCCAACTAATCAAACTAGCTGGTCCAATCCAATTTTTTTAATAATGCTAAAACTATGGCCTATTCTACCAAATGCAACAGTGTTAAAGCATTGCATTCCAAATATGTTGCCTATGGCCCAAAATGTAGTAGTGCTTACAATTAACATTATTTTGATGAGGCGGAAATTAATATTTTGTAATTAATATGTTCTTAGAAAGTGTAAAGTTTGATGCATTTCAAGTTTCACTGTGTTATATTTCTGATATGTATATAATGAGTTATCATGAACGCTGAGTGATTTTTTCCTTAGGTTTCGCAGTGATTGACGCTGCGAAATTTCTAATACATATGCATTATTTATTTATGCGATAACTTGAGCCGCAGTCATTTTTATGGTCTCTTGCCTGTTGCTGAATTTGGGAATCTGAAAAGCATATAGATTAACAGATTATATGTGTAACTTCAGTTACCTTGTTTTAATGTTGAAATTCATCGAGTCCTATTCAATTGTCTCTTGTGATTTTAGGGACGTTTAGTTATATGTTTCTTCTTCCCGAGGCTGTGATATGTGTTTCAAGTTTCAACATGTTGGGCCCTCCTTCCTTCTGAGACAGTGAGATTGGTAATCTGCAGAACTCAAGATTCACTGTATTTTTAAGTTCACTATAAAGTATTTTATGCTTAACATGCACGGTTTTGCCATGAGTATATTCTGGTCCTCTAGATAGGAATAAGATGCTTATGATTTTTCTTTGCTGGAACCCGGAAAGTTCTTGTTGACTTTATTGAGTTATTGATAATGTATATTTAGATTGTTTACTACTTTTCATATATCATGAAATTAGAATACAGTCCACCTAGGGATGCTTTGTTAGTTTCTAGCGATATGCTTTTATTAGATTGTTTCATGTTTTGTTTGTCAGCGTGTAAAACACTGAAAAACAAAAAAATTGTGGAAAAAAAAATCAAAATGTGGGCTGGCCTAATTCAGCCCACGACCCTTTCAAGCAAACACAGCCCTAGCGTAAGCGTCCACGCCCGTGTGGTACCCTGCGATTTTTTATATATATAGAAAAGAAATTGTAATTGAGGGTAAAAATCATAATGAGAAAGTGCAACTTACCCCTAATATAATTATAAAATTACATTTTAAACTTCAAACTTAAGGGTCATATACTAATATGTAACATCAAACATATGACTTGAATGCTAGGAGCTAGTCTTGTTTGTTGCTTTTCTTCCCCAGTACACCAAAATAATAATAATAATAATAATAATAATAATTTTATTACTTAAAGTATTCGCATAAAATAACAATGAGCTCAAACAAATTAATATTCTTTATCATTAGATAACCAAGGTTTGTTAAGTGACATAATTCATACTTAAAAATATTGTAAATATTTATTGTGGAATCAAGATTGTCAAACTTGCCAATTTAGACAAATTGATAAAGAGGGGATGAATTTATAATGTAAACTTATAATTTAAATTCATAAAAAGTTCCTTTTAGAAATAAATAACTACTGAAATATTTAATTATATAATTAAAATATAATATATAATAAGAAATTTATTCAAATGTAATTTAAATTACACTGATTTAAAATAATTTTATGTATGTTCTATAATCTATAATGCTCAATATAAAAATTTTTATAAAGTTCATATATAAATAATCATTTAACATAACCAATTAAGTAATATATTTATTTTATCTATATTTTATTTATTAAGTATATTAGTATAATTTTATTCTAATGGTATTGGGTTCGAAGCTATGCGTCTCCCTTCCCTTAAAATTTAGGAAATCTAAAGGAATAAGTAAATCAATATATATATATATATATATATATATATATAAGCTTTGGAGGGAACTATTACTGTTCATCGACTTTAATAAAATAGTTCTGACTCCTTTTCATGGGTTCTGTGCCAACTTTTTTTTTTGTTTCAGTTTAATTTTTTTTTCTTTGGGGGACAATTATGCTTTCCTATTGCCTCCACTACACAGGCAATTTTGCCTAGTTTAGAAAAAACTTTGCCTAGTTAAAAAGGGTCGGATGGATTGATGGTTAAGCGCTGCAGTGGCCCCAAGTTTGATCCTACTCACGTGAGTTTTGGAGCTCTATTTTCTTCTTTGGTTTAAGTCGTTTAATTCTATCCAGAATCGCTGATTCAATCGAGTTTGATCCAAATCTATTCAAATTTGTATTAAGATTGAGTTTACAAGCACGTTGACACATCTTTTAATGAAAATATTAACTCAGTAAACTCAAGTTAACTTGCAAATTTGACACCAATATATAGAATATCTGCTCTATTCGTTGGCCTCTTAGCCTCAGTTTAGATTTAATTAGACTACCACGTTCAATTTATTAATTAATTAGCATCGTAGATTCCCTTTTCTTTCTAATATTGATATTTTGCGTTGGACTGTTTTACTGTATCAGTATTTCTAAGAAAAATGATGGTTCTAAAATAGTTTAAATTTTCTAAAGTAGTTTTATCCCTACATCGATCACATTATCTGCTTTTTTTGTCTTTATTAAATGATGCTCACTTCTATACGAATTCTAGAAAATGTCACGAGTCTTTTCATATATTTTGATATTCTTTTAAAAAATTCACTAATTAAATTAAATACAAAAAGTAAAAATTGCGTTAGTACACATTAGTTTTTTAAAAAAATATCATCAAATTATGCCATAAAAAATATTTTTATTATCTTCGCGTTGATCTTGTAAATGTATCAAAATTTATGTAAATTAGGTTTTTAATCAAATATTCTGATTAACCTATTATATACTTTTTGAATAAATTACTTTATAGCTATTCATTATAATGATTCATTAATACATATGATTAATATATATATATATATATATATACAGACGCACACATAATATCAACATGACAAACTTAAACAATTTATGAAAAGATGTAACTGATTTCTTATAAATATGTAACGCTATTCACAAAATAATGTGCGATTCACAAACTTTAAGAACATATCATCTGTCACATTGTTCTTTTAGGTCAAATTCCATGTGTCTATCTAATGGTTACGTAGACCTTCATTGTAATGATGTCGGGTCTGGTTCTTGCTAATTTTTAAAGGATATGAGTTTGAAATTGAGCAAATTTTTGTACAAAATAAATCTCAAAATTTGTGTGATGATCAGGTTTATATAAGATGTCATTTATTTCACTCTAATGATTAAATTAACATTATAACTCTATTCATCTATTGCAATTAATACTTTCGTTCATATATAGATTACCTTCGTTTTGTTCTATCAAACCCTTCTCCTCAATGAAGGTAGGATTCAATTTTATATTATATTTACAACTACTACTCAAAGAAATAATATCAACTCAAATAATTCATATCTTAAAGGTATCATCTAGTTTAACCAATAGTAATTTTGTAGGAGAAAATGTAATTTTTGTTGCCTAAAAGACATATATATATATATATATATATATCTTAATTATTTGATCATTGAATCTTAAAAAACACAATTTAATCCCTGAAAATGATATGCCTCAACTAATTGGTCTTTGCACAACAAAAAATAAAAGTAAAAGTAAAAACTAACGAGAAAAATCAGCAAGGGAATCATTCCATTGCTCTTCCCTTCCTAATCAGTTGGGGAATAGCGAGAACAAGTTAATCCTTTGTTGATTCTTGAGATCTGAACAATAAAAACATGCAAATACTCACATCAAAAGTCAGTGACCACTTAGCCAAGCAAAATTGCCTCACTAAATTTAGCCCCTCACTAATTGCCATTGAGAGAATTTTTCCTTGCTATTCTTTCACTAAATTCTACTATAAATTGAGGGTCAAAATCCCTAATCCTAAACCAATTTCACACTCCCTTCTCATGGGTCTCTTTTCTCTCCTACCCCACTATCAACATCACTAGTTGTCACCACCATGAGCCTCTCCTCTCTCTGTCTCTCTCTCTCACGCTCGTTCACCGTTGTAGCAAAGGCAAGTTACCTTGTAATATTTTTTGGGGGGTTCTGTTTCAGTAATTTCCTTTTTCTAGTCTTGGTGCCATAATAAGAGTAATGACACTACCAAAAAAACATTGTCATTTAACGGCGATTTTTTTTTCTTTTTGCAAACTGCCACTAAATTATTAGGCAGCGGTTAACTAGCTGTCGCCTTTAACACACCGATACTCAATTAACAGCATTTTTTTCAGTTACAAAAATAACAACCTCCAATTGATCAGCTGCAATTAGCTACAATTTTATGATCGCGCAAAAATTGCTTTGAAGCATAAGTTAATTGAGCATTTACCAATAGTTTTATAATCACCAGGATTTGCTTCATGATTTTAATCTATTTCAAGCAACAGTTAAAACAACCACTGTTAATGGCAATTAATTTTGTAGTTTATATATATTAGTTATAAACCTTATTATACATTTTTTGGAATCCTTTTTTAATATAATCAACCATTGCTAAATTACCAAATATAATCAAAATAATTATCAAGAAACACAATTCATACATTTATTAAAATAAAAATTATCAATGTTACAAAATCCTAATAAGTTGATAAGACATTTGTACATATAATATTATTCTGCTGCACATTCCAAAATGGAAAAGATTACAACTACAGATCAATCTCTAAACTATTTAGAGCATGGCTTGAAGAAGACAAAAGATGTGGATCACATATATCTCCTTGAAAAAAATTTAAGAAAAAAAAGAAACAATAAACATTAAAAAGGAGAATAAATAGATCTATGCCGAAAAGGCAACTCATACAATTAATGTTAATGAGTTATAAAATAAAATAAGGTTTGTAAAATTTTAATAGCAATAGGAGTGACGAAGCAAGATACCTGGCTATGATATGTAGTAGCTTATTCCAAGAACTTCCCATAAGCATGAACAGCCTTCTTTGTACAGGGCTTCAAAGCCACTAGTAATTTACCAACATGAGGTTTAGCTGCAACAGCAACCTAATCAATGTATGGCGTGCTAAATTTGTTAGCTTCCTGTCACTCATTAAAAATCAAAATTAAGATATAGAGGAGCAGATCAAATAAACCATAAGAATAAAGCAGCATAATATACTCAAATATTTGCTAAAATTCAACAAAGTAATGCAACTGCATCAGACTGATAGAGTTAATTCAGAAGCATTAATATGAAAAGGAGGCCTAAACTCCTAGGTTATACGGTAATTCATTACAGGAAACTCACTATTTGGTGGTATATATAATTGGCAGTAGGAGACAACCATTAAATTAAATAATAAGAGGAGGTAAAACATATATTTTAAGAAACCAATAGAGTAAATCACAAAATTTTACTTCTAAAATATAAAATCTTAATTCAACTAGAATACCAAAACATATCTCTTAATCTTAATAAAATAATATGAAGGGATAACATCATGCCAAACTCAAACTTTAAAATTACACAAAACAAATAATTATAAATCTTAATTATCCCAAACAATAAAACATGCTTAAATAATAAAACAATTAAAAGCTTTATCTTTTCATCCTGCACGGCCTAGCTTTCTAATTACTTGCATCAAAAATATAGATTTTACACGTTTGGCATACAAAATTAAGTCTGCACCAGAATTCCTGAAATGGCTAAACAAAAAGGATAATCATATCATACAATTTTTTAATTTGAAAGCACAAAAACATATATCACAAATCAGGCAGGGCCTATTTTAAAGCTAGACACCTTGTTGAGAGATTCAATGTATATCCTACACTCACAACATACGTAATTGTAAAGTAGACGACACAAAGGAGCTTATAGAGCAGCAAGACTTTCATTCTGTTTGCAAAAATAAATAACACACATTTTCATCTATTTATAAGAGTTACTAATTCAAACCGGTCAGTGCTAATTAAGGGAGCATATCCAGAAAAAGTAAATTAAGAAAATGTCATTCCTCACCCCAAATTAAAAATAATAGTGGTACTATTACAAGTTTAAGTTCTATCATGCTTAGAAAAGGTTTAAATTAATCATATTCCATGAGGCTATGCACCCACCATCCCTGCGCAAAGAAAAAGTCTGAGGCAAGCCATGGTTAGAAGCCAACAATTAAAGCCAACAAAGAAGAGGAATGAATAACTTTAGTGGTGCTTTATTTTCTTCTTTTTGTTTTTTGGCTAAGTTGGGAATGGTAAGATAGAAGCCAGCAATTAAAGCCGATCAAATGCATATTTATGAATTAGCAGGTATGAACAAAGTCATTCAAAATGGAGACACAAGTGTTAGATAGAAGTTGAGCAACCTGCAATACAAACTCATATACACGCCATTCCAAACAATTCTAACAAGCCCCAAAGTCAGTAAAGGCCATACCCCTTTATACTTCTTTTTACTTAGATAGAGGACAAGAGGCAAGCCAAGAATATGATTTAGTCCACCACACCCTTCCCTGCCTTTCCTCCCTGATTCTTACTCTTTATTACTATTTGGTTCAACTTTTTTTTTTTTTGGTGGTGGATACCAAAGGCATGTAATTTGACAAATAACTAAGTATTGCTAAGTATTTACTTAATCCTTCTTGACATTAGTGTACAATCAGGAAATAACTATAGGTTAGTCTAGCTATACCTTGACAGAATTTTAGGTATAATATAATACTACCTCCGGTCTCATATATATGAGACTTTTTTGAAATTTTATTTGATCTAAAATATAAGAAATAAACTATTAATATCTAGTATATTAATTATAGTATTCTAATTATATCTTCCATTAAATGAGTCTTTCAAATTATGAATAGTAATTGTCATCAATTTTAAAGAAAAAATACATATATTAAATAGGGATATTCTTGGACAATAATTTTTATTTGGGGCAAAATTAAAAAGATTGATTACTTTTAACCAACTTTCTTAATTCTCGTGAGTTTGTTATTTGTTTATTGTATAAAAGACCGGAGGTAGTATATTAATTAGCTGTGTAATAACTTAATTAAAGCTTAGTAAAATAGATATAATAATGGAGTTTTAGCATCGTCATTCAACTATAGCAGAAAAGAAACTAATTATAAATGGTTTAAGTTCAACAGATATATTTTATGCAAAAATTATACTATACATTTCCCCAAAATTAGTTAATAATGCAAATGGAACTCATTTTAGACTTGAATATTTAGTTTTCATACTGTACCAAGTATATCCAGGATAGATAAATTGTTTATTATAAGAGTAATATATATATATATATATATTCAATATTAAACAACTGCATATAGAGATCGGTACCTTTGCATTACGAACTTGCTGCACAATTTTTCTCAAGATCCAACTCACAATCCTAGATGAATGTGGCCACAACATTCCTAGAAAAACAAAGTCATTAAATCAGCCACAGTAACAAAATAATTGTATATAGATCAATAACCACTAGGCATTATTATAGCTATATCAAATAAAACCATTGTAACAGTAATAATAAATTAACAATGCCATTCATTATGATTGGGCACGTGGAGGATGAATCAAACTAAACTAACCACATGACATGATCTTTTCTTTTAACTCAAAGGACCTTAATATTACACTGTCTATTTCTAAATATAACCTAAAAAACAAAGCCCAAGACTGAAAAGATATAAAAAGAGAATAAATTGAAGAAACACATTTTTATATACGTGAAGCTCATTCAAAGACCAATCTAGGAAGTTTCTCCATTTCATCATACGTAAACATACATAGAAACGCATAAAGTTAAACAAAGAAATATCAAGTTACGCAGCCAGTCCTTGTCCTCAATTCTCTGGAGTCAAGAACTTGAATTCTTATTTAAAACTAGTTAGAACCATTTCATGGACTTCTGTCAGAATTCAATCACTGCTCAAGGTAAATTGTGCCACTACACTTCTTACTATCATATGATATTTACCATCACATAAGGTTGTAGTTCTTCAGTTTTGTAGGAAAGCATATATATGTCAAGGTAAACACCAATCTTATATATTATAAAAACTTCCCGTTTATACTTCAGTACCCAAATTTGTTACTGACCCGAGACTACCGTAGTTTACATAGTCCAAGCATCATAGAGAGTAACAAACATTTATTCAAATTAAAAAGAAATAGCCATCATTGAATGAAATGAAAGGAAGGAAACGAATAAGTTCATAAACAAAATGGAATTGAAGATTTCAAGCACTAACCTATGGTATAGCTGAACTTCGTTATACTCTCCCCATACTCACGGTTTAGACACAGAAACAGAGAAGGAACCACAATTGAGTAAAAATTGCCACAGCTATTGCCTCTAGTCTAGCTATTGCCATTTCAACTCCACAGACACAAACAGATATTGACTCTTCGGAATGGGCAAATAATTGAGAGTTCCTACGAAGGACTCAATCTAAAATCAGCATTAGAAAGTAAAAAAAGAATCAAGAATGGTAGAGAAACAAAAACACCAAATAGGGGAATTGGTAGAATCATCAGCATAATATCGAGAAGTCTATTGGAAATCCAAGGAGACACAGAACATACCAATTGGGTGTTTCCTGCAAAAACTTAAAGAAGGACTCGGATGGTGAAATAGCAATAAAAACTTTCCTTGATTCGCAACATCTTTCTTGGTCTACTGATACATGCAACTCACATGGGGGAAGATGGTCTTCACCTAAGAGAGAGAGAGAGAGAGAGAGAGAGAGGGAGAACCATGAATAAAGAAGAAATTCTCTAGACTTCTCTGAACTTTGCAGATCTGGGAACTTCTCCAACACAGAAATCGACCCTTGCGAACCTAGAGTGAATGATGCTTTGGCTTTAGCTTCAAGAAGGAGGCAAAAATCAAAAAATGAGGGAAGTGGGAAATCAAAAATGGGCAAAGGCGTTCTTCTAGTTCAGATTCGAGAGGATGGGTAAAGGATTTGCCAGAAGAGGGACGATCAAAAATGCGGGAAGGGGAAAGTGAGATCTGAAGGCGCGAGACTAAGAAATAGGGAAAGTGAGAAAGAAGGAAGGGACACTCGGAGTGGAGTTGGGAGATGCTTTTCTCAAGGGTTCCAAGGATTGGAGTTAAATATAATTTTATATATTTTTGTTATTAATTTTTTAATTAAAATATAATAAATATATAATATTTTAATAATATAATAAATACATAATTATTTAAAAAATTATATAATTATCATAATATTATTAAAAAATTATATACTTGTTATATTTTAATTCAAAATTTTAAAAAAATGTAAAGAATTGTATATAAAATTTTTAACAAAATTGCCAAACCTGCAGTTCAGTTATCAGTGATTAAAAAACCACCAGTATTTGGAGACAAAACTGCTTATATTAGTACTACTTTTTTACCAATAGCCTATCATTGAAAAAACATCTAGAAATTCAACATTTCCTGACAGTTTTTTAAAATTGGCACTGCCAATCAATGCGAACCAGAAATTCGCACCTTTCTTATAATGTGAGGACTGGTCTATTGATCTATTTTGCTAATTTTTGCTAGAGTGTTTTTGTGATAAACTTTTTTTTTTTTAATTTTTGTTGGATTTTTTGCTTGTTTTTACTAGATATATGTTTAAATTTAATTTAACTTATATGCGAAATTCATGCTAAACAATACTAGGTATACATTATGTTTTAAACGCTCGAGCCATTCGAAGGAAGGAGATGCAATTTGTACGTAGGAACTCGTGGCAATTCTGCCACCCGTAGCCCAAATCCACCAGCTTCTGTGTGACCTGATGCTATAATATAGTTTTGGTAGGAGGTCATCATGTGCCATCTTTTGTTGCTGCTAGTAGCTTAACCTCTGCCCTCATCTACTTCGTAGAGCATAGTTGCAGTAGAGGATAGGAGGAAAGTGGCTCAATCGATTAACCTCTAGCACTCCCCCGTAAGTATTGTCATGAAGTATGATATTATTTTAATTTAGAATTGAAATATAACATTAACTTTCCTTGTAAGATGCAATTTGAGCCCAATAGGATCACTATCCAATTTATCTAGCAAGTGAAGGAATATTCAAAATAGACAAAGGATGCCATATTTGCTAATTCCATGGCATGTAACGTTATTTAGTACCAAATATTTAAGTTGGTGGTGATTAGTACTTATTTTAATTTATTGTATGCAGGCTGCATCTCACTTTGCCATAGAGGAGGAATGCCTCTTGGCTAGAATGTATGCGACAGGACATGCTCAAAGCAATACTCCAACATGTTGCACAGTATGATGTCAGCTGAGAATGTACGTCGGTTGCCTAGGATAATCTAGACATCTGGGCAGGAAGAGCTAGAAGAGGACATTGGAGTTGCCAAAAAGAATCAATCTTCTATGCCTAAAACCCTGGTGCACACAAGTGGTTCCATTAGCTTTGTAAAGAATAAAAAGAAGTTGGTAATTTTATTAATTTTTGCTTCATTTCAAGTTACTTTAATTTTTTTAAACATTAAGTTCAAATTAATTTGCAAGAGAATGAATTAAAGCAAGACGTATCATATCAAGAAATGTACAATAAAACTTACAAGTTGAAAGCCACCAGTCAATATGTGTCAAAGCACTTAAAGCAATTTGTTGCAAGTTATCACATTTGATTTAGGTTTGTCACCTTATTATTGTCTTTATAGCTAATTGTTTTCTAATTGTATGTGTTCAAGAGAATCTTGACACTACAATGTCATAAAAATATAAGGAAGGCCCTTTGGTACATCTTCCATTAACCGAAACTTATGGAGGCAAGCTAAAGGATAAAATAAAAAAGGATCCCTGACAAGTCCTCCCACCCTACATAATTGTTAACTTCCCTTAATTCATATTATTTTGCACATTTTTTATAGGAGATTGATAATTAGCTGACTAATTTTAGAGCTTAAATGGATGACTTTGGGCAAAATGCGAATAGATATTGTATAGAGCTCTATGTTACAATTTTGATACCATGGATGATAGGTTTTGACTTACTTTTGCTTTAAGCAAGAATTGATCAAATTTTGACAGCTCTTGTAAGATTTGAATGTAAGAAAATTGAAGTTAGAGCTATCATGGAACTAAAATCATGGCAACTTGGAGTCAGCAGGTGACAAAAAAGTTAGCCTAAAGCAAAATGGAGCTAGTGCCATGGTAGCCACAAGAACAAAATATCTCTTTTTTATATAATGCTTTGGCTCCGCAACTTTAGATTTTAAGCCATGGCGCCATGCCACAAAATGCCAAAATAAATGCAGTTTAACTTTTGATTTTATGAATTTTTAAAATGGAGTTTGAGATTTTCATAAGGGAGCTAACAATTTGGGTATTCCTAAGGACTAAAGGAGACATAGAGCCACTCAAGGAACAAGGGAGAGGCTTGGGCTGAAAAAAACAAGATTTCTTCCTAGTTTTCTTTATTTCTTTCCTTTTATTTGCATTTCTTTGATGTTGCTGTCATATGCTATGGCTTTAGTGATGATTTACTTTGTAAGAAGTAGCTAATCAAGGATTATTATGAAACCTGACATGAATTGGAGCTTGGTTATCCTATTTTCTTGTTATTAATGGTATATGTGTGTATACATATATATATATACACACACACGTTTATTCAATTCCTTACTTCATGTTTTCTATTTGATTGATTACCAATTAAAATGATGTGGTATTCTAATTGAATTTAGAAAAAAGATATTGAAATTGGACCTTAATTTGAGTTATGTAAATATTAAAAACTTGTTAGGATGAGTGAAAGGTTTTACCAATAACATAAGAATTTACAAATTGGCCTTACATAGCCTAATTAAAGATTGTGATATTGAATGTTTGCTTAGTTTAATTTCATAAGTAATTATGAGGTTAGCTATGAATATGCTTATATGTGATGTAAGAAAATGCCTAGGTAAATTGAAACCCTAAATTGACATATATCACCGATAAGAGCAACATAAAGAGGGATGATTTGGGCCTCCATGAAATACAGGAGAGATTAATAATTCTCATTCACTTGATTAAATTACCCAATAGTCTAAAATTTTGTTTTGCTTCTAAATTTTGCAATTTGAATTTGGTTTCATACACACTTGTAATTGATTGACTTGAATTAAGATTGGGTGTAAATTTTAATGCTTAACAAACTTTTAATTATCAAATTCTCGGGAGATGATACTCTATTCACAATTATATTATTTGTTGCGTGCAAGTAGCCGTATTTGAAAGCAACAGCGAGGACAGGTGAATGATATATTCTTCCAAGTGAATTAACAGTGAACAACTTTGTGGGCCATAACTTATTTCCGGTGTTATTTGTAGGTCTTATTAGCATGACAAAACCTGACATTACGTGTAGCAGGAATTGGATCCTCTTTATTTTTTTTTTTTGTAAACATAAGTCACACGCGATGGAGGGTAAACCTTTTTTTTTTTTTTTGAAAAGTCGTGGACCACTTGTATAAACGATTTCAATAAAATCACCACGGTAGCTGCCGTATGACCCGCATGGAGACCTGCTGTTCAAATTAACATCGTTTGACTCCAGTTCCAAATCAGAATGTTAGAATAAGCATGCAAAACACAAGTACCAACCAAAAACGAACAGCAACATTTAAAAATAAAAAAGATTATTATTTAAGCACGTGACAACCCAAACGTGGAGATTAAAGAAACTTCATGGAGCCTCCAACAACCTTCTTTCCTTTTCCACTCCTATAAAAAGCATCGTCCATGGCAACCAACCAAAGGAAGATAAAGAAAAGGTTTCCTTATTCAAAGTTCAAACACACAGGCACACTCAACAACCCAAGAAAACTCATGCACGGAAGGTGCACTCCGTGATCACATCTCGGTGCCTTCGTCGTAGAAAGTTCCTAGCCTTTGACGATGACAACGCCGCCGTTTCAGAATGCTGCTGCCCCGGAGTGCTCTCGGAGTTCAAGCTTCCGAAATGTCTTCTTAACGGAGAACTGGAGTGACCTACCGCTGAAAGAGAACGACGCCGAGGATATGGTTATCTATGGGGCCTTGAGCGATGCCGCCCACACTGGATGGTTTCCCTCCGGTGGGGTTGCTGCCGCAAGTGCAAGTGCATCCATGGTGAAAATGGAAACTTCGGATATTGAGAGAGGAAATAACAAAAGCAATAATATGGATATTAATAATGGTGCCCCGGTGGAGGCGCGTGGGTGTCACGAGCCGAGGGACGAGAGGCGATTTAGGGGAGTGCGGAGGAGACCTTGGGGGAAGTACGCGGCGGAGATAAGAGATCCGAAGAAGAACGGCGCGAGGGTGTGGCTTGGGACTTACGAGACGGCAGAGGATGCGGCTTTGGCTTATGACCGAGCCGCGTTCAAGATGCGCGGTTCCAAAGCTAAGCTGAATTTTCCCCACTTGATCGGCTCGGATCACACCGAGCCCGTTCGAGTCACTCTGAAGCGCCGTTCGCCGGAGCTGCCATTGTCAACATCATCATCATCCTACGCGCGCGCAGAGAAACGGAGTAAACCGAATGGAGCCGTGGCTACCACTGCTGCCACAGAGGACGTGGATAAGGGGATGACGTGGCAATTTTCCATGGATAATCAAACCTGGTGGCAATAACAAGGGATATATCTATAGAGATAAAATTATATCTCCTTAGATCTAGAGACATAGGTAAGTACAGCTTTGGCGGTTCCAGTTTAATAATAAAAGGCTTTGAAGTGCATAAAATAATTTGGAGTGGAGCTTCGCTTTCCTTTTATTTTGTCTTTCTACCGAGATTGCAGGAGAGCGATGATCATTTGTAATTATTTTTTCCTTTTTCAGCAATAATTTTTAGCATTTTGTGAAAGATAATCAAAGACAATGTCATATGGGTGATTTGATCGCAGAATCAGAGTGTCTTATAGTTTATCTTAATTAGTTTTTTCTGTTGAAAATTTGTCCTATAAAAATCAACTAAACAATTATCTTGCACATTTGATTTATTGTAAAATTTAAAAAAGATAATCAACAATTTAAATTTTACTTTAACATGTCTAAGAAGTTTAAGAGATATGTAATTTCATCACTATCATATCATGAGTTGACATCTTTTAGAATTCTTTATTTTAAATTTTTTATTTGAAAAAAGAAAAGAAAAAAAAATGGTAGATAAGAGAATAAATCCCATACAACTTTTACTTTTTGTGTCACTTTTTTATCATAAATAATCTTAGAAGATCGTTACACATAGTTCACTGCTATTCTATTACGACCGTTTAGTATTAGAAAGGAATGGGTCATTTTCCTTTTTTTTATTATATCTTTATAATTACTATTTAATAGTTTTTATTAATTTTTTAAAATAAAAGGATAAAGATTATTTTTCATTCTGAAAACTACTTTTCTATTGTATTTTTTATTCATTTATTTTCATTCTATATACTAAATAGTTTTTTTATTATTTACTTTAACATCATCAATTTTAAAGCCACCAATAATAATATTGCTATGAACAATAATTAAAATTTAAATAAGATTGAAATACCCTAATTTTTATAAAGATTATTACATTGGATAAAAGCTCATAAATTGCTAGTAACATTATTAAGGTACCTCTAATATATGTTGTTCGAATGTTACTTATTGCTAAAGTGCGGATAACTACACATTCCTGAAGTGCTGGTAAGAGTAAAGTGGTAGTAATACTTTTCTATTGTATTTTCTATTCATTCATTTTCATTCTGTATACTAAACAGGTTTTTATTATTTACTTTAACATCATCAATTTTAAGGCCACCAACAATAATATTGTTATGAACAATAATTAAAATTCAAATACGGTTGAAATACCCTAATTTTTATAAAGATTATTACATTTGATAAAAGCTCATAAATTGCTAGTAACATTATTAAGGTACTTGTAATATGTTGTTCGAGTGCTAGTTATTGCTAATGTGCGGATAACACGCATTCCTGAAGTGCTGGCAAGAGTAAAGTGGTAGTAATGATAAAGTGTTAGTATATAACAGTAGGTTACAGAATGCCAGAGACGGTAGGTTAAAGTGTTAATGACGGTTTCATTAGGTAATGGTAACCAAAGGCTATCACAATCTAACCCTCGATCTCTAGATTAATTTTTGGAAGATTTGGATATTTATCTAATTTTATCAAATTAAAATTTATTTTATCATATACTAAATTTCACATATTTTGGTGGACTTATATGCCTTTTAAAATATTATATACTTTATGCAAGTTATTATGGGAGAAAAAATAAGTTTTTGTAATACTACAATTTATACCCTATAAAAATATAAGAGTTTTAGTGCTAGTTACAAAAATTGCCACTGAAGCCAGGACTTAACTACAATTAAGTCAAGATATAACAAAGGTTATTACATAACCAAAGCTGTTACTCAATTTTCTTCTAGTGATATTATGTTCATAACATTACAAAATTATACATTTTTCTTAAGATGTCAAAAAGTGTCCTCAAAAAGTTACTAAGTTGCTTACAGTTTAATTATATAGCTAGTGGCAGTTTCATAAATAAGTTAAAAACAAACTCTACTTTGATTTCCATCCTCGGTGTTAGCTCAAAACTCATGATACTTTCCATTTTCCTTTGCCATTTTCATTCTTCTTCACCTCTACTCAATTTTCACCTATTTTCCTCACTTTTCTATTGATTCACCACTCAAAATCATCCACCATAGTATAATATTAAAGTTTCCCTCTCACATTTTGCACTTCAAACACTCTTTCTACCATTCTTCCTCATCTTGAAAGGCCAAGAATGAAATTTAGAGACGGAACTTTTTTCCCAATCAAGAGCCAAAAATTTAGCTAAAAGAAGTTTGTGGAGCATACTTTTATATGGTGAGTTTGAAAGTAACTCAATCCCTTTCCATTTTATGATTGTCCATGAAACCCTAACCCTAACATCCACAAAAATTTAAGATTTAAGACTTTCTTTTTTACAAGTCGGACCTTTGGATCAGATATCCATGTTACTTTGGTACATCCCCTGCTTATCTCATTCAAATTAGAAAATGAATGGAGAAAGAGGAGCTCCTAATCTTATTTCACCATGTTCTTTAGAAAATGATCAGATTGATGACATAGCACTACTACTGTAAGCTTATTCCTTTTTTTCTTTTTAAATAAATCCTCCAAAATCTTTTAAGTAACTATTACTAACTAATTGTAAGCTCCTAAACTTATACATCAAACACTATTATTGTCCATCACGCAGTGGCAGAGTCATGTTGGTGTGAGGGGGCCATATGCAACTCCTCACTTTGGAAAAATTACAAGTAGAGGTATAAGTGTTAGTATTTTGCACTCCTTACCTCTAATATTTTGCACCCCTTATTCTTTATATCTTTATATTTTGAGTCCATTTGAGTTTTAACCTAAATTATATCCAAATACATTAGAGTCCAACAATTTTT
Source organism: Erythrophleum ivorense (assembly GCA_026724425.1). NCBI lineage: Eukaryota > Viridiplantae > Streptophyta > Magnoliopsida > Fabales > Fabaceae > Erythrophleum > Erythrophleum ivorense. The sequence continues at coordinate 4,595,158 of JAIUCV010000025.1, read as the reverse complement.
TAGATATGTGATAACTTAAACCAAAAATTCTAACAAAAAATTTTAAACTCATTTACTGATGCTAATATTAGTGTTATAAAAATAAATAAATATCATTATTTACAATTTATTTTTCAAAATGAAATCCACTCTTTTCAAAAAAAAATGTAAAGAAAAAATCTACCATAATCTCTAAGTGCTCTATGCAAACACATTGAAGAGGAGGTGAACACTAGTCGCTGCAATTAAGGGAAAACGCTGAAGAAGAAGAAGCTGAGCTAAAGAAGTTGTTGCTCCCTGTGCTTAGCTCCTAAGGAGAAAGAGAACAAAAAGTTTCCACCTTTTTGACTTTTCAATGAATGTAAGGTAATATCCCTTCAACCATTGTTTATTTTATGATAAAAAATCAACAAGCCATGGATTTGTCTTTTTGTGCTAGAGTGGTGTTTTCATTAATATAAACAAACTAAATCCCACCCAACTAGATTGTGGCCTCAACGTTGATCAATGTCTTTTTATGTTAAAAAGAAAGAAAAATATGTTCTTCATAATTTCTTTTGGATAAATTTGTAAACTTTTGTTTAGATTCTTAGAATTTATATATATTATATTATTTATTAATGTGATTTTTCTATCTTTGCTTTTTTTTTACCTATAAATATTTATTTAGTTTTTTGGGTGATATTCTTAGATATTGTTAATTAAGCAATTGCAATTTTATCATATTTTGAATAGAAAATGGAAAGGTTTTTGAAGAGAAAATTGTCATTGGATAAGCAACAATCTTCATTAAAACCTTATGAATCAAATCACCACCAACAACAAAAAGCTGAAATTAATTTAAAAGATTTGTCATTAGATCCAGGTAAAAGAATTAAAATTTCATCATATCATCTTAATGATCGAGATAGGATACAAAGAGCATATTTGCAAAAAGGACCATGTCAGCCTACTCAACATAATTTTCCCTAAAGAAAAATTGGGAATTCTATGAGAAGATTTTGTCCCTCATGATTTAATGAATTTGGCAACTAGCTGGAGTATAGTATAAAAAAAGATGCGGCATTTTGCTTATGCTGTTACCTTTTTAGGCCTGAACATGGAAAACAATCAGGTGGAGATGTATTTGTGACACAAGGGTTTACAAATTGGAACAAGAAAGAAAAGCTCTCATCTCATGTTGGAGCTTCCAATAGTGCTCACAACATTATGTGGAAGAAGTGTCAAGATTTAATGAATCAAAATCAACATATTGAAGTTGCAATTTCTAAACAATCTGAAAAAGTTCATGACTTATACCAAAGACATTTGATTGCATCAATTGATTGCATTCGCTTTTTGTTAAAGCAAGGATTAGCTTTCCGTGGTCATGATGAGTCGATCAATTCTGCTAATCAAGGTAATTTCCTTAAGTTTCTCAAGTTTTTTACTAATCATAATGAATCAATAAACCATATTGTCTTGGAAAATGCTCCTAAAAATCATCGATTAACTGCCCCTGAAATTCAAAAAGACATTGTTAATGCTACTGCATTGGAAACCATTAAAGTTATTGTTAGTAATTTTAGAGATGAACTATTTGCCATTATTGTTGATGAGTCACGTGACATATCAAATAAAGAGCAAATGGCTGTTGCTTTGTATTATGTTAATAAAAAAAGAAGTATTATTGAGCGCTTTCTTGGTATAGTGCATGTTAAGGAGACTACTGCTTTATCATTGAAAATAGCAATTCAGGAATTGTTATGTGATATGATTTAAGTATATCAAGAATTTGTGGACAAGGTTATGATGATGCTAGCAATATGCAAGGTGAATTTCATGGTCTCAAAAGTTTAATTTTAAAAGAGAATCCGTCTACATTTTATGTGCATTGCTTTGCTCATCAACTACAACTTACATTAGTTACCATTGCTAAAAATCATGTTCAAGTTGCCTCTCTTTTCAATTTAGTGTCTACTATATTAAATGTTGTTAGGGGATCTTGTAAACAACATGATATGCTTTGTGAAAAACAAATAACTAATGTTAGAGAAGCATTGGGCAAAGGAGAAATTCTTAATGGGCGAGACTTGAACCAAGAAACTAGTCTTAAACGAAGTGCTAATACTTGATGGGGTTCACATTATGCAACTTTGATAAATTTAATATTGATGTATTCAGCAGTAATTGATGTTCTTCAAATTATAAAAGAAGATGAATCAAATGCATATAAGAGAGCTGAAACCAATGGCCTTTTATATTTATTAGAGGATTTTAATTCTGCATTCACATTACATTTCATGAAAAGTGTCTTGGGCATCTCAAATGAATTGTCACAAGCATTACAAAGGAAAGATCAAGACATCATCAATGCCATGAACTTAGTTAACATCACAAAGCAGCAGTTACAAACTATAAGAGATAGTGGATGGGAGTCTTTGTTGAGTGAAGTAACTTTATTTTGCAATAAGCATAACATTGACATCCTTAACATGGAAGATATTTATTTGTCTAAAGGGAGATCACATCGTGGAGGTAAAGCTCAAGAAGTTTCAATAAATCATTATTATCGGGATGAATTATTTTACACTATTGTGGATATGCAACTTCAAGAACTTAATGATCGTTTCATTGAGACAAATACCCAACTACTCTTTTGTATGGCATGTTTAAATTTGGCCAATTTGTTATCTACTTTTGATAAGGAAAGATTGATTGAATTTGCTAAGTTTTATCCATGTGAGTTTTCTTCAACTGATTTAATGATGCTTGATAATCAGCTTGAGACTTACATCATTGATATGCGTAACAATGTTGAATTTGCATCTTTAGAAGGAATTGGTAATCTTGTAAAAAAGCTAGTTGAAATTGGAAGACATATTGTTTATCCACTAGTTTATCTTCTCTTGAAGTTAGCAATGATATTGCTTGTTGCCACAGCAACTGTAAAAAAAGCCTTTTTTGCTATGAAGATTGTAAAAAAACAACTGCACAATTGAATGGGAGATATATGGATGAATGATTATCTAGTGACTTATATTGAATGAGATGTTTTCAATACCATTGATAATGAATTGATTGCTCAACAATTTCAGAACATGAAATCGCGTAAAAGACAATTGTAAGGTATGAAATTAAAATTTTTAATTATTAAATTATTATTTAATTAAATTACACCCCTGCCCTAAAGTCTTGGCTTTGCCATTACCATCACGGTTGCAGCTGGCTATCGTCCCCACCACCTCTTACCACTTATCGCCATTGTCCATTTACATAACTGCAAACGCAAGTTCATGTAAATTTAACAAAAATATAAAAGTTTACGTGATATTATGATAGTATGCGGGTATAATTGTCAAAATAATACTTCACATATGTGAAAATATAGAAATTCAAACAATTTTTATATAAATTACTTAAATTTATTACCATTGAAACCACATTTCCTTAATTAAGCAAGTTAATGAGAATTTAATTAGAATAATTAATGATATGCTTCGTGCAAATACGTGTTATAATAAATTCACAAAGTTATTATTAACTTCAATATATATATAGGGGTATTTCTGTAATAAAAAATAAATGGCAAAAGTAGTATTGTTAGAAATTTTAAAATTTTAATTACAAGAACAGCTAGAACAAATTTTAGCTTGTGTGTGCAATGTTGTGCACAAATCACATTACCAATTCTAAAATTTGGCTTACTCTCACTCCACTTTAATTTGTTTCAAAAGTTTACTTGATTTTTCTTGTTCTTGAGTTTTTCAGCTTTACATAAATATGTAGGAACTTTTATTTGACTAAAACTACTAAATAAGAAGAAATTTATATAATAAAACTTAAATTACAGGAGGTCGATATAATTTATTCATTTTAATTAGCTTGGAGAAATCACATATGAATTTAAAATAATGATGTTAAATTACAGGATATTGTTGATTTAAAATAATGTATTAGACATTTAAGGGTGTGTTTGTACGTTACTTTAAAAGACTAAACATAGAGTTTTCGGAATAACAACGGTGGATTATAAAACAACTAGACAAATGTGTTGATTAATTCAATTGTCTTTTACAAATTTAAACTATTGAGATAAAAGTGAGAAAATGGACAGTGCAGTAATCAAAGCCAGATATATCATATCTCCCGACACTTAAATTCAAGAGAGGTGCAACTTAAGTCAAAAGTTTTGGACTACAACATATAAAAATTAAAACGGTTATAATATTGTTATTTTAATTTGTCATTTTTTTTATTTAACCATAAAAAGATATATAACCTATGAGCCATATAATTAATTAAAATTTAAAAATATGTTTTCTGCAAAATATTTATGGAAGAAATATAAAGAACCTTCCTAAACTTTAAGTCATATACAAATTAATCCAATACCTGATCTTTAAAATTTAACAAGAAACCCTCTAAATTTTTAATTTTATGCAAATAACCCTCACTATAAATAAATCCATTAATTTACCAATGGAAGGATATTGATATACCTTTTAATTTTTTTTGCAAATAACTACATGAATTTGGGTTATGAGCATCTAAATTTTGAGTTATGAACAAATAACCTCTTAATGTATCATATTTCCTTAATAAAATAAAGAACTCACTAATAACAAAGATTATTCACATATAATCTCAAATTTAGAAAAATATATTATCAAATTTTAAAAATTAATAAAATTATCTGTGCATAACATAAAATTTAAAAAAAATTTATGCATTTTAACCAATATTTATTAGTTGAAATATTGGGCTAGCCCAGTCTTATCAACCAAAGATGAATATCAAAGTTGTTTAACCAAATTTCCTTTCTATCTTATTTTTTGTAATATTTATTATGTCATTGTTATCATTACTTAATATTATTTATATTTTTTATTACCTTTTTTAAGTTTTGGTATAAAAGTCATGTCCCATTCATAAAATTATTCTTTTATTTTCCATTTCTTTTTTATACGTACCTATCAAGGCCATGCGTATACACTATGTATATATTAAATTGGAAGTTAACAATATCCATGCGTGCAAAAGAACATTAACGTATGGGATCCATGTTGTCACTTTATTTATTATTATTATTTTGGTATGTGTAAATCATTGTACCATAAAATATAAATGAATCACGTTTCAAGTTTTTCTTTCCCCAACAACATGTTTTATGCTTGACAAATATCAATCTTAATTTGAAAACCGACTCCATATTTGACGACTTCATTAGGGTCGTGGTAAAATAGCATTTGAATTAATTTTTGTGTATTTTGATTATAATTTATTCTTTAAATTTCATAAAAAAGACAAGTTATCGAGATTAAAGAATCAACAAAAGAAAAGTCATGACTTGGCCCCAAGAAATTAGAAAACTAAAACGGGTTTAACCTGCCCCCACCTCTACTTAGCGGCTGTTTCACTTTAAAATTGAATAGATATAGTCTTTTACATTTTATCTTTAAAAAATCCTCATAATATTTTCGTATGAGAAGAAATTATATAGAATGTGTCTAAATTATAGTCTAATTATAACTTTGGTATACAAATATTAAAACGTAACATTTTACTTTTCTAAACTATTAAAAAAATAAAAACATTATATATCATTTATAATTAATCTCTGAATATTACATGATTATTAGTAATACCTTATGTTTCTATCATCTTCTCAAATTTCTTTTTTGCTGAAGATATCAGATAATAATTATGTGGCTTTTAGACATTAGTCTTAGCTAATGTGATATTTTTACGTTTTGTGATAGTTTTAGGCATACAATATTACACTTTAAAATTCATTAAAATTGTAATCAGGTTATAGTTTAGAGAGATTATTATATAGTTTTTCCTTTATATAATTGCACCCACTACTTCATATAAATTTAACAGGATTTATTAAAAGAAGATGATTAAAACTGAAATACATAAGTTCATGTGACAGTATGTGGGTATATTTGTGAGAATTTTTTTTTTGTATCTTAGTAAATGAAAATACGGAAATTACTTAATTTTTTTACCATTAGAGATCACACCTTAAGCAATTAGAACTTAATTAGAAAATAATCATGCGCTTCATGCATATTACAATAAAATACATCAATTTATTATTAACTTCAAAACATTTAAGGTTATTTTGGGATTAAAAAATCGAAAAGGTAAAAATCCTTACAGTATTTATTTATGATTTCAATAGTTGAAGTGATATTTATTAAATTATCTGCAATATTTTGCACAAATCACATTATCCAATTCTAAAATTTGGCTTATCTTGGCCCCTGCTTTTGGTTCAAAAGTTATATTGATTTTTCATGTTCTTATTTTATCACCTTTACATAAATATGTAAGAGATTTATTTGTCTAAAAATTTTTAATATAAAAATAATTCATCTATTGAAATTTTAAATAATAAGATATCAGTATAATTTATTTATTTTAATTATTTTAGAGAAATCATTTATTAAATTAAAATATTTTAATGTTGTTAAATTATAAGAATAAATAGTTAATTTCATCAGTATATAAATGTATTAGACATTTAGGTGAGTGAGCGTATGTATATGTTACTTTTAAAATATATAAAGTTATTTGGTATAACAACGGTGGATTGTAAAAAAACTAGACAAATGTAGGTTATTTAATTGTCTTTTACAAATTTAAAATACATAACTGATATTCTTATTAAATTAGTTGTTTTTCGATGACTATTATTGAATGTTAATTTTTCAACATAAAAAAATAACATAGTCTTACTTTAATTAAATAATTTTTGTTTGATATTTAATTATAAAAATGACGTCGTTTGATCCATATAACTAATTTTATCTAACAGATAAAGGTTTGTTGGTGTTGTTGAATTTAATCATAAAAATATGCCTAATTTATGAGCAATATAATTCATTAATATTATATTTTCTGTAAAATATTTATTAGTCAGAATGTTGATAAACTTAATGTAATGGTCCATAGGAAAAAAAAAGGAAAGGGGGTTATTTTTTTTATATTTATTTTATTCCCTCATTATTTTATTTAACTCCTTTCTTCTCTCCTCCTTTCCCCAATTTTCTTTCCTCCTTAGCTAATCTACCCGAAGCTTCTTCCTCTATACGCTCAGCTCTCTCCTTCTCTCTCGTTTGAAGCTCACTTTGCCTCTCCAGCGCAGCTACCATCTTCCTCCTCTTCTGCGAAGCTCTATCAACGCTGTGCTGGCCTCCTTGCGTTTCCTCGCTGCTAGTACGTGGGCACTGAATCGTGAGTTGGCTGGAGCTGTGCAACCCGCGGTGAGCTCCCATATTTCGTTCCTCCTTCATTCCTATTGCTAGCTTCATTAGTTTTGCTCTTCCTCTCCATTTTTCCAGCGTACCTAAGCTTGATAGAGTGATAAAGGGAGTGGGAGCTCTTACCTTGCTGGGTTAGCCGAGAAAAAAAAATGGAAGAAAAAATTAGGGATTTTGAATAAGGCTTCTTAAGTAGGTTAATCTTGCATAAATCTTCAATTTTTAATCTCTGAAAATGATTTGGAAACTCAGATTATGAAATGGGTAATGTTATAAGAAGGGTTAAGTTGAAAAGAAATTTTGTGAGCAGTGGATGAGTTAGTATGGAAAAACAAACTGGTTAGGGAAATTTTATTGAATTTGACAGATGCTCAAAATTGTTGTTCTGAGTTTACATACTGATTTGGCAAATTTGATGCTGGTAGGAAGCTCGGTGGACATTGATAACTGCAAGGAGTTAAGGTTGAGGAGGAACAAATACCTGTTAGCTCTTGACATCACTATGAGTAGATAATGATTGCAATGATTTATGTGCCCTTCTCTATTACTTTATATACGTTCCTATATGCAATGGATGGTTCGAAGTTTATATGGTGCAGTGGAATAGAGGTGTAACTTAGGATTTGTGAGAGGTAAATGCATTGTACTTATCTAACCTTGCCCTATACTCTTCCTTATATGGAGGAAATTCCATGTGGAAATATAATTATTCTTGATTCACAAATCAGGAAGCGAGATGTGTTATGAGAATTTATCAAGCATGGTTATTGACTGATCGTTGGCAAAATCTGGGTTGTGATATGAATGAGATGGCTTGAATTCTCTATGCTCTTTTAAGAAAAGTCTACATATATATATATATAATTTTGTAACTATACTTCTTAATAATAAATTACACTCATATATATATATATATATGTGCATGATTCTTTGATCAGTCCTTAAGGGCGGTTTTTTTTTTTAAGCACCATCTTAGCTTATTTGGATAGAATAGTGGGCATTTAATTAACTATGCACATGATGATCTATGTTGGTACTTAACTATCCAATTAGTTCCTTCCTCTCTTTTCTTTCTCCCTTCTTTTTCTCTCTTTCTCTTCTTCTCCCCTAAAATATAATGCTTTATTTATTTATTCAATGGTATTCTCCTACTTGCCCTAAGTCTTGGGTGCCATGCATTAATGGTCTCTTGTCCAATTGCCGTAACAAATGAGTCTTGTTTATTTCATTTTAGCCCTATTGTGTGTGGGTTACTAGTTCTTGGTAACTTAGTGTTTAGTGTGAGATCTAGGTGGAGAAAGAGCTACCCATTAGGTGTAGCCACCCTTAAAAAGGGCAAGAAGCTACCAAAAAGGTGAAGCCGTCCCAGAAACTGAACTACAATGTGTGCTAGTAGTGGAAAAGGAGCTGCCCGTTAGGTGTAGCCAACTCTAAGGGATAAGGAGCTGCCAACGAGGTGAAGCCACCACTAATAATGGTCAATCTAACTATTTTTTTTATTGTAATTATTACCTACTCACTGAGTGCAACTCACTCTTTTAAATTTTAATTTTTTTTAGATAATACTGTGAGATTTGACTCGCCTCCTTCATCTGAGTAGATAGAGGCGTCGTATTGGTGAGCCTTGTCTTTGGATCTCAATGGCGAGGGAATTTTGTTGTGATAATTTTGTTTGGTTGATTGTAATATATATGGAATTCAACTTTGTTTAAATGAATAGGATTTCCCCCTTCCCTGGTGATTCTTTTGTTTTTAAGGTATGTTGATTCTTGGGGAAGGCTTAAAGCTCCCCTTATTGTTTTATTTTCTTTTTGCTAGAATTTAGCTGTTGTACAAATTTGGAAGTATCCAAATTTAAGGGGAAACTCTGCCAAAATTTTTGCGACAATTATGAGTATCTTTATATCTATGTGTCATTGATTAGGCTTACGGGCTTAGGCATTGTTTGCCTTCCGTGTCGGTCACCCTTCCATTTTGGGGCGTGACACTTAATATATGTTTAAAAGGCTAAAAATTTCCAATCATAAACTCAGTTAAAATTTATTCACGTTTCTGTTACCAACCAAAAATGAATGTTGGGAGTCAGGTTATCAAATTCATGAATTTAAATAAATTTATAAAAAGGAGTTAAACTTATAACGTAAACTCATATTGTAAATTTGTAAATGTTTATATTTACTAATAATTACATATAAAATATAATATATAAAAAAATTATTTAAATACAAACAAATTATACTAATTTTTTTAAAAAAAATTATTTATATTCCATAATTTATATTTCTCAATATAAAAATTCTAATAAAATTCATACATAAATACTATTTTTGTATTTTTCTTCATCAGATTGTATTGAATTTAAGAATTTTTATCTTTTTTAAATTTAATTTGAATCAATTATATGATAACTTAACAAATTCAATTAAAAAATAGCAAGTTAATCGAGTTTATATGAATCAAAGGCGAATTAAACCAAATTTATACTAAGCCCGAGTTTATAAGTGAGTTAACATGATTTTCTTAAGTAGAAACTTAAAATATTATTCATTTTCTTTATTATTTCTCTGATGCTGACTTTGAAAAAACATATTCAGAGTCCAAGAATTTAAAATATGAAAAATTCGATTGTGCGAATCTATATATAGCTAATTGTTTTCCGGTACTCGGGAAGTATAAATTTTTCACAATAGCTTTAAGAACTTTTCATGCGCCACACACACGCACACACTGAAAGAGATATTAATTTGATAATCTTCACACAACATCTTCTAATGGTCTACATAACATGTCAACATTCTCTCTCTCCAAATATTAATGGATATATTCTCATAGTCATTAAAAAAAAAAAAAGCTGGACTGTGTTATGCCATAGAAAAAATAAAATACAATTTATACTCCCGGTTCAAATCAATCTATCTCCACGGGATTTGAAGTGTACTATTTAATATCTATGTAATTTATTTAATTACTATCAAACAATGCACCTTATGAAAATCTTAACACTCAAAAGAATAATAAAAATAATGTGAACGTTAAAATAATGAATTTTTTTGGGCGGGCTAAGAACTGTTTTATTTGTATCTTGAACAATTCTTCAGTAAAGGTCAGTATTGAGATTAAGATGCTTACTTTTGGCAATATACCTTTAACATTGAGCAATACATAGAAGATCATAAAAACAAACTAATTTTAAGTCAAAGTATATGAGAATAATCAATAAATAACTCCGCTAATTGTTCCCCAAACCCAGCTTAATATATCTCACAAAATTTTTTATGTCTAATGGCTCAATTATTTTGGGGTAATGCAAGCTCACGTAAATTTGTGCTTACGGTTGCCATGAACTTGATGGCATAATATATTAAATTTGGATTGGTCATTGATTAGGCGAAACGTCCCAGTTCGTTGATGATTGTCGTTTTAAGTTTTAACCATCGAATCATTAATTAAATTGGTTGAATCGAAAAAATAATTAAATATATATATATAAATCTTCAAATAATAAAAATTATTGTTCTAATGCCAAAAAGTAATAAATTCACAAACATAACCAAGGTAACTAAGTGACAAATTCTATACAAATAACAACTTCAAACTTTAAAATAAACGAACCAAAATGGAGGTAACATGAGTTAAATTTAACACGTATTAATGAATAACCCCTCCTTAATTAAATTCCAGAGCACAAATTTAAGCTTGCAAATTGAGTATATCAGTTCCTAAATTGCCCGCAGTGTACGCCTGCCAAGATGGACGATAAACTTCATCAGTAATTTAAAAAAAAAAATGTGACAGCAAAATTCATAAATTAAAAAGGAAATTAGCAATTTTTTATTGAGTTGAACATAAAATGCTGCGTTTGAATGGGCTTTTCTATTAATCACAAGTCAACCGGTTCAGACGCATCACCCCCTCACCAAAAACCCGCCAATGCTTGATGTTGATGAAACTCTCCAGCGACAATGTGTTCTCTTCAGAGGAAAAGGATTTGGAGGATAGAAGCAACAAGAAAATCAACTATGGTGATATGAACCCTCGTTTCTTTCATAATTCAACCATTTCTAGAAGAAAGAAGAATAAGATTTATGCTTTGAATATTGGTGATAAAAATTAGGTTCATGAAAATGTTTATAAGTCACTATTTTGTCTAATTTACATATGTTTTTTTAGAGATTTATTAGTTAAATTTTTTTAATTTTATTATTTATTATTATTATTATTATATATGTAAGGTTATTTTGTCTATATAAAAAGACATATAATATGTGCTTTGGGATAAGTTTATTAATATAAACCCTCTTTATCTACAGTTGGACCTTATTAAGTAGATAAAGTGCAATCAAAGTATGTCACTTAAGCGTCACAGAACAAGCAAGAGCCTGAGATTAAAAAAAAGCCCAATTTCACTTAAGCACAGGATAATCGGAACTTCTTAATATGAAACTAAATTAAAAATTAGGTTAAACTATAACAACTCAAAGAATTATTTAACAAATTTTTTTATAATGTAATTATAAAAAAAATTATAATGTGAGGTCATTGGATATATATAAATGAATGAATCCATGAACACGTTGACACATTATTTTATTTCATTTTTTGTGACGACGGCAACATATATATTCTATGATGATTGACATGCAATCTTAATCTGAAATTAGGCTATGCTTGCCGGCTATTTTTAATTATTTTACTCATGAGGTGCTTAGATTAATTTTGACCCATTTTAATTAATTAATTTAGCTAAAATCTGGCCATTTATGTCAAGCTTAAAGAATTTTCACAACATAACTCTGAAAAATTAGAAGAGTTAATTAAGCTTGTGACAATATATTTCTTTTAGCATTAGAACAGTTACTCCATCCAGTTTGTCATATATTAATGAATTTAAATTTCTAATTCGATTAAAGATTAACAATCCATGCTTTAAGTTAACAATTGTTTTATTATAACGTTATATACGTGTTTTTTTCGTTTGAATTTTCGAAAAGAATCATGCCAGTGCTACTAATATTATAATATTATAATAGGTCCGCGTATAACCTAGCTATAAAGCACTTTTGTCTCGTTTTGTTTTTCCTTTAATAGGAATAAGACTAGGTCTCCATATAAAGTACTTTTGCCTTTTAAAGAATTACCATTGTATTCATGGTTACATGAGTTTTCTAGAAGTCAAGATATATTTCTCACGCCGTCTTTAAAAAAGTGTGAAATAATTAAGTTAAAGAAATATGAAAAGCTGGATCGTGCGAATCTAATTGCTTTCCAATATTTCGAGGATTTTTTAACGCTTAAATTGCTTTATGAATTTTTCGTGCTCTCTCTCTCTATATTGTTTCACATTGTTGTCTATTGCGATTTTGGAAAGTAGTGCGAAATTCCTTCATTTTGATTTTTTTTACATAATAATAATAATTGAAGTCTCGAAATAATACATATATCAATTTCACTACTTGTACGTGAACTGCTGATTCATTGGCATTAACTTGATATAAGAAAAAAATTATATTTTACACCTTTAAACTAAACCTTAATTATAAAAGTAGTACTTAAATTTTAAAACATAACAAAATACTTGGTATCAGTGTTCAAGAATTATTAGTTACATTTTAAAGTTCAAGTAAATATTTTATTACATTTGTTAAAGTTAATTTTGTAATTATAACTTAATTCAAGAAAATAAAATATAAATGTCCCTCGGTATAATTGGCCGAGCTGTAAGATACAAATTATATGCCTGATATATATATCCACGACTGTCCCTTATATGCTTAACTTCGTTCATTTTCATTTTATTTTGTTAATTTTCAATTATTGTGGCAATTGTCTTGTTATTATTATTATTTCCAATTACATTGAGTGTTATTGATTATTGAGTGAGTACCAAGTGTTTAATGATTTGTGTAGAGAAGCCACACTTGATGTACCTCAAAAGTTTGGGTGTTCAATTTTATTTAAAAAGGGAATTTAGTATTGTTATGTTAGGTCTATCATACTATTATTAACTATTTTCAGTCCATTTTTATAATTCAATGACATGATAAAAACAGCATTTACTGCACTCGTTACCAACTATTGCAATTCTGCAGTGGATGCTTTAGCCGCGGTTGTTAATGAACCCCCTCACCAGATGTCAGAATCTGATATCTAAAATTTAAAAACAGCAACGGCAACGAGCTCCAGCGGTCACTATCGTTCATCATCCACCATCGCCAATCTGCCATTCGCCGTCCTTCTTTCGTGCCTTTTCAACTTCTCTTTTTTTTTTTTTTTTACTTTTTTTAAATACATTGACAAGTTGTCGGGTAGAATTGGTCGATTGATGTTGAAATATTAAATTATTAAATTATTGTGTTGAAATTTTAGAGTTATGTAATTCATGATTCTCTTATATTTTTAAATCTTTAAGTTTTTTTATTAAAACAAATTATTTTTAATGTTTAATTATTGGTTATATATATATATATAATATTATTTGTTTAGAACTTCATTTTATCATTCTTTATTATTAAATAAATCTTAGCTAAATTCTTTATTTGTGTATATTATTGATTGGGTTGTAGGATCTTTTTATTGATAAATATTATAATTAAATAGCCTTCCCAGAGAACACAAAAAGGAAGGAACATATCAAGATAGCCTCTTTTCTGTCCTTGTATGTAATTTTCACATCATCTTTCAATTAAATAGATGAGACTTAAGCTAAGACCTTTACCATTTCCAACTTACATTGGGCTTTAATTGACACCAAGATTTGCTAGGTGATCTGATGCCTGAGGACATGCTTATATCTAAACACGAAGTTTTACCATTCTCACAAGTAAGAAGCACATGCTTTATCAATTGAGCCGTATTTTGATTAAAATAAATTATTCTTTATCTCTCAATTCCCTTCCCTTCTTTTCCCACTTTATTTTATTTTTTATGTTTATTTAATCCCAATTTCTTTTTTTTTTCAAATCTTATGTATATTGTTTGATTATTTGGTAAATATATATATATTTAACAAATCTATTGTTGTTATAAAATAATACTATAAAATATTCTTTGCTCAAAATGTTATTTATTAACCCATAATGTTATTTACAATAGAGTTTCTATTGTTTTTTAATAAAGTTTATTGTATGTTAAATCTTGTTTATATATAGATATTGTTTGCTATCATGTCTTTCTTAGTTCTTTTAACTAGTGAAATCTTTATCTATTTTTAGGATTCCAAAAGATGAAGTGATTCTTTTATGAGATGATTAGTTTAGGCTGGTTTTGAGGAGCCACTAGTAGTGTTCCCATTGCACCATTAGATGATGAGGATAGCCTAGCCACCTTGTTCACTCTTGCAAAGGAAGTTGTCCAGCCAAGTACCAGCTTAATTGAACATCTATGATGGTGATGATGATGAAGGTGATGAGGGTGGGGAGATGATACACCTGGTTGACTTGCTAAGTGTAACAAAGTTTGGATTATTATTGGTAATGTCTAGAAACTCTAATGCATTGAATTGAGTAATTTTAAATTTGTGTGCTAACTTTGATTTCACAAATGAGCATGACACTGCAATGAGAAGACATCTTACAATAAATGATGCTTGGTCACTTCCTCATGGTAAAAAAGTTGCAACCATCACTATGTCTAGAAACAACCATTGCAAAATGCCAAAATTTTTGGCAATGGCCTTTGATTATTTACTTAGGATGTTTAAATGATAATTTATTTTTAGTAATGTATTTGGATGACGAAGCTAAGCTTAAATGCTATTTAAATGTCTAAATGTAATCAATTGAATCTTGCATGTGATGATATGTTAGCAAGGAAAAATCACATAACATGTACCAAGAACTCAATATGTTCGGATGAAAAGATTTTGTGTAGTCATATTTAAAGTGCCCAATGCAACTTAAGAAATAACTAGACTTAATTAGCTCCAGATAGAATAAGTTAGAATAATTATGATTAAATTAGTTTGAGATGTTTTGAATGGAGAATTAGTAAATTAGGAATATTGCTAGCACATGATAATTGAAGTTGTTATCATTGAGAATTAAAAAATTGCTGAACTTAGGAGCAAATACAATGATAAGTTAAGTTTTTGTTTCTTACATCTTGAGTCTTGATGTCTTTGTGTTTCTTTATGTCTTTTATATGTTTTTCAAATTCTTATGTCACTAGTAATTAAAGAAATTTAAGATATATCAGTTATAAATATTGCACACACTTGTAGATAAAATCAAATGATGCACTAACAAAATATTTTTTAAAAAAAATAAACACAATATCATTCTTCATAGGATCAATATTCATACTCCTAGTCTATGTATTTTCCTATACTAGTTTTGTTGAACTATAAATTACATAGGATGGATGGAAATTAACTTAGTGATTAACATCAAATCTCAACTCCTTGACACCCTTTGTAGAAACGCTCTACCAACAGGATAGCGATAGAGAAAGAGGAAAAACTAAAGATTTACCCAATTGAGTTATAGCCTTTGTGCTTTTGATACATATTTTATCATATTATATAGAGAATTTATTGTTAAGATAAATACTACATGATCTAATCTCTTTGATTAGTATTGCTTATAAGTAATATTACATTTGTAATCCATCGATCTAATGGCTCCCACTTGTTTCTCTTTGGGATGATAAATGACCTACTTAACTTAGTGGTAGTATTGCTTTCATTTTCTTTTCCAAGTGAAATCTCTTAGTATATGAAAAAGTGGAAAAGTGCTATCACATATACAATCATACTTAATTCGATGGAATTGTTTGATCTTAAAGGAGGCCCTCTATAATTCCCCACATGAGGAGTTTTTTCTTGGTTTCATCTAGTCATTAATAACTTGATTATTTTTAGATAATGGTAGACACCCTTTGTAGTTTCAATTTTCAAATGCTTTATACTTTATAGCTAGACTTTGTAGTTTATCAAATTAAGATTTATAAGAAGATTCAATTTATTAAGTTACAACCCATTTGGTATCTTAGTGAAAACTAAAACTAAAAGGGAATCCCATGGCAAATCTCATTTGGTATAAAGAAACCATGGTAGCTGGGAAACCTTGGCTAAAAGGTGAGTTCTGACATTGTAGCATGAGAAAGTCACAAGTGTTTGGAGATAAGATGTGGAAATGTTGTTTTTACCCCTTTAGTGAGATAAGCAACCCCTATGTCCTAACTCTCTCATACCCTGTGCTGCTCTCATCTTCCCCAATCATGTGCTCCCCATCATCATTCATTCTTGTTGTTGAAGTGTCCGTGGTCATTACTTCTCCCTTAGTCGTGCCATAAGTTGACCATCATCTTTATCTCAGCTACTTGTGCCCAACCTCAATGAAAAGAAGCAACTTTTGAATCCATAACTGAGACAACTAATCAACATCAGTGAAACAATGAAGTGGACGATGGTCCTTTGGTTGATTTCATGCTTGGCTACAGAGGAAGGGGAAGGGAGAAGAAAAATTGAGCCTTTCATTTCTTTATTTGTGTACAAAACCAAAAAGGCCAAAAAAATTATTTCTTTTCCCTTTTTTAGTAAGGGCATTTTGGTATTTTGTTATTACCTACTTTTCATTTCTATACTATTTTTATCCTACCAAACATACAAGTAAAAAGACATTCATATCCCTTTTCATATTATACCAAATACAATTGATTCCATTCTATTGCATTCAATATTTTCTTTCCAATTCTATTGAGAAAAATTATGTATTCCAAATGGAACCTTTATAAATAGATGAACAATCTCAATACACATTTTAATGAGACAACTTCTAACATATAGACATGTATGCACATACACACAAAAATTTATATATAAATTAATAATTGCTTTAATTATTTTTAGATTGAATCTATTCAAGAACTTTTCATCACTAAGTAATGAAGCATATATTTATTCAAACTGCACCTTTTGTTTTTAAATCTTTTTAAGATATAGTTATAAATGATCATATATATGTAGAATTAACTAATATTATAGTTGCTTTTATATTTTTAACCTTTTACCCGTAAAAATAAATAAACGGTATTGAAATCATACCAGAAATTTAAACAATGATTCAAGGCATACATAATCTGTAAATTTTATTGGATTACTATAATTGGTTTAGTATTACATAGGTATAGTTGGTATAATTGTTATTTTAATATTTTATATTCTTTTCAAAAGAATATGAACTTACTATATATGTTAAAGAAGAGGCTAGAGGAAGGTGAGGGCTGATATTCAAAACGTAAAGCTTTAACTTGGAATAGGAATTTAACTCAAACTTATGTGCATAACTATTTTTAGCTTAATCAATTATTATTTTTAAGCCAACACAGGAAAAATGAACTAATTACAAGAATGATTAAATTGGGGAAAAAAATGAAAAGATGAAAATGAACAAGAAAAGAGAAGAAGATAGGAAGAGGGTAAAAACATGCATGTGTAAAATGATAGATAATTAAACTAAAAAAATTCCACATTCATTTATACAAGTTTATTTGTAAGATAGGAAATACACAGACAAATGTTGACCATTTTTCTAAATGTTTGATTATTGATCACACATTATCTAACTTTGAATACATTCTGTTCGCTAACCAAATCACCGGCTAAATTTATTTGATCACATTATAACAATCTTGACTTTTTTTTTTTTCCTAAAACATCTCATATCCCCAAGCACTACAAAAAATCTCACTTTTTGTGGCAACTTTTAATGGTGACTACAGAGGTTGTTACCAAAAGATTCACTTTCAGTGGCGACTTTCAACAGTCGCCACCAAATATTGATTTTTAGATATAAACTTAAAAATTGACCTCCTAAATTCTAACCTCTAGTGACGACTACTAAAAGTCATCAACAAAAGTCTCATTACCAGGTTTCATATAAGTAGGGCCAACTTGTGAGTCAATTGGTGATAACTACATTCTGTTCGCTAACCAAATCAAGAAAGGTATCACTTTCAAGTATTCTATAAGTGGGGTTTGCTTGTGATGATATTGATGGCGATTTAATATTTGTCAACAAAAGGTGACTTTTGGTAGTGACTATGGAAAATTGCCACGAAAAATCTCCCTTCCAATTTTTTTTGTAAATAATAATATCAATGGCAGCTACCATCACTAAATGCTGTCACCAAATATGTATATATATTACTTTATATATATAATAAATTTAAAATAATTTAATTTAAGTCATTTTTAATATGAATTATAAGTATATTATAATTTAATAAATGTATAAATAAAATATAGATAATTTTAAAAATAATTTTTTAAAAAAAATATGGATAAGTTTAAAATAAATTTATTTTCTTCTATTATTTGTTATTAAAAAATATAAAAGGTTATAATATTATTATAATAATACATTGTTTATAAATTAAATAGTACAATATAATGTAATAATGTATTATATATTATATAATAATAATGATATTGTTTATATTTATATGTATATTTTTCCTTTTATGTGTATGTGTGTATATATATATATATTTGAAAGGAGTCGTTAAAAAAATAGCTTTTAGATAGCCATTATATATTCCTGTTATATATATATATTTATGATATTTTCATTTAACTTATCCTCTCTTTCCACCCTATTTTATCCTCTCCTTTCATATCTCAACTACTCTATTTTACTCTCTTTTTAAATCTAAATTTTCTTTGGTTTTACTATACTACTTCAAATTACGTTAATTATTGTCGATATTTATTTTGGTGAGATTTGCTCATTGTGGAGATTTATTTGCTCAAAGAATAAGAGGTATATATATATAATTTAATAATATATGTATGAAATATTTATGTAATTTATTAAATGTAAATAATTGCTATATTTTATAGAAATATTATTAGTTTAGATTTATAAATGAAAATTAAAAGTTATGGTGGTAATAATAATTTAGGTGATATAAAGAAAACGTTATTTATTTGGTAATATTTATATTTTTTTAATCTTTTTATTATGTTAAAATAATAAATTTTTAAGTATCATTGATTTATTTTAATTTATAAGGATATTATTTTTTATGTCAATTTAATTTAAAACCTTTTTATGACATGCATAAATTAAATAAAAATAAATTAATTAATATATTCATATATATTCATTTAATAATATAATATTAATAAATAAATTAGTACAAAATATATTTTCAATATTTATAAATTTTTTTATTAAATTCATATTTTTATATATATTATGCATATAATTATATATAAATTATAATTATATAAATATAATATAAATTAAAAATTATTTTAGAAAGGACACCCTTCACGTGAAAGGTGTCTCACATCAAACACCCTTTCACGTGAAAGGTGAAATATACTTTGTCACTTTGTCCTTCACCATTCACGTGAATGATTAAAATGATATACTTATTTATTTATTTATTTATTTATTTAAAAGATTAGGATGAAAGATAAAGATAAAAGATATTTTTAGGTAAAAATATCTATTTTTTTAATTTTACATATATTTTACATTCTTATATATATTCCATATCTTCTTTTATTTTTTTCAATCCTCATATTCATATTTTTGTTCTTATGCTTCTTTTCTTATTTTCTCTCACATTCTCTTTTGTATTTTAAAGGTAAGTGATATTCTTACTTATTATTCTTATTTAATTTTATTATTATAATATGTTTCAAATTAAATGTTTTATAGTTAAGTATATATCAAATCAAATGATCGATGTGAAGCAGCAAGTGAAATTATGATGCCTACACGATGAAGCAACATGAAGGAGGGAGTTTATTTATGCCAACAAATAATTTTTATATATAGATAAGAATATATAATATAAATTACTAATATCTATATTTCTTTTTAGATGTCAGGAAAAATATCACAAGGTGAATCTCTTTATCTTCAGGTTTGGCAAGGATGTGAAATTGAGAAAAAGTTAATCAAAACAAACGAAACAGAGTAATAATTCTATTAATTATTTCTTTTTCTAACATCTATTTACTATATATTTTAGTTATATGAAAATTTAATTACAATAAATTTAATTTATTTTTCAATTAGATTTATGCCAAATGATCGGATTATTGGTAAATATATTCTTGCCATTATACAATAGAATTATAATGGTCCATATAATTGTCTTTCAGAAGTTCCTAAACCGGTTAGACAATTATGGTTTGTGGTACAATTTAATGTTATATTATAAATATATATGTGGTATACATTGAGATATTTGCAATTAAAAATAAGTGAAAAAATTTATTCTTGCAGAAATATTATTGTTGGATTCCAGAATGACATCATAAAGTTTATCAAGTATTTTTGCATCATGTGAAGAATAAATTGAAGAACTTAATTGGATATGCACGAAGTCGAGAAAAAAAAAAAAGCCAAGCTGGATTAGAGAAGATATATGGGATAAACTGTGTACTAGTTGGAATAGTCTACAATTCTAACAAAGAAGTGAAAAAAAGAAAAATAAAATAAAGCATCTAGCTCTAGTTCTAATCCATGTCTTCATGTTGGAGGTACTGTTCCAGCAAGTTATTATTGGGAGAAGCTTCAAAAATAATTAGGCAGAGCACCAACTCCAATCAAGTTTCACTATCTTATTCATTATAAAAAGGGAAAATGTATTGATCGAAAATCGGAAACTATATTTGTAAGAATAATTTTATATTCAATATATTTTTAATTTTCATTTATCAATAATATTTACTAATTTATGTTTTATGATTTTTTTAAAATTAATTTTATTTTTTATTCATCAATAATATATTAATTCATTTTTTATGATTTGTTTTTTCAGAATGAATATATCAAATTTAAAGGTATAGATCCTATGTCTGGATATACTAATACTCAATATCCATCATATCCTCACGCTTCGTATATCCAAGAAATTGTGAGAAATGAATTTATAACTTTGGCTCAACAAACCCATGATGCCCAACTTGAAGAACAAAGATTACAAATTGAACACCTTCGACAAGAATTAGATGAATTTAGAAATATTGTTCAACATCTTTCACAACAACAACATCAAGATGATGCTGGGCCAAGTTCCTTTTATAGACCAAATATTTCTCATTTAGATAATGAGAATACAAATGACAATGTCAATGAGAATGAAGATAATTGTTAAATTTTGTAAATTTTATGTAATAAAATATATGTAATTAAATTTGTATTAGATATTTTTTCCTATTTTATTTAAATTTAATATTTTATTTCATAACTTATATAATATTATATATTATATATTTGTTCAATAAATTTCACTATTCATTAACTAATAATGTGTGTGTGTATATATATGTATATTAGTTTATCGTATATAATATATACATACCAAATTTTAATAATATATATTAACTTAACTTAATTATATATATATATATATTAAGTTATAATATATTGGGTAGCAAAATTAGATGCCATGAATGTATAAAATTACATTGTTAATACACTCAAAATTGGTAAGAAATTAGGCATGCAAATCAAACTTGCTAACTCCATCAATTTTTTCATCCCTTTATATAAATCTCAAGTTTTTGGTATGATTAAACAAACCTTTACTTATTATTATTAATTCCGATCAATTCTATTTTTAAAAATTTTTATACCAGTGTGTTTATTAATTATTATACTAAATATATGTAAAATAATTTTTAACAAGATAAAATAAAATATATAATTATTTAGTTATTAATAAACTATGTTTTCTAAAATTAAATTTATAAATATTTACAAATTTATTAACTTTAAAAATTAAATTAAATTAAAAAAAATTGACAGAATAAGCGACAGAAATTACTATAGGAAAAAATTGCAACAGACTTATGGTAAAATGTATGAAATTTTAATAAAATTTTAATTCAATATATGAGTAGTGCCTTTCTACCATGGGTCTACTGCAAATCATGGTGGCACTTGGGTAATACATTATTTACATACATTCTAAATATTATAAATATCTATTAACAATAAATGTATATACTATTTATTATTAATTCTAAATATTGTAAACATTTACTAAATTAATTCCTACAAACTATTAGAAATTATTTATTAATAACCATCAGAAATAAAATTTTTTTAATTTTTAATTTATATTATATTTATATTAAAAAAATATTGTACCAAAATTTATTAGACTATTTATTAATAATTATTATAGACATTATTTTTTAACTATTTTAAATCAATTAAGTTATTAACATTCTATTTATATTAAATGATTAAACATAAAAATAAAACTAAAAACCAAAATACTGATAAATAAGTGTATTTTTTTAATTTATTTGTAATCCAAAAAGAAAGAAGCATGAACATGTGAAACAAGTGCATAGGATAAAATGCCCTATGTATTACAAATTGGAAAAATTAGAATTAGGAATTTTAAATTGAAGGCTATAAATCTTAAATTTTAAAAATATTTTAAAGAATTTAAAACTTAAAAATTTAAATTACATAGAAAAGTACTATAGTTCAAGATATCAAGTTAAAATTTTTTATCTTAAAATATTTTACAATGATTTTAAATTTTAAAATTTTTTAATACAAATTATTTTTAACTTGAAATTTTAATTCTTTTTTCTTAGAAATATCTTGATTTGTTTAACTAATTTGTAAATAGTTTTTTATAATTTAAAAAAATTTTAATTCAATATCTCATTAAATTTTTAAGAATATTTTATTAAATTTTAATCATGTGACCATCATATATTATTTTAATATTTTAACTATGCATGATTAGAAATAGAAAAAAATAAATAATAAAATTAATTTAATATATATATATATATATATATTACGTAATGCAACATATTTGTATGTTAAGTTGTTTAATTAATTTAAATCATATATATTCAAATATTTAAAATAATATATGATTAACTATAATGAAAAATTTTAATAAAATATTGATAAAAATTAATTAAGTATTTATTATCAAATTTTACATTTGAAATTATGACAAATAAACTTTCTTTTAATAAAGAATCAATATATGAATTATAAAAATTCTCACATATTATGTTTTTATTAAAAACGAATTAATAGTAATTTTTTAAAAAAATTTCACTTAATCTTATCATTTTTAAAAATCCACTTGATATAATAAGCTTTTTAGTATACTAAGCCAAAATTTGACATATCCACATTCCAATAGAAGCCAATAGCTAGGTTCGTCATCTTAAAGTAATAATATTTTATTCACAAATGACATACTGGAGCGTTGATTGTAGCTTTTTCTATACTTCATTTTAGCATCTCTTCCCCCCAAACTCTGAAATATTGAAATACTATGGCACGATGCTCCATCCCCTTGTCTTCATCCCTCCCACACTAGATGGCATTAGATGGTATGCATTGCTTCATCTTGCACATGCCATTATTGATTATCCATCCAATTTGAAGATCATGCTCTAGTAAATGGTAAAACTTATTTCCTCACCCTAAAACCCTAGAATCTATAAAACTCCAAAATATTTATTCTTATTCGTCTTTATTGGTTTCAGTCAAAGAGCCTTATTTAAGGGTATGATGTGTCCGAACCAGAAAAAGAAAAGAAAGAAGGAAAGCAAGAAGAAGAGAGACAAGAGGAACGAGAAAGTTCTGTAATTTGCTATCCTTCCTAGTTTAGTGCAATAGCTTTTATGAATAACAGAATAACTGCTAAATGAAAAAAGAAAAATACTATTTTGTCCTCACTACTAAAACATAGCGTATCAAATCCCCCTGGCCAACATCACCCTTAACTCCAAGGGTGCACGTGACAAGCAAACTCTAGATATTTTCGCTGAATATCAAACCACAGCTCCCACATGGCATCCTCAGGCAATTCATTCTACCACTGAATGAGTACCTAAGTAACAGCTCGATGATTTTTCTGCGCCATCCTCCTATCCAAGAGTGCTACAGGACATCTATCCCTGGATGAAGTACCCCACTCATTTGGTAGATGCTGAGGTGATATACTAGGATCTGGGCACCACTTCAGCAAAGATACATGAAAGGTGGGATGAATCTAAGAAGTGGGAGGCAGTTGTAGAGTATAAGCGACAGCTTCTACTAGTGCAATAATCTGATAAGGTCTAAAATATTTCGGAGATAACTTCAAATAAGTCATTTGAGCAACTGAAGATTGTCTATATGGCTGCAACTTCAAAAAGACCTAATCTCCCATCTTAAACTCTCATTATGAGTGATGCTTGTTGGCTTGTTGTTTCATCCGATTAGCAACAGTAGCTAAATTCTGTTTCAAGACATGAAGCATATTTTCTCAAGCTATAAAACTTCTGTTGATGACATTAATAGCAGATTCATGAGGTAAGTATGGTAAATGAATTGGAGGAGGTTGACCATACAACACTTCATATGGAGTACACCCTGTGGCAGTATGGTAAGTGGTGTTATACCACCACTCAGCCAATAATACCCATTTAACCCAAGTCTTACGATTCTGCTAAGTGAAGCTGCGCAAATATTGTTCCAGGCACCTGTTAAGAACTCCATTTTGACTATCTGACTGGGGATGGTAAGCAGAGGACAAATGCTGAGAAACTCCCAACTTATTGAGAAATTCCTGCTAAAACCTACTTGTGAACAATGGATCCCTATCATTGATAATGTTAAAAGGAGCTCCATATATTTTATAGATGTTATCTAAAAATATTTGTGCAAGCTAAACTGCAGAAAAAGGGTATGACAATGCAAGAAAGTGGGCGTATTTGCTAAGTCTATCTACAATAACCTAAATGGTGTCCTTTCCTTCAGATTTTGGCAATTTCTCAATAAAATCCATAGTTATACTCTGCCAAACTCCATTCGGAATTGGCAGTGGCTGCAATGTACATGGGGAGGCCACGTTCTCATATTTACAACGCAAACAAGTCTCACAACCTTCAATAAAGTTTTGCACATCCTTCAATAACCTTCTCTAATAAAAGAGGGATTTTATTCTCTTAATAGTAGCTTGCACTCCTGAATGGCCTCCTTGCGGTGAAGAGTGTAGCCACTAGAGTATAGAAAGATTCAATTGACTCTGAAAAGGAATAATGACCAAACGATTTTTTCTTGTTAACAACCCTGATTTCCATTTGTACTTGGGATGAGCTTTCGGCTTAGATTCTTTTTTTGCAATAATAGCCTTCTACACCTGATCAGTGGTCCATTGCCTTACAATCTCTTGCCATAATTCAGTAGAAACAGTAGAAATTCCCAATTGTAGATGTTCACCATGAGTAACTCTAGAAAGGGCATCTCGGTCCACATTTTCTTTGCCCTTTTTATAAGTGATGGTATATTGGAGACCCATAAACTTAGTAATCCAGCTGTATTGAGCAGGAGTGGATAACCTCTGCTCCAATAAGAACTTAAGGCTTTTCTGATCTATAAGGATTATAAAAGGCTGGATGCTCAGATATTGATGCCATTTACCCACTGCAAACACAATTGCCAACAATTCTCTATCATAAACTGATAACAATTGGTTTTTAGGTGATAAAACCTTTCTTACATATGCAATAGGATGTCCATTTTGCAGTAAGACAGCCCTAATTCCAATACTTGAAGCATCTATCTCCACCGTAAAAGGTTGCTGCAAATCGAGTAAAACCAGTACAGGTGCCTTAATCAGAGCATCTTTAAGCTGTAAAAATGCATTCTCAACTCCTAAGGTCCATGAGAATTTACCTTCTTAAGAAGATCATTGAGTGGGCACACTATAATGCCATAATTTCTAATAAAGCGTCTGTAATATCCAGACAGACCTAGAAAACCTCTTAACTCCTTCATTGACCGAGGCAATGGCCATTTAGAGATAGCTTTTATTTTTTCTGGATCTGTAGACACCCCTTGAGGGGTAATCACATGAACCAAGTAAGCAATTCTTTGCATAGCAAATGCACACTTACTCTTTTTAACAAAAAACTGATGCCTTCTCAAGATGGAAAACACCTCCCTCAAGTGGTTCACATGGTTGCTCAAGGTGTCACTATATATCAATATATCATCAAAGAACACTAATACTGATTTTCTCAAAAGTTCTACAAAAATAGCATTTATAATACCTTGAAAATTAAATGAAGCATTAGTTAAGCCAAAAGGTATCACTAAATACTCATAGTGACCAGCATGTGTTTGAAATGCTGTTATATGTATATATATATATATATATATATATCTTCATCTTTCATCCTTATTAGATGATAACCTGCCCTTAAGTCCAATTTAGTGAAAATGGTTGCTTTCCCTAACTCATCAAGCAAATCTTCAATTAGTGGAATAAGAAATTTGTTAGGCACAGTTGCTTTATTTAAAGTTCTATAATCCACACACATTCGCCAACTTCCATCTTTTTTTTTTCATTAGGACCATAGGAGAAGTGAAAGGAGAGGAGCTGTGCTGGATGATCTTTGTATCAAGCATTTCCCTGATCAAATTATCAATTACATCCTTTTGCATGGTAGGATACCGATAGGGCCTCATGATTATGAGGTTAGTACCTTCTTTAAGTATAATCTGATGATCATAGCCTTCTCTTTTAGGTGGTAATCCCTTAGGCTCTTCAAATATATCAGCAAATTCAACCAACAAGTGCCTGTTTGGCAGCACATTGGAAAACCACGTTCAAGAAGAAGCTTCAATTCCTTGCTTTGTATAAAATGTGGTTTGAGGAGGAGATAACACTTTCCCAAACACAGCACAACTCCATTCCAGCTATTGGAATTTCATCTCACTGCATAGCATTCAATCTACAATAGTAATCATCACCCTGACAGAGAATTAATTG
This sequence comes from Erythrophleum ivorense, assembly GCA_026724425.1. Classification (NCBI taxonomy): domain Eukaryota; kingdom Viridiplantae; phylum Streptophyta; class Magnoliopsida; order Fabales; family Fabaceae; genus Erythrophleum; species Erythrophleum ivorense. The sequence goes on along the minus strand of JAIUCV010000025.1, from coordinate 4,568,162 downwards.
TAGCATGTAAGCTACCATTTGAGAACAAAGTAGCTTGAGAATTTTTCCTTCTTACACTATTCGGTTCTTCACTTCGCCCGAAGCATTAATTCACACTGGTTTACCCTTCCACATAAACTCCATTATGAGGTTCTTACAATCTAGTAAAATAAGTCCCAATTCTTTCATCCATTGCATTCCCAACACCATGTCACATCCTACTAAATATAAAAGAATTATTTCAGCCTCAAACTCAATGCCTTAAGTCATCCTTTTTATTCCTTCATACACTTTTCTACCCTGTAACTTATCACCGTTAGCCATAGTTACCATTACAGCCTCTGTAGGTACTATTGTCTAATTCATTTCATTACTAATAGCAACATTTAGAAAATTATGCGTACTTCCTGTATCAATAAGGATATGTAAGGGCCTCTTACCACATTTACCTATGATTCTTATAGTAGGAGATGAAGATGCACTAATCAATGCATTAAGTGAAATAATAGGCTCCTCTTCTGACACAGGGCCCACCTAACTGCTATTACCATGATCATAAGTCAGCATCTTCAATTATCCAGTATCTTCCCAACTATCTTTGACCTCCATTAAGTACACTTGCATCTTCTTTCTTTGCGCACACTGATGGCCAGGAGCAAATTTCTCATGGCAAAAATAACACAGGTTCTTACGTCTGTGTTTATCCATCTCTTCTGGAGTTAATCATTATTTAAACCTCACAGCAAGTCTTTTTAGTAATCCCTTCTGTCCTTCTGCACTTTTATTCCCTGGCCACTTCTTTTCAAATGGCATAATAGCTTTGGATTTATCAAATGAACTTATTGGTCCTTTATTCACAAGTACTAACGCCTTCTTCTCTTCCAAGAGAAATTTGCTTAACTCTTTTTTTAATAATTGCATATTAGAATTCTGCAACTTAGCTAACTTAGAAGCTTCCAATTGCGTCTGAGGATGTAGGAGTTTGACACCAGAGGCTAATTCAGGCTTTAATCTAGCTAGGAAATAACTGATCTTCTAAACTTTAGTCAAATCCAATTTACAAACTAGATTATTATATTGAGTTTGATAATTTGCCAATGACCCTTCCTGACGAAGTTGCATAAACTCCTCCATTGGATCATCGTATATAGGGCCAAATCTCACCTTGAGAGCTTCAATAAGTGAATTCCAATTGAGCTTGCCTCTTTTACTTTGCTCAAAATGATAGAACCACTTGTGCGAATCCTTTCCATGGATAGTCCAACTAATACAACTTTATTAACTTTAGGTGTTCCATCAAGTAGGAAGAATCTCTCACATTTAGCTGCCCAACCAGTGACATCTGAAGGCGTGAATTTAGGAAATTCTACCTTCGTGAATCTTGTTGGCAATTGATAATCACTTCTAGACACTCTATTGTTCGTTTGCCTATCAGCATAAGCCTGATCCAAATTGTTACCAACCATATCTGAAATTTGAAGAGATAATCGCCTTATCAGATCCTGCATATTTGTCATTTGTTGTTCAATGCTGGCAAGACGAGCATTCATCTCCGATCTGATTCTATCTTCCATCTCTCGAATGCTAGCCTATGATCTGGTACCTTCAGCCATGTGGACCGACTACTCTGATACTAATTGATGGGTATCTAAGCAAGGTGGGGAACCCTTCCCCAAAAGTTAGCTATTGAGGTGGGAGAATCACCTTACTTAAATACCCCATTGAGCATATCATACTATTCCATGTGCGACTTTGGCATCCCATACTACCTTGGTCTCCATCAATTGGCTGCCATTGGAAAGCTGACGTCCTAGTGGCTACACTCTGTGGCACTTCACTTGGCCTTCTTCCAATCAGAACCCTTTGCCTATCAGAACGCTCCACAGGTAGCCCTTTCCAGAGTCATCGACCACCAGCTCTGATACCATTGATGTGTCTGAACCAGAAAAAGAAACGAAAGAAGGAAAGTAAGAAGAAGAGAGACGAGAGGAAAAGAAATAGAGGAATGAGAAAGTTCTGTAATTTGCTATCCTTCCCAGTTCAGTGCAACAGCTTTTATGAATAACAGAATAATTGCTAAACGAAAAAAGAAAAATATTATTTTGTCCTCACTACTAAAATGCAGTGTATCAGGGTACTTCCAAAGTCTGTTGTAAAAGGGAAGTCTTGCTTCAGTTGTGCCATAAATCAAGGTAAAAATTTCATGCCATAAATTTTTATTTTACCCTCCTTTAATAGCATGCTCTGTTTTAGTTTTGTTGCTTCTTCTTTGAATGATAAGACACCTACAATGCTTCTTGTTTGAGCTGGTCATGGTTTCATGAGTTAATGACATGTAGGATCCACTAAACTTTAAGTTATTCAGTGTTCTATTTGGATGGATTTCATGATGAAACCCCATATGCTTACTAATAAAAACAAATAGCAACTGTTAGTTTATTACTCATTTTAATTTTTCCTTTACTTACCCTGTTGATCTGAATCACATTAGCTTTTTCCCTAAAAAGTTGTGATTTATGTCTTGTGCTACTTTGTTAATTCATGACAGGGGCCACACCAAAAGGTGTTTTGATACTGATGTAGGTACTTGGACTTACCATATATATATATATAAAACAAAAACTACATGTGTGACTGTGTGTCGTGCTCTAATTTGGAGTTTTATATAGTCTTCTTTTTTGGTATTGGAAATGGCAAACTTCTTAAGCCTAAAGGAAGTTCTCACCCTATCATTGTCTTCGTTGGGATAATAGCAATCATAAGCAACCCAAGTAGAGACGCGCAACTCACCAGTGCCCGAGGAGATGTTGAGAACTTGAATATTTGTGGTTGATAAATTTGCTATGGACTATCCAGGTGACGCATTGCAACTTGTAAGGAAATTACCATCTCCATAGTAGCCTTTCCTTGTATTCAAGGGATAGGGGATGGTTAGGTTCCCACGCAAGTTGTTGCAACCTGGTCTTGAAAATTGCCATGAATATTTTTTTTTTCAAATAATATTTTCTCTTCCTTTAAGTATTTTTGTTCCTTTAAACTTACTTCATTTGAAGCATCAATCTCATATGAAGACATCATTTTTGTGATATATAATCATTCTATGGGTAAATTATTAAAATTTCATTCAATTTAAAGGAATAATGAATAGAAATATAGTTAAATATAACTTTATTATTATATTGTCATTTATGCACCTATCTTATTTTAAATTTAGGATGACTCATAGGTTATTGATTTTATGCTACAATTTGTTACATGGAATGTAGGAAAATTAGAAAACAGAGTAAAAGGGAGAAAGAGAAGGAATTATGTGGCACAATAGAGAAAAGCAGCCACCATCTGAGCTTAGCAATATAAAAGAATTGGAAAAGAAGTTATTTGACAGCCAAGAAGCTAGTTCCTGTCTTCATTTCAAATTGAAGCACAAAGGTGAGTCCATTTGGCTTTCAATGCTTTCTTGATGTGATTCGTGCAGGTGGTTATATGATTATATGTGTGTTCTAGTTGGTAATATGCTTTATATTTATTTTTTATATAAATCATAATCAATTTTTTAAATTTACAATAATATAGTTTATGATTCTTAATATAAAATCAATAATATCAAAATAAAATTTAAAAATATTTTGATAAGTTATATTTTTAATAAAAAATTAATTTTATTTTAAAAATATTTTGTGTATATTTTAATTTAAAAATTTTTATATATTTTTATATAATATAAAACAAGTGTAATTTAAATGTTTTGAAGAAGCAAACTAATAAGGTGGCCTTTGTTCATGATGTAATATCTTGATCCATGTCCATCTATATAATCACATTAAATGCAAATAATTCTCTCACACCCAACCTAGCAGACTAGCGAATGAATACAATTGGGAATATTAAAAACAACTAAAAAAATTAGGTTCTAAATTATTGAACCTCATATAGAAGACAAAGAATCATGAATCATTCAACAAATACATGTTGCTATGATACGATGTGCTAACCAAACAACCCATTATATATCTATATCTATATCTATATATATTTTCATAGATTTAATTTTAACAAAAAGTAAAAAAAAATCCTTAAAATATTTGTTTCATCAATTTAATTCTTGAAACATGATTATAGTCAAATGAATCCAAACCTTTATAAAAACATCATCAATTTGATCATATTTTGAGTTTTATTGATCTCGTGTTAATAGAGTTGTCCATGCCAATGGTCAATGGTTGATATAACCAATGGTTAAAAGCTTATAGAGGTGCTCATTAAAATAGAAATTATGGTTGTTTTGACAAACATTCAAATGCATTGTTGCTCTTTCATCCTCTTTACCCATTTCTCATGACTTTGGGTTTTATTTTTTTAGTAGTCAATTCTCCTAATAGGTCCTACCCCCTTTAACTTTATGTATTTGGCTGCGTGCCTACTAGCATGAGAAACACAATTGTATTTCCACAGGACGCCCTTTCTCTTTTTCATTCATGTCTAGTTCTTTTTACGGGGAGTCACCACATTCTTTGCTATTTTTCATGTCTTTGGAAATAGATTTTAGATTCTCTCTTGCTCTATTGGTTTTCAAGATAGTTTATTATTAATAATTTTCCTTCTTTTTCATTATAGACTTTTGCTCCAATTTATGCTTCCATTTCTCATGTCAAGTTTGCATTATAGTTGTTGCACATGTTTAATTCATAGTTTAATTTAAAATTCCACATGGCTCAATGCTAAAGTCTTTGTTTCAACATTTTGCAATTTTATATCATTTTAGCATTGCATGTTAGTTTGAAAGTCCCCAACTTAAATTCTTGTTCAAATGTGCTATGTAACATGATAGTATCATTGTTCTTGTTATTTATTTTAAGTACAAGTTTTGTTTAACTTATGACTACTTGATTTGTAAATGTAGGGAGTAAGGATGGATAAAAGTTGGCTATAAATTAAGAATAGAGCCGATCTAGTATATATAAGAGGAATTGATAATTTCCTTGAATGGGCATGTAGTCAACTAAGGGTGAATAATATAATTCGAGGCCCTTGCAAGGGGTGCATGAACACACATTTCAAATTGAGAATTAAAGTAAGGGAAGACTTATTGAAAAAGGGATTTTGGGATAGTTATAAGGTGTGGGACTTGCATGGAGAACAGAGGATGAGATCTAAAAATCCCCTTCCTAATTGCTTTGAAGAAGTGCAAGATGATTATGTTGAGGAAGATAACATTATCGAGATAATACATGATGCTTTAACAACTTATTAAATTTTTTGATAAGTTAAACTATGTCTTATAATCCATTAAACTAAATTGATACTTTAATTGTAGGCTCGCATCCATGAGATGGTGGTCCAACAACAATCCTAAGAAGGTGGGTCTTAGATGACCTCTAATCAAATTTTGACTGTCGTTCTTGGTGAAAGGCCGGGTCATGTTAAAGGGAAAGGTTATGGAGCAAAACCTACAAGAAAGAGAGGCATTGCTCAAGTTGATGTTGATTCTTCCCTGTCTTCTGCAGTGGAGAATGTGCATAAGAAAATGAAGGTTGACTCTGAAAGAAGGCTTGAGGCAGAGCGTGTTGAACTAAAACAAATGATGGAACAAATGATGCAAGCACAATTGGCTACTTTGATGGCTTCTATCTAACAGGTAATTTTTTGGCTTTTCCTCTTTTCCTTACCCTTTTTCATATATCCATTTTTATAAGTTTGGTATAGTTTAATACAATGTGGGTTAGCTAAGATTATAGTTTGTTTACTTTATACTTAGGTTTAATGTAAATTTTATTCCTTGTTTATTATTATTGCAACTTCTCTTCACCTCATGTTTCAACTGCTTAAGCATATAATTATGTTTCTAAAATTCATGTATGCTTCATATTAGGAAATTTTGTGCATTATTGTCAAATCTTTTGGTGCAAAACTTTAGGTTGTGCTAAAAATGTATTGATATTATGTAACACCCTAAAAATTAATTAAGGTGTTAATCATGGATTAGGTTATTTAGGAATAATTAATATATGATAATTAGGTAAGTTAAGTGAAAGGATATTTTAGAAAGATAAAATTATTAATATGGGTTTGAAATTTAATTGGGATAGAAATTTCATTTAGGCCCAAATTAATGTAAGAGATCATGATAAGAGGCTAATAGAGGCCCAATAAACTAGGTGTAGACCCAATTTAATTCAATGTGATAGAGGCCCAAGATCCACCTTATATAGGCTCTTAAGAATGGCCCAATAAACCTTGTCAGATCCTAAAATCATGGAGTTTAAACCTTGTCAGATCCTAAAATCATGGAGTTCCTAAAACTAAGTCTGGCCTAGTAAAATTTTGCAACCCAACACCTTAAAACTGGCCCAACAAAGCTAAAAATCTAAAGCCCATTTGGAGTTGGACCTTGGAGCAATCCATGACCCACATTTGACCCAACTAAAACCCTAATGCTTTAGCCTCTTCCCCATTTGTTGAAACACAAACACACATCTCAAAATTTGGAGATCCAAAAGAGGCTATAGGGTTCTTGGCATATTTCCACATTTTCCCACTTCTAGAGCAAGATTTAGCCAAGATAATAGTTACATAACTTAATCCTCTCATTTTTCTCTTCATTTTGGTCTAATTAGTTTTTCATTTGGAGTATTTTTACCATACCCAAAAATTTGAAATGTGGTTGTTTGAGATTTTCTTAGTGAAATTCATAGGTTGATGCTAGGGCTGACATTAGGTAAGTATAAATCCTTCATTTTGATACTTTCTTTGCTAGTTTGAGACCCCCATAGTTAATTTATAATATAGGTATTAATTTTGTACGAATTTACTTTAGATTTTGGGTGAAATATTGAGATTTCTGGTAGAGGACACTTCAATCCGAATTTGGGACTTGTAGTGGTTGGGTAAGTGTTCCCTAAGTAGTCATTAGCATTTGAAATTCTTTGGGCACTTGTTGTAATTGTGAGTGATGAATTAAAGTAATAATTCTCTTATGCTATGGTTTTAGGGAGATTTTTGTACTATTAGTGGCTGTTGCAATTGTCTATGAGTGAGGTAATCGGGTTCATATTAATTCCATGCATATATCTATTTTAATTTCATTTCTGCTGTACATGAATGATTTAAAATATTGAATGAATTGATTAGTTATCTATTGTATTGTGTTAGACCTTGTGAGTCTATGGTGGAGCTGTGGTACAGATGCCACCCGTGCATGTGCTTCGATCGGGCATCGAGTTATGATCAAACCCCAAATGCATTGAGCCCTGATTGTGCTCAATGAGGAGTAGGTGCCGTGGACGGGCCTCTCTTAGTGTTAATGGCCTTTAACATGTGAAAATATGATTGCTAGTATGAGATAGTAATCATGATAGCCTAATTATTTCATTTACTGATATGACTGGTATTTTTTTGATACTTATATGAAATTATGCAAGTATGCTAATTAAACTGGAATATATGATGGAATTGCCTTAGTTACTGAGATTTGTGTCTCACCCTATTTCATGGGTTAAACATTTCAGGTGAAGGTTCTTCGGGTAAGGATAAGGGTACGCAAGTGGATGAACATCTATGAGCTAAGGCCCGGTGTGGGGGAGCTACACTTGGTCTGAGTAAAATAGAGTAGATGCTAATTTTGTTAACCCTTGTATAGCATCATCATGTATTTGTATTGCCAAGTGTAGGAGATTGTATTTTGATAACATGGAATGTAACTAATGTGAAATAGGCTTTACATTAGTTGTTGATAGATGTATAGACCTTGACACTTGTTTTGGCTGGTGAACTATGATATATTGACTATTTGAGTAATGAAACCCTATGATATATTAAATTGTTGATTTGAATCAGTGATGTATGGAACCCTTAACAGAATGTATGTATGCTTGAATGTTAATTGTTAAAAGCTTATGTAGTTTCTGCTAATATCAATCTGTGAAATTGCTAATGTCACAATCCCCCTCAAAAGAAAGGGTGACTAATGCAGGAAATCCATACGGATCTCCTATTTGCGGCTTAAATTGCTATTCTATACTAATTCGATGATCATTGGAAGGTTCTACACCGAATAACGATGAATTAAATGTAAACCCACCCCGTTGGATGTATATAATTCTTTTCTTGTACACTTAGCTTTTTGTAAAAATTTCAGCAGAGTATCTTCTGAAAATAGGACATCCCAAATTTCTACAAACAGCTAGAATTCAACATAAACCACAACGGAGAGCTCCGCTCTCTTAACCAATCATCAAACATCAAAAGACCAAAATAAGGGAAGGGGGAAAACAAAATCTATATCCATTGGCCCTATATCTAAAATACTTTACAATATGATCATCAATCGATTACAGCAACCAACAACAAAAAATAACCAAGCCCCCAATTCCAAAAAGGAGGCTCACTACCACAACGCCTCAGAACCTAAGATGAGGGAGGCGAATCGGATCCGATGGCGCTATCTAAAAAGTTTAAAAGTTAAAGGAGTGAGCCAAACTCAGTGAGCAAATAATAGGTTTTCACAATTGAAACAAAAGGGTCATGATCAACAAGTTGACATATGTATATATATTAAACATCACACTCATCATCATTAATAAATTTACCAATTATCATATGCCAAAATAACCATAGAAAACCCTGAGACTCTTAACGTGAATACTTAGGGAAGGTTTATTACTATGTCAAATAAGGTAATGGATACACCTCATTGGCAACTCCTTACCCATGTCACTCGGGTGGCTACGCCTAACGGGTAGCTCCTTCCTTACCCCTCTTGTTTACGTGTCAAGACTTATGCTTTCTGAGGGGTGGCTACACCTTGTTGGCAGCTCCTTACCCGTTTCTTACGGGTGGCTACACCTAACAGGTAGCTCTTTTTCTGCCCAGATCCCTCCACTTCCTATGACCTACTGGTTCTACCAGTAACTATTGCATGTGCTTATGAATAGGGCACCTAGTTAATACTAATCAATAATTTCAATTTAATACATATATATATCACTAGCCAAATGTACTTTCCAAGGGATTTAAGTTATAAGGAACCAAAATTAGTTTAAAAAAAGAAAAAAAAAGAGAAAAAGAAACAAACAATTTATTAGGTAAACGAATATAACTACAAAATTTTGTACATATGTAAATAAAAATTAACTAAATGAGGCCAGTTATAAGATGTATGGATAGAAGTCACTCCTTCAACAATTACTCCCTCTAGATCAACTCATTGCTACAGAATCATACATATGGCAGAATTTCATTTCAGGCAGAATGATTCCAAGAAAGGGGTACATAATGATATCAGAATCAATGGTAACAATAAACACTTCAGACCCATTATTTACTCACAAATGGTGCCCAATGCTAGCTCGATACTTGTTCCTCTTTAGAAGATCAGTTTCCTTCACTGCTAACGCCCATAGGATTCCTGATAATGCCCAACTCACTAGATCATTATGCAGATCATAAAAAAATTAACAATTCTTAATAGGTACCTCATTCAATCCTAATTATCAATATAACTTTACTTATCGCATATACAACTGCCTTTCAACCTAACCATTTTTCCTTTGATTTCTAATTCATCATTTGAGTTCACAGATCACTTTAAGGAAGTGAGAATTGAAGATTTATGCAAGATTTGCATGACTAGGAAGCCTAATTAAAAGATCCCCATTTCATTCCTCTATTTTCGACCAACCTACCCAAGGCAAGAACATCAACCCTAATAACATTCCATTGAGCTAGGATGGGCCGAAAAATGGGAGGAAAGGATGAAATTTAATAGAGCAGCATTAGGAATGGATGAAGAACATATATGGATCCAAAACCAAAATGTTCATCGAGATCTCATAATGCCCCTGGCTTGTTCATGGACTAGATCGCTCAAATCAACAGCGAAAGAGCTTAATGAAGTCTGCACAATGCCAAAGGAAGCTCCGAGGTGGAATGGAAGGAAATGGCAGCTTGAACGAAAAAGAAACAAGGGAGCTTGAAGGAGATAAAGCTGACGCGATAGAAAGGAGAGGTAGCGGGGCACCAGCGACAAAATAGCAGAAGGAGTTGCTCAGAACGTTCGAATGAAGTCAGGGAGGTGATTTTCAATGCTTAAGCACCGGAAGGGGGAGCTGGGGAAGCAACTCCCAGGGACAGACGAAGGAAACCAGAAGCAACAAAAATGAAAGAAGAAAAAACAGATAACCCAGTGAGAAACGACGGGAAGGAAGAAAGGAGAGAGAGAAAAATTATAAACAAGGAAATAAAAATCAAAAATTAAAATGTTTCTTTTTATTATTATTTTTTTCTTCGATTATTACAGCTAACATATGGTAGTTAGATGAGTAGGAATTCATACTTAAGTTTTGAATTAGTAATGGTAAAATAGCTGGGTAAATAAGGTGTATAAATACCATTAGAGTTGTATAATTTAAGGTAGAGTGACCCTAGAGGGTTATTGGAGGGAGAGTGGAGAGTATGAGGCAAGGTTTTAAGAGTAGTAGAATCAGAAGGCATTTGGTTGCGACCAATAATGGCGAAGTTGCCCAAAGAAAGTACTAGAGAGTAATTCGCTGCGGTGAAATACGAGATTGGCCGCGACGAAATGTGAGAGACAAAACTGAGAGTTGTCTAGAGAGTAATTCATAGCGGCTAAATGGGAATTGGCCATGGCGAACTTTTGTGAAAATGAGCCAGACATTCCAGAGAAGAATTGGCCATGGCGAAAGGAAGTGTTGGCTGCAACCAATAAAGATAGGCGAGCGAAGTAAGTTCCAGGAGGCTTCTTCGCTGCGGTGCCATGTAGATTGGCCGCGACGAAGGTCCAACTCACCGCAGCGAAATTTGCAATGATGCGAGGGGTGAAGTCGAGAGGAATTAGCCATAGCTAAGGGGAAATTGGCCGCGGCTAACATCCTGAAACCTTCATTCTAACTTAGAAACCTTGGTTTTTCATATGGTAACCCCCCAGGGGTGGCTTAGGAACATTAGTAGAAGGTTTTTGGTGAGTGGAAACTAATCAGTAATAGAATCAAAGGCTTATAAATGAAGGTTTGCTTCCCTGACGTACATGAATGCTTGTAACTATAGGTTTGATGACTCTAATAACATTAAGGTTCAAAATTCCCCACATTTTCATAATGTAATTAGTCTTAATATCATGTAACACTGGTTTATAGTTATTAATCACATATTTAACTTTAATTACAATGATTAGAAGTTAAGGTCATCACATATTAAATTTTGAATAATATGCTAAAGTTTAATGACTTGGTATTGGACTGCACACATGTATAACTAGAAGATGAGGTGCTTAGTATTGTAACTTAGGTTATCATGATCTTTTCTTATCAATGAATTTCTTCTATGATGTATTTTGATCGACTGTTATGTTACTTTTGTAAGTTACACCCAATGGTGGAATAAAATTGACTACACATGAACTTTTTTAGACATTGATCATATGATGGTTGAAATATGGGCTTTGGGTAAATTGCTTTGCATTTCACTTGCCTTTCACTTTTCTTTAATTTTCATCCAAGAAAGAAACAAAAACAAAAAATGAAATGATGTGGTAGTATGGTTGAATGAGTGGGTAATATGGTCAAAATGTTAGGCATTGGGTTTCCTATTAGTTTAGTGAAATCCACAATCACTTTGAATATTATGTTGAAATAGACTTTTTTTATACCCTTTTTTGTGTGATTTTCAAAGAAATTCTAATAATTTCATTATTCTTGTAATGGATTCCTCTCAAGATTTTGGTATAGTGTGGAATTTTTAATGAATTCTCGAGCATATATTCTTTGTTACTTATTTGCGTTTTACATAAAATGTTCGAAGAAATCAAAATGTGTCACCAATCTAATTTTTTCATATATTGGTGTTCAATAAAAAGTATTATATAAATTATATAAACTTCTCTTAAATTTCGTTACATAAAAGGAATATGGCAAAGAAATATTAAATAATTTACAAATTAGCCTATCATAACTTTTTGTTTACATATTGGTTAATTTTAGACTATTTATAAATTTTAGTGTAAATTATATAAACTTCTCTTAAATTTTGTTAAAATTATACATACATTTTATCTATTTTCAAAATATATATAGGTTTTTTTAAAAATATTTAAATTATATGATATTCTCCTTTGTCATGAAAATATATGCAAACCTCCTCCAATGAAGAGATGACTAAAATATCTAATTTCTCCAATCGAAAGTCACAAAGTTGCTACTAATAATCTTTGGTGGCAATGTTTTAGTCGTCATAAAGAGGTTGGAGAAAGTCAAGTCGTAGATGGTTTGGTGACAATAGAAGAAGTCGTCATTAAAACATCACTTTCAACGGCAACTATAGTCGCCACTGAATATATATAAAGTTGCCATCAAAACATAATATGGTGTTGGGATTCGCCACTAAAATAGAATTTTGTGTTGAAAATAAATAATGTTTCTTTGCCATATTCCTTTTATTTTCAATTTTTGGGAATAGTTTATATACGATTTCTCATTTTGGGCTCCAAGTCCCCGCCTTTCTCTTCAAAATATTTCCCAATGGACTATGATCATTCATTGGCCTATAACCATGAATATAGAAAGCCAATTTTTATGAATTCAATCATTGCCTGCATGAATCTCTCTCCCCAACATTGCCCCTGCAGAAAAAATAACATGCCCCTCTAAACACACCTTTTCTGTTTCTAAAGATAGAAGGAGAAGAAAAAGGCTTGACATAACAGCTCGTACTACCATACTTGTTCTTCAGAATCTTTTTGCTCGAATGGAGACTGTAGAATAATGTGTTTTCATCTTGCAAACTGAGACGAGCCTAAAAATGATCTTGACAACCACAAGTGCTTCAACCTCACTACCAAAGCAAATATGCCATAGCATGGAATATGCAATAGAACCACAAGACAGTAACAGTTATGTAAAGATTATTTGAACCAGTGTCTGCCAAACATGCAATATGGCACAATATGGTTGTCTCTTGCTTCCAAGTTGCAATATTTTGTTTTGAAGTTTGTCATATTTGAGGACCTTAACTGAAAATGAATATTAAAAAGAAATCTAGTTTCACTTCCTAATATACTCTTGACTAGTGACATTCAAATATCAAGAGCAAATATGTATAGAGATAACATAATATCTGCTTAGATATAGAGACAAAGCTAAGTACTATTACTACTACTGCTATCACCACCATGAAGGTGGATAAGGGGATGACGTGGCAATTTTCCATGGATAATCAAATCTGGTGGCAATAACAAGGGATACATGTATAGAGATAAAATTATACCTCCTTAGATCTAAAGACATAGCTAAGTACAGCTTTGGCGGGTTCCAGCTTAATAATAAAAGGTTTTGAAGTTTGAAGTGCATAAACTAATTTGGTGTTCAGCTTTGTTTTCCTTTTATTTTGTCTTTCTACTGAAATTGCAGGAGATTGATGATCATCTATAATTATTTTTTCCTTTTTCAGCAATAATTTTTAGCATTTTGTAAAAGATAATCAAAGACAATGTCACATGGGTGATTTGACCACAGATTCAGAGTTTGTCTTATAGTTTATCTTAAACAATTTGTTCGGTTGAAAATTTTTTCTATAAAAATTATCTTAACAATTATCTTGCTTATTTGATTTACTGTAAAATTTAAAAGAGAAAATCAACAATTTAAAATTGACTTTAACATGTTTAAGAAGTTTAAGAAATAAGTAATTTCATGACTATCACCAGATCATGAGTCCATATTCTTTAGAGTTCTTTATTGCAAATTTCTTATAAATTTTGGAGGAAAAAAAACGAGAAGAAAAAGTTAGCAAAAGAGAAAAAATAGGTCTCATGCACATTTTTTCTTTTTGTGTTTTTTTTTAACAATAAATAATCTTAGATGATCCTCACAAATAGTTCACTACTACTCTATTATGACCTATTTGGTATCAGGAAGGTAAAGATCTATTTTTTTCTTCTTATTTTTTACAATATTTATTATACATTTATAATTATTGTTCAATTGTTTCTATCCATTTTTATTAAATTTTTTAAAATTTGGGAATGGGAATTATTTTTCATTTCTAAAGTGCTTTTTTATTACATTTTCTATTCATCCATTCATTCATGTTGTATACCAAATAAGCTTTTATTATTCATTTGAACATCATCAATTTTAAAGCTCTGAACAATAATTAAAATTTAAATAAGATTGAAATACCCTAATTCTTATAAAGATTATTACATTTGATAAAAGCTCATAAATTGCTCGTAACATTATTAAGGTACCTGTAATATGCTGTTCGAGTGCTAGTTACTTATTGCTAAAGTGCGGATAAGCTGCATTCCTGAAAGTGCTGGTAAGGGTAAAGTGGCAGTAATGATGGGCTAAAGTGTTAGTATATAACAGTAAGTTTCAGAGTGCTAGTGATGGTAATTGCACATTATCTTTTTAGATTGTAAAAAGATAATTTTACATCGTGTGAATTTTCAGAGGATTGAACAAAATTAGAAAGTACATGTAATTGTTGACATTGTTGTGAATTTTCTAGTTTACAATAAATTATTGACCAAGATAACATGTGTCTATGCAAACTCAATTATAGGGGAAGGGAGCTAAAGAAATACTAATTGCGAACATTGAAAGTTACAATTTGATCCATATGAAAAAAAGGATAAATTGAGTTTGAGGTCTTAGTCCCATTTATTTCCGTACCTCGTATTTTTAGAATTGGAGTTATACTTTGATATTTGTTTAAATTCATTAACTTTCTGACGCGGGCGTTTAAATTGATCCAAATTACTCAATTTTCATCACTTGCAAAACCAATTTGCCATTCCATCACCTTTCCCGCGTCGGATCATGGGGGATATAGTTGGCACTTTTTGAGCTTAACTGGGGTTAATTGATTCTAATGTTCAGTTGATTAGAGAAACCCCCCAAGCATATTGAATTCAATTTAAAGCCCCTTTTGAAGCTTTGATTCACAGTAGAGAAAGCGAATTCCAATAAGTAGTTGTGGGTGACACATTTGCCGATGACATGAAGAACATTGAACAACACCCAAAACCAATATTAGCTGAAAGAGTGGGTCTGTCGTCTTTGGGTCTAAAACCCACCATTTTGGTCTTGAGAAAAGCTTGAAAGTAATATGAAATTTCCCCTGAAGAACTCTGCTCGAAGATTGAGTCTTTTAACGCTTTAATTGTTCAAAGCGGTATGATTTAATCTTTATTGTTATTACTATTTTAATTATAATTTTTTTATTTTTAAAACTTAATAATAAAAAAGGAAAAGATACAGGCCAAAACACCCTAACTACTCCTCTACACTAACTACTCCTCAACAGTCGCTGATCCGTGGTAGTTTTCAGGCAAGACTGGAAGACTTTTCCCGCGTCTGGGTAAAATGTGTATTGTATCTCTATCTCAAGAGTATTACAGTCTCCTCTCATGTCTACATTCTTAGGCCCTATTTGATAATGCGAATGAAAGAAAGGGAAATAAAATATTTTATATAATGTTTATTTTGTTTTTATAATTAATAGTTAATATTTTTTTATTAATTGTTATTCAATAATTAAAAATATAAGTATTAAAATTACCTTTTACTTTCAAAATCACATTTTTTTTTCATTCCTATTTTTGTATTTAACTTTTGCATACCTAAGTAACCGTACTTTGTTTTCTTACCAAATCTTGATGTTTTACAATAATGTATCATATATTTAAGAGATAGAGTAATATTAAAATGTAGAAGTGTACATAAGATTTATTTTTTATTTTGTTTCTATTTTTCTTTAAATGTACATCATATTTTTATTTATTAAATATAAAAGATCTTGATTTCTTTTGACATAGCTAAATCTTATCTTTAGCGTTGTGGCTTTATTGACTATCAAAAACAAAATAATATGGATCTGGGCCTATTCCTTAAACTATGCTAGTTTATGTGTCTCAATTGTGTTACTTGCTAGAGTCTTTTGTTTTACATGTGCTTTCGTATGATTTTACTAAAATTGTTTGCATGCTCAACTACAAATCTAATAAACTCTTTCACTCCATCCTTATATTCCTTAAATAGAGATTATTGGTAGACATTCATTTTTGATCCATACCTCTTTGATCTAACAAAAATCAATTTAAGAAAAATATGGTTAGTGACTCTTAATTCACTTGGACTTCTACCTATTATTCTACTAAATATTGCCCAATTATACTCTATTTAATTATTCTTTTGTTACAATCTATATCTTAAAAAAAATCAACATGACAACATAAAAACGAAAATTTCTCAGGCCTTTAGCCCTCTCTTCAAACTAAAACAAAATAATGTTTCAACAATTCATAATCAAAAAGAACAATGAAAGAATTTTTTTTTCTTTTCTTTCATATAAATTATAACTTAGCTATATTATATTTTGTACACTACTACATAATATGTCTTGTTATAATATGCCTAAACATTTTTTTTTGCACCTTACACATGTATGAAGATGGTGTAGCTATCAATTTACATCATTTTGCACATTCTGTCATACCAAAATAATTAAATTTTAAAAAATATCTTGATATGTCATAAAAGAAGAAATCATTCTTAAAAAAAAGGCATATATGCAAATATGGAGGAATGGAGGATGGGAACCCAAAATGGAGGAAGACAATTAGCAATTAATTTGTTTAAAGAAAAAATGAATTAATTAAAACAAATTAATTTTGCAAAAAAATTTAAAAAATGAGATGAACTTATAAGAAAATGAAAGGGGAGAATCAGAGAGAAGGAGCAACACAAAAATGGAGGGCGGATGGAGAAGATTCAGGAGAGATTTCGAAGAGGCGGGCGACCGAATAGTGGCAGAGCAAAAATGGTAGGCAAACGGGGTGGAGCAGATTTCGCATGAAATAGGGCCTACAGACTCTGTAAAACGGGCAAGCATAGCGAAAAAGTGCAACAAACAATGGCAGATAGACGGATGACGGACTATTCATGGAGAAGAGAGAGGCATGTGAAGAAAGAGAAGGGAGGCTCACTGTAAACCAAGAAGGTGGATGCCAAATGAGATTTGGGAGGGATTTTTAAAATGAAATTAGTTGGCGGTTTCAAAAAAATTTCCAACTAAAGTAGGCTTGTAAACCAAGAAGGTGGATGCCAAATGAGATTTGGGAGGAATTTAAAATGAAATTAATTGATAGTTTCAAAAAAATTGTCAACTAAAGTAGGTTTTTGTTGGCAGTTTTTAGAAACGACCAACAAAAACATTTAAAAAAATTTGTTTTTGTTGATAGTTCTTAAGAACCGTCAACTATGCACAGTTTTTGTTGGCAATTTTTAGAAACCACCAATATAAAAAAATTTCTTTTTGTTAGCTGTTCATAAAAACTGCCAACTATGACTAGATTTTGTTGGTGATTCTTAAGAACTGTTAACTATGATTTTTTTTTTGCGGTTCTTAAAAGTCACCAATTATTATAACTCTTTATCTTATTTTTGTTGGTGGTTTTTTAATAACCACCAACTGTATATTTATAATTTGTGGTTTTACAAGAATTGCCAACAAATATGCGTCAACAAATTTTATTTTTGTAGTAGTGAAAGCATCGATTTATGAGTGGATAATAAGTAATGTGGCATTTTTTATCATTCTAAATATTGTATTTCACTACGTTCTCATTTCCTTTACATATATATTAATTTTGAATTTATTCTTATAAATTTTTCCCAGAAGGCTTTGAACTACTTTTGATGTGGATATTATTATTTCCTTCATTCAAAACTTATTGATTAATTGTCTTCATGAATTGTTTGTTACTTAAAATTTATCCTTAGGAAACAAAACCTTAATTCTTGGTTGGCAACATGTGGCATCTTGATCATTGTTGATGTTGATTTTGATGAAATGATGACTTCTATCTTGAGATTTCATACGAGTATGATATTGGATTTATTATGAGTAATTTATTTATTTAAATCCGATGATCATGAGATTATTTGAAGATTACTCTTTGTGATGTGATGAGATGCCCGTATTGGGAAATAATAATTGAAACTCTGAGTTCCTTTTATTTAAATTCTATTTGAAAATCCATGTTAGAACCTTATAGTCAAGTGATGGCTTAGATGTACCTAGTAATTGATGTGATTAATTATTGGAAAAAGACTTGTGTACCTAAATGATTGTTGAGAAAAATTTGTGAAGCCTGTGATTGTTGAGAAAAGGCATGTGTAGACAATGAGTATATTGAGAAAAGGCTTTTGATTGTCGAGAAATAACATGTAGTGTAGCCACCTCAACGAGATTAAATAGATAATTAAATCATGGTTCTCCTAAGAAACCCTCCTATAAAATGATTTTATATGTTCTACTAAGATACTTTTGACAAATGATTTCCAAAACAGAGAAAATTACATGTTTTGGAACTACATTTTGATCCTACCTTATGCTGAAATGTCAAGCATTTAGAACTATATTTTGAATTTGATTTATATTGATACTTCATGGTTTAAAGGTTGTATCTCTTCATTAATTAGTTCTTTTTTATGAAATAGACACTCTTGCATATTCTTTGTTTCCTTTCTATCCACTTTGTTTATTATGCTCCCCACTCCTTTCCTATGATAATATATTCTTCAGATTAGCATGTTCTCAAGTAGAAGCATCCAGGACTAGTGTCAATCCCAAAAATATCTTAATAGGCTCCCTTTTGTTTAAGTGGCCAACGTTTTGGGTTCAATGTCAATGGTTGCAACTAAAGTGTGCGTCATCATGTATAGTGTGGATTGCAATACTATTGTGTCAGTTACCGGGTATAGTGTTGATTGTGGTTTACATACACACAAAGAATATAATATCATTTTGATCCTTCACAAATAGAGTATTTTTTCAATTTGGTTCTTTATAGATGTGTATTTCTTAGTTTGGTCTTTTACAAATAAAACCGATATTAATAATTTCCTTCAATCCTTCCCCCCTGGCGCCCACACACTCTTAATAAAATCCCATTTTGATCCTTTACAAAATAGAATGTTTCTTAATTTGATTCCTTACAAATTGATATTTTTTAATTTAATCCCTCACAAATAAAATCAATATCAACAATATCCTTTTATCAATTTGCTGTTAATAAAACTAACACTTAATCCTTTACCAATCTATATATTTCAAAATGATGACTAAATAATAATTTGTCAAAAAATATATTATATGTCATTACATCAATTTCACTAATAGTATATTAATAATACTTTTATTTGTAAATAATCAAAATTAAAAAAAATTTCATTTGTAAAAAGTCAAAATGACATTTTAGAGAAAGAGATATATATATATATATATATAATATAATATGTGCGTATGCGTGTGTGAATGATATTGTTAGTAATAGTTGTTATGTTGGGTATCTCTAGTGGTAAGAAGAGACTCATCTGCTGAATTCTTGGTATCCCAAGTTATAAATTTAGTGTACTTTATGTGTTTCTTACTGGATTAATTATGCATGTTAAGTACAATATGTTTCTTAGACTAAGTTAACCTTCAAAGTGGCTTAGTGGATACATTGATCACAACCTTAACAATTTGGATTGTAACAAAAATGGTACAAAATTTAAGAATTTAGACTTTCTTTTTAACAAACCAGACTTCTGGATCAGAGATATTCACGTTACTTTGATACATCCTCTGCTTATCTGATTCAGATTGGAAAATGAAAGGAGAAAGAGGAGCTCCTAATCTTATTTCATCATATTCTTTAAAAAATGATCAGATTTATGAGATAGCATTACTACTGTAAGCTTGTTTCCTTTGTTTTTTTTTAATAAATCCTCCAAAATCTTCTAAGTAACTATTATTAACTAATTGTAAGCTCCTAAACCTATACATCAAACACCATTATTGTCCATCACTGTTGCAGCTGGCCATCGTCCCCACCACCTCTTACCACCTACCGCCATTGTCCATTTACATAACTGCAAACGCTAGTTCATGTAAATTTAACATAGATTATTAAAATAGGATTATTTAAACTGAAATATAAAAGTTGACGAGATACAATGATAGTATGCAGGTATTATTGTCAAAATAATAGCTTCACATAAGTGAAAATATGGAAATTCAAACAATTTTTATATAAATTTTTTAAATTTATTACCATTGAAACCACATATCTCCTTAATTAAGAAAATTAATACGAACTTAATTAGAATAATTAATGATATGCTTCGTGCATATACGTGTTACAATAAATTCACGAAGTTATTATTAACTTCAATATAAATATAAATATATATACATATATATATAGGGATATTTCTGTAATAAACAATAAATGGCAAAAGCAGTATTGTTAGAAATTTTAAAATTTTAATTACAAGAACAGCTAGAACAAGTTTTGGCTTGTGTATGCAATGTTGTGCACAAATCACATTACCAATTCTAAAATTTGGCTTACACGTACTCTACTTTAATTTGTTTCAAAAGTTTACTTGATTTTTCTTGTTTTTAAATTTTTTAGCTTTACATGAACTAGATGGCCCGTGGGTCAAAATACAATAAAAATTAAAACTTTTAAAATAGATTTTTTAAAAAATAAATATGCACAAAGCTCAAGATATAGGAAGTCGTTATTGTTCATCGAGTTCAGAACAGTAACGGCTTTCTACAAAGTTTATAAAATATATAGATATAGATGTGTAGGAACTTCTACTGGACTAAAACTATTAAATAAGAAGAAATTTATATAATAAAACTTAAATAACAGGAGGTCAATGTAATTTATTAATTTTAATTAGCTTGAAAAAATCATATATGAATTTAAAATAATGTGGTTAAATTACAAGATATTGTTAATTTAAAATAATGCAATAGATATTTAGGGGTGTGTTTGTACGTTACTTTAAAAAACTAAATACAGTTTTCGGTATAACAACGGCGGATTATAAAACAACTAGACAAATGTGTGGATTAATTTAATTGTCTTTTACAAATTTAAACTATTGACATAAAAGTGAGAAAAGAGGCAGTACAAGAATCAAAGCCAGATACATCATATCTTCTAACACTTAAATTCAAGAGAGGTGCAACTTAAGTCAAAAGTTTTGGACATATAAAAATTAAAAGGGTTATAATACTGTTATTTTAATTAGTCATTTTTTTTATTTAATCATAAAAAGATATCTAACGTATGAGCCATATAATTAATTAAAAATATGCTTTCTGTAAAATATTTATGGCAGAAATATAAAAAATTTCTTTAAATGTTAAGTCATTTGTAGATTAATCCCAACTTTTGAACTCTAAAACTTAACAATAAACTTTTTAAATTCTCAATTTTATATAGATAACTCTCACTATAAGTAAATCCATTAATTTATTAATGGAAGGATACTGATGTATCTATTAATTTTTTGTACAAACAATCACTTGAATTTTGAGTTATGTATAAACAATTCCTTTAATTTTGAGTCATGTACAAATAACATCCTAATATGTTATACTTCCTTAATGAAATAACGGATTTACTAATAATAAAGAAGAGTTACTTGCATATAATCTTAAGTTTGGAGGGATCTATTACCAAATTTTGAAAGTTAATAAAATTATCTTTACATTGCCTAAAATTTTAAAAAATTTTGTATATTTTAACCATAGTTAAAATATTGGGCTAACTGGATCTTATCAACCAAAGATGAATGTTAGAGTTGTTTAACCAAATTCTCTTTTTATCTTATTTTTTATAATATTTATTATTATTTATGACTTTTTTTTAAGTTTTAGTATAAAAGTCATGTCCCATTCATCAAATTATTTTTTTTATTTTTCATTTCCTTTTTATATGTACCTATCAAGGTCATGCCTATACACTACGTATATATTAAATTGGAAGTTGACAATATCGATGCGCGCAAAAGAATATTATTGTACGGGATCCATGGTGTCACTTTATTTATTATTATTATTTTGGTATGTCTAAATCAGTGTACCATAAAATATAAATGAATCATTGACGATGATACACGTTTCATGTTTTTCTTTCCCCAACATCATGTTTTATGCTTGACAAATATCAATCTTGATTTCAAAACCTACGCCATATTTGACGACTTTCTTTATTAGGATCGTGGTTAAATAGCATTTGAATTAATTTTTGTGTATTTTGATTATAATTTATTCTTTAAATTTCACTAAAAAGGCTAGTTATCGAGATTAAAGAATCAACAAAAGAAAAGTTATAGGCCCCAAGAAATTAGAAAACTAATGCGTGTTTAACCTGCCTCCACCTCTACTTAACGCCTGTTTCACTTTAAAATTGAACAGATATAGTCTTTTACATTTTATTTTTAAAAATCCTCATGATATTGTTATAATATTTTTATATGATAAGAAATTACATAGAATGTGTCTAAATTATAGTCTAATTATACGACTATTAAAACGAACATTTTACTTTTCTGAACTACTAAAAAAATAAAAATATTATATATAATTTATAATTAATCTCTAAAGATTACATAATTATTAGTAATACCTTATGTTTCTATCATCTTTTCAAATTTCGTTTTTGCTGAAGATATCATACAATAATTATGTGGCTTTTAGACATTAGTCTGAACTAATGTGATATTTTTACGTTTTGTGATATTTTTAGACATAAAATATTGCACTTCAAAATTCATCAAAATTGTAATTACCTTATAGTTTAGAGAGATAATTATATAGTTTTTCCTTTATATAATTGCACCCACTTGTTCATATAAATTTAACAGGATTTATTAAAATAAGATCATTTAAACTGAAATACATAAGTTCATGTGATAGTATGTGGCTATATTTGTGAAAAAGTTTATTTTGTATCTTAGTAAATGAAAATACAGAAATTACTCAATTTTTTTTTTACCATTAGGGATCACACCTTAAGCAAATAGAACTTAATTAGAAAATAACCATACGCTTTATGCATATTACAATAAAATACATTAATTTATTATTAACTTCAAAACACTTAAGGTTATTTTGGTATTAAAAAATCGTAAAGGTAAAAATCCTTACAGCATTTCTTTATGATTTCAATAGTTGAAGTGATATTTTGAAATATGCTAAGATTTAATTATCTGCAATATTTTGCACAAATCACATTAACCAATTCTAAAATTTGGCTTACCCCGGCCCCTGCTTTTGGTTCAAAAGTGATATTGATTTTTTTTGTTCTTGATTTATCACCTTTACATAAATATGTAAGAGATTTATTTGTCTGAAAATTTTGAATATAAAAAGAATTCATCTATTGAAGTTTTAAATAATAAGATATCAGTATAATTTATTCATTTTAATTATTTTAGAGAAATAATTTATTAAATTAAAACATTTTAATGTTGTTAAATTATAAGAAGAAATTGTTAATTTCATCAGTAATAAATGTATTAGACATTTAGGTGAGCGTGAGTGTATGTATATGTTACTTTTAAAATATATAAAGTTATTTGGTATAACAACGTTGGATTGTAAAACAACTAGACAAATGTAAATTACTTTAATTGTCTTTTATAAATTTAAAATACGTAACTGATACTCTTAAATTAGTTGTTTTGCGATGACTATTATTGAATGTTATTTTTTTCAACATAAAAAAAAAAACATATTTTTACTTTAATTTTTGTTTGATATTTAATCATAAAAATATATCCAATATATGAGCAATATAATTAATTAATATTATATTTTTCGTAAAATATTTATTAGTTAAAATGTTAATATACTTAATATATATTTAAAAGGCTAAAAATTTTTGACTTTCTGACATTAATATGGCAAAATAAAAAAGAAATGACTCAAACGCTCTATCGCCAAAATGTATTCTTCATATACTTAAAATTTTATTTATTATTATTTTTATTAATGGGTCGCGTCATCTGAGATGCCGCGACCCATTTTTCTTTTTTAATTGAGTCGCGGCATCTGAGATGCCGCGACTCAATTTATAATTTTTTATTAATATTTAATTTATTTATATATTTTAATTTATTTAAAAAATAAATTTAAATTTAATATATTTATTATTAAATTCGAAATTATCTATAAAAGTATAAATTAAAATTTTTATTTTTTAGTTTTAATTATAATTGAAATTATTTTAATTGATTTTAAAATATATAATTTATTATTATGATTATTTCTTCAAAAATTTAAATTTTTTTTATTTCAAATAAATTGTTAGATTTATTATTTTTTAAAAAAATTGAATTGAATTATTTTTATTTTTATATTTATTTATCATCTAATTTTTAAATTTAAATTTTCTATATTTATTTCATCTAATTTTTTAATTTCTTCATTTAAATCAATTATAGAATTTAAATTTTTTTCACAAAATTTTGAATTTAAAATTTTAATTCTTTGTAGTTATTATATATATATATATATATATATATATATATTAATTCGTTAACTTCTTTAAAATTTTTAATTTCCAATCCTTAAATGTTTATATTTTTGGGATGAAAAAAAATTGCAATTGTAGGTTTCTTTTTTTATTTTTTGGATACACAATATTTCTTTTTTTTACTTTGTCCTTCGTATTGAAAGAGTATGGAAAAAAATGATATGATTCAACCTCAAATCTATTTGAATGTAGCCGATATCAACGAGTCTAACAAATTAATGTGTATTCAAATCATAAGAATCAGTAATCGACAATATGCTTATATTGGTGACGTTATAGACATTCAAGAATTGAAAATTAAAGATTTTAAAAAAGTTAACAAATTAATATATATAATAATTATAAAGAATTAAAATTTTAAATTCAAAATTTTGTAAACAAAATTTAAATTCTATAATTAATTTAAATGAAGAAATTAAAAAAATTGGATGAAATAAATATAGAAAATTTAAATTTAAAAATTAGATGATAAATAAATATAAAAATAAAAATAATTCAATTCAATTTTTAAAAAAAATAATAAATCTAACAATTTGTTTGAAATAAAAAAATTTAAATTTTTGAAGAAATAATCATAATAATAAATTATATATTTTAAAATTAATTAAAATAATTTCAATTATAATTAAAATAAAAAAATAAAAATAAAAATTTATACTTTTATAGATAATTTCGAATTTAATGATAAATATATTAAATTTAAATTTATTTTTTAAACAAATTAAAATATATAAATAAATTAAATATTAATAAAAAATTATAAATTGAGTCGCGGCATCTGAAATGCACGACTCAATTAAAAATAAATAAAAAAATGGGTCGCGGCATTTGAGATGCCGCGACCTATTAATAAAAATAATAATAAATAAAATTTTAAGTATATGGGGAATACGTTTTGGCGGCGGAGCGTTTGAGTCAATTTTTTTTTTTGTCATATTAATGTCAAAAAGCTAAAAATTTTCAATCATAACCTCAGTTAAAATTCATTCACCAACAAAAAATGAAAGTTGGGAGTTCTTTGACCAATTAATTAAATTGGAAGTTAACTATAGCCATGCCTACAATTTAGAGTGTACTAATGTACGTAATCCATAGTGGCACTTTATTATTTTTATTTTTATTATTATTATTTTGGTAACTTATGGTAATTGTACCCAAAAATATGAATGAAACCATGACCAGCTGGTACAAGTTCATTTTATGTATTTAATACAAGAACATATTCCATTATTGACATTTTTCAATCTTTAAACTTTAGGCCACGTTTGACGACTTTCTTTATTAGTATTGTGGTTAAATAGTATTTAAATTCATCTTTATGTACTTTAATCAACCTATTTTTTTAATTTGATCAAAGATAAGCTATCGAAACTAAAGAACTAGCGAAGAAAAAAGTTATAGCTAGGTCCCAAGAAATTAAAAAAAAAACTAAAATGGTTAACCTGTCCACGCCTTTACTATAAAGTTGAATAGAATTTTTCTTTGAAATTATTTAAAAAAATCCTCGTGCTATGGTTATAATATTCTTATATGAGGTCCCCATGTAACATAAAAGGTACTCTTTCACTCCTTGCTTTTATAGGGTCTGTCATGTTATAATTTTTTTATTATTTATCTGATGCTAACTTTGAAAAAGTATTCGAGTCATAAAATTTAAAATTTGAAGAGTCAATTGTTTTCCGGTACTTGCAGGTATCAATTTTTTACAATAGTTTTAAGAACTTTTCACGTCCCACACACGCACACACTGAAAAAGTGGTAATCTTCTCGCAACATCTTTTAATGGCATACGTAACATGTCAACACTCTCTCTCTCCAAATCTTAATGGATATATATTCTCATAATCATTAAAAAAAAAAGTTAGACTGTGTTATGGCATAGAAAAATAAATTACAATTTATACTTTTGGTTCAAATCAATCTATCTCCATGGGATTTGAAGTGTACTATTTAATATCTATGTAATTTATTTAATTACTATCAAACGATGCACCTTATGATAATCTTGACATTCAAAAAGAATTAAAATAATAATAATGTGAACGTTAAAACAATGAATTTTTTTTGGGGGGTTAAAAACTGTTTTATTTACATCTTGAACAATTTTTGAGTAAAGGGCAATATTGAGATTAAGATGCTTACAGTTGGCAATATACCTTTAACATTGAGCAATACATAGAAGATCATAAAAACAAACTATTTTTAAGTCAAACTATATGAGAATAATCCATAACTAACTCCGCTAATTGTTCACCAAACCCAGCTTAATATATCTCAAGATTTGTTTATGTCTAATGGCTCAATGATTTTGGGGTAATGCAACCTCACGCAAATTTGTGCTTAAGGTTGCCATGAACTTGATGGCACATATATTAAATTTGGATTGGTCATTGATTAGGCGAAACTCCCAGTTCATTGATGATTGTCGGTTTAACCATCGAATCATTAATTGAATTGGGTGAATCGGTAAAATAATTAATATATATATATAAATCATCAAATAATAAAAATTATTGTTCTAATGCCAAAAAGTAATAATTCATAAACATAAACCAAGGTAACCAAGTGACAAATTCTATACAAATGACAACTTCAAACTTCAAAATAAATAAACCAAAATGGAGGTAACATGAGTTAAATTTAACAAGCATTAATGAATGACCCCTCCTTAATTAAATTGCAGAGCACAAATTTAAGTTTGCAAATTAAGTATATCAGTTCCTAAATTGCCCGCAGTGTACGCCTGCCAAGATGGACGATAAACTTCATCAGTAATTTTAAAAAAATATGTGAAAACAAAATTCATAAATAAAAAAAGAAATTAGCAATTTTTTATTGGGTTGAACATAAAATGCTGCGTTTGAATGGGCTTTTCTATTAATCAAGTCAACTGGTTCAGACGTATCACCAGGTCATCGAAAACCCGCCTGGCCTGTTCAAATTAGCTTGTTCTGTATGCATTTTTTAACCATGCTTGATGTTGATGGAACTCTCCAGCGACAATGTGTTCTCTTCAGAGGAAAAGGATTTGGAGGATATAAGCAACAGGAAAATCAACTATGGTGATAAGAACCCTCGTTTCTTTCATAATTCAACCATTTCTAGAAGAAATAAGAATAAGATTGATCCTTTGGAAATTGATGATAAAAATTGGGTTCATGAAAATGCTTATAAGTCTCTATTTTGCCTAATTTATGTATGTTTTTTTAGAGATTTATTAGTTAAATTGTTTTAATTTTATTATTATTATTATTATTATTATTATTTTGTCTATATAAAAAAATAAGATCTGCGTTGGGATAAGTTCTCTTTACTGCAGGTGCACCAATGAGTTATTAAGAAGATAAGTGCAATCAAAGTATGTCACTTGACCATCACAGAACAAGCAAGAGCCAGAGATAAATAACCCAATTTCACTAAAGTACAAGATAATCGGAACTGCTTAATATGAATCCAAATTAAAAATTAGGTTAAATTATAACAACTAAAAGAATTATTTAACATATTTTTTATAATGTGAGGTCATTGGACCATGTATATATATATATATATATATGAATCCATGAACACGATAACGCATTAATTTTATTTAATTTTTTGTACGACAGCAACGTATATATTCTATGATGATTGACATGCAATTTTAATTTGAAATTAGCCCATGTTTGACGACTATTTTTAATTATTTTACTCATGCGGTGCTTAAATTAATTTTTACTCATTTTAATTAATTATTATTTTTTAATTTAGCTAAAATCTGGCCATTTATGTCAAGCCTAAAGAATTTTCACAGCATAACTCTGAAAAATTAGAAGAGTTAGTTAAGCTTGTGACACTATATTTTCTTTTAGTATTATAACAGTTACTCCATTTATTTTGTCATGTATTAATGAATTTAAATTTCTAATTCGATTAAAGATTACTCATCCATGCTTTAAGTTAACAATTGTTTTATTATGACGTTATATACGTGTGTTTTCTTTTGAATTTTCAAAAAAATCATCCCAGTGCTACTAATATTATAATATTATACTAGGTCCCCATGTACTTTTACCTTTTTTTTTTTCCTTTAATGGGAATAGGACTAGGTCTCCTTATAAAGCACTTTTGCCTTTTAAAGAATTGCCATTATATTCATGATTACATGAGTTTTCTAGCAGTCATGATATATTTCTCACGCTGGCTTTAAAAAAGTGTGAAATAATGAAGTTAAAGCAATATGAAAAGCTGGATTGTTCATATCTAATTGGTTTCCAATATTTTGAGGACTTTTTTACGCTTAAATTGCTTTATGAATTTTTCGTGCTTTATATATATATATATATATATATATATTGTTTCACATTGTAGTCTGTTACGATTTTGGAAAGTAGTGGGAAGTTCCTTCATTTTGATTTCTTTTTTTGACGTAATAACAATAACTGAACTCTTGAAATAACGCATATATCAATTTCACTAGTTGTACGTGAACTGCTAGCTTATTGGCATTAATTTGATATAAGAAGATTTTATATTTTACACCTTTAAACTAAACCTTAATTATAAAAATAGTACTTAAATTTTAAAACATAACAAAATAATTGGTGTCAGTGTTCAAGAGTGATGAGTTACATTTTAAAGTTCAAGTAAATATTTTATTACATTTTTCAAAGTTAATATGTTAATTTTGTAATTATAACTTAATTCAAGAAAATAAAATATAAATTTCCCTCAGTATAATTGGCCGAGCTGTAAGATACAAATTATATGCTTAACTTCGTTCATTTTCATTTTATTTTGTAAATTTTCCATTATTCTGACAATTGTCATGTTGTTATTATTTCCAATTACATCAAGTGTTATTGATTATTGACTGACTACCAAGTGTTTAATGGTTTGTGCAGAGAAGCAACACTTGATGTATCTCAAAAGTTAGGGTGTTCAATTTTTTTTTAGGGGATTTAGTATTTGTTATATTAGGTCTATCATACTATTATTAACTATTTTTAGTCCATTTTTATAATTCAATGACATGATAATTCTATTTTTTGTCTCAAAGTATGTATTAGATGCCAAAATGCCCACTACCCAAAAAAGGATTTTTGCAACAGTTGCCCAAACCGCTGCTAAAAACAGCAATTACTGCAGTCCTTACCCGCTGCTGCAATTTTGCCTCTAATGACATCCCCTCAACAAATATCAGAATCTGAGATCTAAAATCTAAAAACACCAACAGCGACGAGCTTCAGCCGTCACTATCGTTCATCATCTGCCATTCATAGTCCTTCTTCCACACTTTTTCAGCTTTTCATCTCCATTTTTTTTTCATTTTCAATTATTTTGAGGTATTTTCTTCAAAATTTTTACACTTTTTTTAAATATATTAACTGGTTCTTAGCTGAAATTGGTCAATTTGTACTGAAATATTAAATTATTTAAATTGTTGTGTTGAAATCCTAGATTTATATAATTTATGATTCTCTTATATTTTCAAATTTGAGAGTTTTTTTATTAAAATAAATTATTTTTAATGTTTAATTCTTGGTTATTTTTTTTACATATATGAAATATTATTTGTTAAGAGCTCTATTTTATCATTCTTTATCATTAAATAAATCCTTAACTAAATTCTTTATTTGCTTATATTATTGATTGGGTTGTAGGGTCTTTTATATAAATACTATAATTAATTAGCCTTCCCCAATAAGACAAAAAGGAGCAAACTATTCAAAGCAACATATCAAGATAGCCTCTTTTCTGTCCTTGTATGTAATTTTCACGTCATCTTTCAATTAGATAGGTGAGAGACTTAAACTAACACCTTTACCATTGCCAACTTAAATTGGGCCTTAATTGACATCAAGATTTGCTAGGTGATCAAATGCCTGCACGACATGCTTATATCTAACAATGAAGTTTTACTATTCTCACAAGTAAGAAGCACATGCTGTATCAATTGAGCCCTATTTTGGTTAAAATAAATTATTATTTATCTTGCCATTTCCTTCCCTTCTTTTCCCACTTTATTTTATTTTTTATATTTATTTAATTCCTTTTTTTTTTTCAAACCTTATGTACGTTGTTTGGTTATTTTTATACATGTATACAACAAAATCCATTGTTATTATAAAATAATGCTATAAAATATTCTTTGCTTAGAATGTTATTTACAATAGAGTGCTATTGATTTTAGTAATGGATAAATGTTGGATTGAGAGACCCAAAAATACTCTTGAATATGTGGAAGGACTGAATATAGTTTTATTGTATGTTAAATCTTGTTTACATACAAATTTTATCATGTTTGTCTTGGTTTTTTTAACTAATGAAATCTTTATCTATTTTCAAGATTTTAGAAGATGAAGCAATTCTTCTGTGAGATGATTAGTCCAGGCCAGTTGTGAGAAGCCACTAGTGGTGTTCCTATAACACCATAGATGATGATGGTGGCCCAACCAACTTGTCCACACTTGTAAAGGAAGTTTTCTAGCCAAGTACTCAGCTTCCACCTTAATTGAATGTCTATCATGATGATGATGAGGATAAGGGAGATGATACACCTGGTCAATTTGCTAAGTGTAACAAAGTTTGGATTGTTGTTGGTAATGTCTAGAAACTCCAATGACTTGAATTGAGTATCTTTAAATTTATGTGCTTACTTTGGTTTCATAAACGAGCATGGCACTGCAATGAATAAATGATACTTGATCACTTCGCCCTAGCTGGGAGGTTGCAACCATCACTGTATCTAGAAGCAACCATTGCAAAATGCTAGATTTTTTGGTGGTGGCCTTTGATTATGTACTTAAGATGTTTAAATGAGAATTTATTTTTAGTAATGTATTTGCTTGAAGAAGCTAGACTTCAATGCTATTTAAATGTCTGAATGTAATCAATTGAATCTTGCAAGTGATGATGAGTCAACATGGAAAAATCGTATAACTTATACCAAGAACTTAATATGTTTGGATGGAAAAGAGTTTGTGTAGTAATATTTAAAGTGCCTAATGCAACCTAAGAAATAACTAGACTTAATTAGCTCCCAAGAGAATAAGTTAGAATAATTATGCTTAAATTAGTTTGAGATGTTTTGAATGGAGAATCAATAAATTAGGAATATTGCTAGCACATGATAATTGAACTCATTATCATTGAGAATTAAAAAATTGATAAACTTAGGAGCAAATGAAGTGATAAGTTGAGTGTTTGTTTTCTATGTCTTGAGTCTTGATAGTTTTGCATTTCTTTATGTCTTTTCTATGTTTGTCCAAATTCTTATGTCACTAGTAACTAAAGAAATTTAAGATATATTAGTTATAAATATTGCACACTCTTGTAGATAGAATCATATAGTACACTAACAAAATATTATTAAAAATAAATAAATGCGATATCATTCTTCATAGGATCAATACTCATACTTCTAGTCTATGTTGTTTCTTATACAAGTTCTGTTGAACTATAAATTACATACGATTGATGGAAATTAAATTGGTGATTAACATTAAATTTCAACTTTTTAACACCCCACGTAGTTTCAAAATTTATGTTGCTTATACTTTATAGTCTGGACTTAGTAGTTTTTCAAATTAAGATTTATAAGAAGATTTAATTTACTATGTTACAACCAGTTGGTATCTCAGCAAAAACTGAAACTAAAAGGGAGTCCCATAGCAAATCTGTTATGAACCCGATATGTGCCAACCACAAGACCAAATATAATTGAAAAGAGAAAAAATAATCTCTATTATATTGATATATTTGAGTGACAAATACCAGATATAGAGTCCTCTCAGCAAGAAAAGAAAAGAACCATAAGAACAAGGAAGGAATATCAGTAAGGGTTCATAATACATATGAGAAGAAAATTCACATTCCACTCCCCCTCCCTCGCAACTCACGTGACTTATATACTTTCACTCTCTCTCACTTTCCATGTCTTTTTCCTCATTCTATTACTTCTCTGCACAACCATTCCTGTGTCACGTAGATCTTTTGCATTATTTTCCCCGTGTGCCACCTTTTCCATGTCATCGCTTTCCTGGCATGGTTGAGTCATCACATTACTCCCCCTATTAAGAGTGATCTTGTCCCCAAGGTCGAATTATGGATAAGTAGTTCGCATATGGGAAACACTTTCCCACATGGGTGTGTCCCAGTCATGCCAACGAATAAGAACTTGGTTCACCCACGAAGACTAGTGTCTAACAGTACGAGAGGCAAGCACTTCGGCTGGTGAAATAAAGGGAATGTCATCCTTAAACATGACTGGCAAGGAAGTAGTGATAGTTATAGGGTCTACATAAAATTTCTTAAAAAGAGAGATGTGGAACACTGGGTGAATGCAAGCTACAAGCAACAATTGTAGTTGATAGGCAACAACACCAATGTGTTTAACAGTTTGGAAAGGACCACAAAGAATCAAAAACCTAGTTTCTCATGGTGGTGGTGGCATATTGAAGATTGACGATAAGGTTGCAATTTAACAAGTACCCAATCCCCTTCTTGAAATTGAAGTTTAGTAAGATGTTGATCTACAAAGTACTTCATATGGTTCTAAGCTTGATTTAAACTATATTTGAGCTCATCTAGCACCTTTTCCTATAGTTGTAGTTGCTGGAACACATACCAAGGCACATCTTGAATATACTGAGTGTGATGAAGAAGGGTCGTGGCTATAAACGACCTTAAATGGCATCATTCCAATTGTTGTATGAAATGATGTATTATACCATAGCTCAGCCCACGGAAGATAAGAATACCACTATTGAGGATGATCATGGACGAAGCACCGGAGATAAATTTCTAGGTAACTGTTCAAAGCTTCCAATTGGCCATTAGTTTAGGGGTGATATAATGATGACATGTGAAGTGTTATGCCCTATAATCTGAACAAGTATGGCCAAAAGGAGCTGGTAAAGTGCAATCCTGATCGAAGACAATAAATATGGGAATGCTGTGTAATTTGACCACAGACCAGATAAAAACCTCAACAATATATGAACTGCTATACGAAGCCTTAAGAGTAGCAAAGTGAGCATATTTGGAAAGTTGATCAATCATTACCATGAGCACTATATATCCATGGGATGTAGTTAAGAAAGTAATGAAATCCATAGCAACATCTTCATAGATGGCATTTGGCACAAGTAATGGATTAAGCAACCTCGAAGGATGAAGTTAGGATGTCTTAACACATTGACAAATAACATAGTGCTGGATGAAATATTTAATATCATTACACATATTTGACTAAAAAAAATTTGTTGTGATTCGATGATATGTTCGCATGACTCTCGAATGCTCGCCAACAGGGGAGGAATGAAATTCGGTTAAGATTTAGTCGACCAAAGCTTGGGAGGTGCTGGGTATAATGAGCCGTTACTTCCAAAATAGAAACGGACCTTATAAGGAGTACAGAGGCATGTTAGCGAGGTTTGCTTGAAATTGTTAAATGAGGTGTTGAATGGCAGGTGAAGCTTGAATTTCATGTTCAATATCCTTCAGGAACGAATGTGTGGAAATGGTGCAAGCCACGTTATATAAGCATGAAAGGGCATATGCGGTTAAGTTGATTTTGCCTGGTTTGTATTCAATGGTGTAGCTAAATCCCAGCAAGCATCTGAATTACTTGAGTAGTTAAGTGCTTTAAGCTATGTTAGTCAATGCAGATGATAAAGTGGTGTCTTAGAAGATAATGGTAGAATTTAGCTACTTCCTCAGTGATAGTATATAGCCCCCGTACATATGCTAACTTTATCTATATATGAGATGATAACTTCTTAGAAAAATATACGATCGGGTGACCATCCTAACTGAGTAAAACTTTGATGCCAAACCCAAAAGCATCTGTTTCTAAGGCAAATGTCTTTGAAAAATCTTGCAAGCTGAGGACTGGAGCTTAGGTAATGGCCACCTTAAGGCCTTCAAAAGCTTGTGTATTCTCTTCAGACCAATGGAAGTTATCCTTCTTTAATAATTGAGTCAGAGGAGTAGCAAGAGTAGCATAATTAAGAATGAAACACCGGTAGTAACCAGTGAGTCCCAAAAACCCATGCAACTGAGTCACTATATGCGATTGAGGCCAGTTGACGACTACCTAAACTTTAGCTTTGTCCATTTCCACACCCTCATGTGAAACAACATAACTAAGGTAGTTAATCCTCGTTTAGCTGAACGAGCATTTAGAAATTTTAGCAAATAATTGATTCTTCGATAAACATTGCAACACCAGAGTCAAGTGTTCTAAATGTGCTAGCCAAGATGGGTTATAGACTAGGATATCATAAAAAAAAACTAAGACAAACTTACGTAGGTACAGTTGGAATATAGTGTTCATGAGGAATTGAAAAGTGGCTGGGCCATTTATGAGGTTGAAGGGCATAACAAGCCATTCATAATGGCCATGATGTGTATGAAATGTTTTCTTTGCCCTGTCTTCTGACTTCACTAGTATTTGATGATATCCCGACCTTAAGTCGAGTTTAGAGAAGAATTTAGAGCCCTTCAACTCATCTAACAGCTCATCCACCGTTGGCATTGAGAACGAATCTTTAATTATAACTGCGTTCAAGGCTCGATAATCAGTACAAAACCTCCAAGTCCTATCTTTCTTTTTAACCAATAGAATTGGAATAGAAAACGGACTAGTACTAGGTTGTATAATCCGCTCTTTCAACATGTCATTCACCATGTTCTCAATGACTCCTTTCTAGAAATGGTGATAGTGATAGGGTTGAACCTTGACTGGTCCTACCCCTTTTTCGAGCATGATGGCATGGTCATGCGACCTTGACTAGGGCAATCCATGAGGTACTTTAAAAACAACTGCGTAGTGTTGTAAAATGGTTCGTAAGTTCGGTGGTATGTCATCAAGAATTTGCAAAGCTATTGAAGGAGTGTCTTTTAGGCTAAAATGTTGTAGTGTATAAACCTCTACAATAGTTTACGTATCTATAATGTGTTGCATTTGATGTAACTGTGCTACTTCACATTCCATGGGTCTTTCACTAATCAAAGTGACAAACTGACCTTTCAAATAGAATATTAGAGTGGATGTGTTGTAGTCTGCAATATGTTCTTTCAATATGGCAAGCCATGTTACACCTAGGACAACCTTAACGCCCACCACAGGTAACACATAAACCTGGCAAGGTAAATTATATCCTTGTATTTATAATGGAAGCTCTCTGATCGCCCCTTCGCCTTCTAACACTTAGCCATTACCCACCATGACTCAAAGTCTAGGTACATGCTCAATAGGTAATTTAAAGTAATGAGTGATTTGGGGTTGGATAAAATTATCAAAACTTCCATCATCGATTAGCACTTTGACTTGAGTTCCATTGATGAAGTATGTGAATCTAATAGCAGCAGCACCAAACATACCTTGATAAAGCATAGAAGGATAAATGAGCAATAATAGAGGCACTAGTTTGAGTGTCGACCATCGTTTTTGTCGGCATCTCTGATTCATCTCCATCAGGATCCCATTGCATAATCATGAAATGCTTGTTCAGGCACTTGTGGTTCCATGAGTACTTCTCATCACAGGTAAAACAAAGGCCCTTGTCCCTTCGCAACTGCATTTCCGTTAGTGAGAGTCTATTTACTAGTGGTATCGGCTTGGAAGAGGGTGTGGGTAACAAAGGTGGAAGCGATGTTTTAGGCACTGAAGTGCTCGACCTAGAGCTAATGGTCAAATTTGAACTGGCACCCACAAAGCATATTGATGGAACTGTTAAAGGTTAGACCATTAGTGCCTTCAATTTTGGAGCCACTAATATCATGGCCTATTTTTCATCATACAGACATGAAAGTGCAACGGATTGAAGTAACGTGGATGGAGATTGAGCAACAACATCCTTTTTAACTTCAATTTTAAGCCCACTAATGAAACAATCTGAGAGGGCATCCTTTGTGATACCCATTTATTCTAAAAAGCTCTAAACTAAGAGAATTACTAAAGGAGGCCCCCTAAATAGAAATATTTGAGGTCAAATGAAATGAGAACAATAATTTAGGAAGTTGCTAATAAGAATACAAGGTTAAAGATGCCCAAAAACTAAAGTCAGAGTAGCTAAATGAAATTAGACAAAAATCAGTGGCATTTTTATAATTTTGGATACCTTTTTAGAAAATTTAAATAAGAGATCTTTAAATAGAAAAAATAAGTTTTTTGAGCTTCTCAGAAGCTCTAAAAACCATAGGAATTCTTAGAATAGTTAAAACCCCTCTGGTATCTAATTTAGAGCATCAATTGACCAAAATTTTGACTGATTTGTTTAGAAAAGTTTTAAATCTAATTTGGGTGAAACTAAATATATTTTATAAATTAGAAGACTAAATTTTATGATAGAAAAAATAGTTTTTAAAAAATATTTAAAATGAGCCTAAATGGAGAGAGCTAAAAGTAAGGACTAAAATGAAAATTTGGAAAAAGTATGATAACTCACGTTTTGGCTCTTAAAACACGTCACGCCTCTACCCCTTCTTCATAACCGACTTTCTTTAGTCTAAAATATATCCAAACTCTACTCAAGGAGGCGCACAAGAAAGGAGGCCAAGGGAAGAAGAAGAAGCTTTGAAAAGTGTAAGAATTCTTTAGTTTTTCATATCTTATCCTTTACTAAACCCTTTCTCATCTTTTCTCCTATGATTTTGGTGATTAATTTGGAAATGTTTGATGGTTGGTTTAGTAAGGGAAGGAGAGAAATTGGGAGAGCTATTGGAAGCATAGGAAAGCACCTTTGACAAGCTAGCAAATAAGGTAAGAAATTATTGTTATGTTGCTTCCTCTTGGCTTCTCTTCTTCCTCCTATTTTCTGCCAAAATTGAGACCATATGTTAGGGGTCTATTTCTAATTTATACTTGATAGTAAGTAAGGCTTTAAGGCATGGGAAACCAAAGGGAACAATTAGAATTCAAAGGAAACCAATAGGTAACAAAGCATGGCCATTAGGGTTTTGAATGCTTATAGGAATTTATAAAGCTTTCTAATAGTAATTTAGGTTGTCTAAGAGCGTGTTTGAGTTTTTAAGACATATAGAAAGTTTCATGGATAATTCCCTAGGAAAACCAAGAAAATTCCATAGGCTTCCATTATGTGTGAGCATCTCGGCCAAGAGGGAAAGTGGCACCTAGGGGGATTTTTCTTTGATTCCAAGGTTAGAAATGATCTAGATATGATTAATAAATACTAAGGAAACTATTTTTTTTTAATTTAGAAGTCATGGTTTATAAGATGAAAGTTTAGGCTTCAGTTCAGGCTTCAATTCAAGGCATAAAAAAGCAACTTGAATTAAATTCTTTGAATTGATTGGGAGATGACTCTAATAAGTTTAAATGGAGTCATATGACCTAGATTGAATGAGAAATTCAAGCTAAGATCATGAATCTTAGGGGTTGCTTCATTATGCTCTTATATGGAACCATATTGATGTCATAAGAGAAAGTAGGCTTGCATAGAATTTATGTGAAGTTAGAATTAGTTCTAATGATTAAATTATATCTTGTTTGATGTGTCTAGGCCAAAAAAATCAAGATCCCCTTAGTTGTATGTGTGGTCGAGAAAGAGAAAGAGAATTTCAAGGGGAAAAGTGTGCTCCTTAACTTGAGTTAGCTCTCTAACTTTTCTTGCATATATTTCTTAGATGTTGTTTATCATTGGATGTTTGTGTGTATGTTTGAACTATGAGATATGTTTATAGCCATTGATTACATGTTATGGTAAATGTATTTTTTAATGCAAAGTGGTTTGAATAGAAGTGGTTATGCCAAAAGTTCTTTAGAATGGA
Source organism: Erythrophleum ivorense (assembly GCA_026724425.1). NCBI lineage: Eukaryota > Viridiplantae > Streptophyta > Magnoliopsida > Fabales > Fabaceae > Erythrophleum > Erythrophleum ivorense. Next base: position 4,530,007 of record JAIUCV010000025.1, on the reverse strand, counting down.
TAAGAATGAGTCAAAAGTCTCTATGAATGAATGAGACAAAGTCAAAAGTCTAAAAAAAAAGTAAAGCTAAATCAAAAGCCCATAAAAGTAGGTGAGGCAAATCCAAAAATTCTAAAGAAATTGGGTGAGGCTAGACCAATATCCTTTAAAGCTTAAGGTTAGTTTGTATGAGTCTATGTAATATGGGAATATGATCATGCATGTTGTTTAGAAGTTTTTTATAATATGCTTGCATTCTTTGACATGAAAATGTATCATGTATGTATGTTTGAAAGAGTAAAGAGTTATTAAAATTCTTTGAATTTCACTCTTCATCACATATGTCTAACCATGTCTAAATAAGCCAAGTGGAGCAAGAAATAGAGGCTAAGCACCTTAAAGCCTAGAACCTTGGTAATAGTTTAGGAAATTTTGTATTTTTATGTCAAAGTTTGTAATTATATGATGTATATGTGATGTAAACCTTTAAGCATGTTTAAATATATGTAACTATGATGTATGTATCAATTTTGAAGTCAAATGATTGGTTATATAGATTTTTGACATCATAGAGCCCTTATGAATATAAGTATGGATTCAAGTAGGAAGTTGGTTTTGAAATATACAATGATTTAGACCATTTGGGAGGCTCATATAGGCTGAATTTTTGCTTTTAGATGTGCTCAAATGGTTGTGGAAGTATTAGAAGACCATTTGGTGTAATTTTAACCCTTTTATGGTTCCAAAAGTGATATAATCTTGAGTTGAACCACAAACTAACCAAATGGATGATTTTTACATGAAATTTGGCATGATTATAAGTCTCATTGAGAGCTTTTTATAGAGCTAAAGAGCACCTAATTTAGAGTTTCAGAGAATTTATTATAAATTTTTAAAGTTGGCCAAATTATGCAGAATTGTCAATGTTACTATTTATATGGTCAGTTTGCATTCCTGCTTCACTTATTAGTCAAATGAACTCCAATACTTATAAAATTTGATAGACATAAATTAGACATCATAATCTTTTTATACCCACTAAGAGCACCGCATTTGGATTCATGTAGAGGGAGATATGAAGTTTTGAAATTTAGGTTCTGCTACATGACACATTAGTGACTTGATGTACTATCCATCAATTTTCATAAACCAAACCTAGTTGTTTTGATTTGAAATTTTTATGGTAGTTAGAGGACATCTGTAGCTTTCCATAATAGTATAGTTTATATGATTTCAATTTTTCAAGAATTAATTATGATTTTTCAAATTTCTTATCAAATTATGGAATTCTTGGAAATTGCCAAATGAGATGCCATTTCACGTTGCATGGCTTGAACCCGAGTTTTAAGCTTCAAATTGGGGTGTTTTTGATTGAACACATGTATTATGGATGGAAAATAAATATGCTAAGCTCATATGGTCCATTAGCTAATGATGAGCTACTTAGGATTTTAATGACTGTAAAATCTGCTGCCAAAAGTGTTTAAATTATGAAAATAAATCATTTTGACCAATTGTGATGCAAAATTAATGCTAGCTATGTATGGTGTGACATCCTCAGTCAATCCATCGACCCAATTTGCCAACACCATTAAATCTGAGTAGTACTGGGCCACCAAATCATTTTGGGTCAATTTGAATAACCAGGTTCTTGGACTATCGAATTGTGATGGTCCATATTGTTTTTCAATTACTTGAGCCGATGCCGTCTAGGTGGGGATTTGATTGACTTTTTGGAGCATCTAGAACCACAGCACAACATTGCCTTTCATATGCACGGCTGCAATGGTTATCCGTTAGGAATATGGAGTATCATAATATGAGAAAAGTTGTTCATCTCTAAATAACCAATTTAAAGATTCAGTGCCATTAAACCTCGGGAAATCAAGCTTGATTTGCCTCATGTGTATAGTTGCATTTGCTCCCCCATTCTAATTTGAGCTTGTCTATATTCCCTGAGAATTTGACCCAGATTCATAAACTACATTTCAATTAAGTTGATCCACATTTCGCGTCAGTGAATCCATGGTTGTAGACAACATTGTAAAGGAATTCTCAACATGATCCATTCGAGCATTGTACTCTGAATCTCATCTAGAATGTGCTTCAATTATTATCTACATCTCCTGATCTCTCTGCTTCATTGATTCCATAATCTGTCATAAAGTCTCTATGAATTGACTTTTCTCTTCATCCACCTTCTCCATTAGCTTCCTAATATCCGTTGCCATTTCCTTCATTCTTATATTATTCGCCATGCCCGCCTCTCAATAAGAGCATCAAAATGTTATGGATCCAATACGTGCCAACCACAAGACCAAATATAATTGAAAAGAGAAATCGTATTATATATTTTAGTGACAAATACTAGATATAAAGTCCTCTCAGCAAGAAAAGAAAAGAACCATAAGATCAAGGAAGGAATATCAGTAAGGGTTCAGAATACAGACGAGAAGAAAATTCACATTCCACTCCCCCTCCCTCACAACTCACGTGACTTATATACCTTCACTCTCTCTCACTTTCCATGTCTTTTTTCTCGTTTTGTTGCTTCTCCGCACAACCGTTCCTGTGTCACGTAGATCTTCTGCATTACTTTCCACATGTGCCACCTTTCCCACGTCACTGCTTTCCTGGCATGGTTGAGTCATCATAAAATCTCCTTTGGTATAGAGAAACCATGGCAGGTGGGAAACCTTAGCTGAAAGGTAAGTTCCAACATTGCAGCACAAGAAAGTTACGAGTGTTTGGGGACAAATGTGAAAATGTCATTTTTGCCCCTTTGGTGAGATAAGCAATCCCTATGTCCGATCTTTCTCACACCTTATGTTACTGTTGTCTTCCCCAACACTTGCTCCCTATCATCATTCATTCTTGTTGTTGAAGTATTTGTGGTCACTGCTTCTCCCTCAGTTGTGCCATAAGTCGACCATCATCTTCACCTCAACTACTTGTACCCAACCTCAATGAAAAGAAGCATCTTTTGAATCCATAACTGGGACAACTAATCAACGTCAATGAAACGAAGTGAAATAAAAGACTTGAGCCTTTGGTTTCTTTATCTATGTAAAGAGCCAAAAACGCCAAAAAAAAATTATTTCTTTACTTTTTTTTAGTAAGAACATTTTAGTATTTTGTTATCACCTACTTTTTATTTTTATATTATTTTTATCTTATCAAACATATAAATAAAAGAGTATTTATTTTTCTTTTTATGTTATATCAATTGCAATTGGTTTCATTCTATTTTATTCAATATTTTCTTTCCATTTTCATTAAGAAGAATTGTGTTTCAAATAAAACCTTTGTTATAAATAAATGAACAATCTCAATACGCATTCCAATGAGACAACTTCTAACGCATAGATATATATGCACCTAAACACACAAATTTTTAGATATATGAATTAATAATTACTTTATTTACTTTTAGATTGAATCTATTTAAGAATGTCTCATCACTAAGTAATAAAGCATATATTTATTCAAATTGCACCTCTTTTTTTTTTTAATCTTTTCAAGGTATAGTGGCGTTTATATTTTTAACCTTTTACCCTTAAATAAACAGTATTGAAATCATACTAGAAATTTAAACAATGATTCAAGGCATACATAATCTGTAAATTTTATTAGATTACTATAATTGGTTTAGTATCAAATAGGTATTATTGTTATTTTAATATTTTATATTCTTTTCAAAAGAATATGAACTTACTATATATGTTAGTTAAAGAAGAGGCCAGGGGAGGGCTAGGTCTAAGATTCAAAACGTAAAGCTTTAACTTGGAATAGGAATTTAACTCCAAGTAATGTGCATAACTATTTTTTAATCAATTACTATTTTTGAGTCAACCCAGGAAAAATGAACCAATTAGAAGAATGATTAAATTGGGAAAAGAAAAATGAAAAGATAAAAATGAACAAGAGAGGAAGATAGGAAGAGGCTACTAACCTGCATGTGTAAAATGATGGATAATTAAACTTACAAAATTCTGCATTTGTTTATACAAGTTTATTGGTAAAATAGGAAATATATGGACAAATGTTGACCATTTTTCTGAATGTCTGATCATTGACCAGACGTTTTCTAACTTGACCAAATCACTGACTAAATTCATGTAATCACATTATAACAATCTTGACTTTTTTTCAAAACATCTCACATCCCCGAGCCGCCACGGAGGAATTTAATTTCAGATGACGCGCCACGATGACGTATTTTGATCAAAATCCTTTTATGTATATTATTTATATAAAGTAATAAGTATCTCAAATATATATTTAATCTATATAAAATGGTCACTATGTTAATTTAAAAATTTGTTAAATTATTTGATGAAAATTTTTTACAAGATGATTTTTAAGGATTAATCAATTAAATATCTAATTGCAGTAATAACATATGTATTAAATATATATTAATAAAAATAATAATTATTGTAAATTTAATAAAATTTTAGAATAAATTAGATTATTTATTTTTAACACAAAATAAATATTATTGAAATAAATATTCAAAAATTTAATAAATTGTTATATTTTTAATTGAAAAATAATATTACAGTTAAACATATTTTCGTCATCTTTTCATTAGAGGAGGTTTACATATATTTTCATGATGAAGGAAAATATAAATATATTGAAAGTAGATAAAAAGGTATGTATAATTTTAATAAAATTTGAAAAAAAACTCTATATAATATTCACTAAAACTTATAAACAGTCTAAAATTAACCAATACATGAACAAAAAGCTATGATAGGCTGATTTGTAAATTATTAAATATTTCTTTGCAATATTCCTTTTTTTTGGGGGAATAGTTTATACACGATTCCTCATGTTGGGCTCCAAGTCCACACATTTCTCTTCAAAATATTTCCCAATGAACTAAGATCATTCCTTGGCATATAAACATGAATATAGAAAGCCAAATTTTTATGAATTCAATCATTGCCTAAAACATGAATCTCCATCCCCAACATTGCTCATACAGAAAAAATGGCATGCTCCTTCTGAAGATAGAAGGAGAAGAAAAAGGCTTGACATAATAGCTTGTACTACCATACTTGTTCTTCAGAATCCTTTTGCTAGAATGGACACTGCAGAATAATGTGTATTCATCTTGCAAACTGAGACGTGCCTGGAAATGATCTTGACAACCACAAGTGCTTCAACCTCACTACCAAAGCATATATGCCATAGCATGGAATATGCAGCAGACCCACTTCTAAGTACCTTAAAGTCCAGGTTTTACAAGACAGCAATAGTTATGTAAAGATTATTTGAACCAGTATACTCCAAGCCTGCAATACGGCCCAATATGGTTGTCTCTTGCTTCCAAGTTGCAATATTTTCGTTTGAAGTTTGTCCTATTTGAAGACCTTTACTGAAAATAAATATTATAAGAAATCCAGTTTCACTTACTAATCTAGTCTTGACTGGTAACATTCAATATCACAAGCCAATCTGTCAGCATCCCAAGTAAGAAAATTGTCTTCATCTCAAAAATAAAACTGCAACCATGCCTTCTTTGTTTCTTTTTCTGGTTTCTAATCTCCACCCAAAATTACTTAAGCCAGATATCATTTTCCAAAACTTGAATGAAGTCAAGAGAAGCTTCCCCAGAACTTTAACGGATGCAATAATACTGCATTTCTAAGAATATACCTCGGTCTTGCAACGTACCCGAGTTGTAAACACAAAGAAGCATGACATCAGAAGCTAAGCACAAATTAGCTTTTGTCTATTATCAGTTATCACTGTGTTTTTATGGTCCTTGTTTGTCCCTAATCTAATCTCAATCTACCTTTCCTTTCTAACTGAAATGCCCTTAGAGGAGTACTCATCCTACCTATTACCCAAATTTATTATTAGTTTAACGCAGATCATGCATAAGCAGGTCCAGAAAGAAAGGTTATTAACACATAGCTTAAGCTTGGCATCTAATCTCTTGTAATCAGCGGCATTCAACCTACCGAAGGGCTCCTTCAATGCTGATATTCTTTGCTAACATTAGTTGGCTTAATTGATAAAAGAAAACTGATAAGCTCTCGAAGTTATCCATGTTGCATGGATTCAAATTTCTTATGTCTAGAAATTTATGTTGGTAGTCATCTTTCCATTGAGAAACTCCCACCTATCCAAATAGGTGGACATCTAGGCTCTATTCTTATGCTAATCCCTATGCTAAGTGCCCGTGGTTAAATTGACAAATGAGAGTGCGGCATTGATAAGAAATTTTGGATATGACACTAGAATTTTTATTATAGATTTAATCGTGAGTTACACTCATTTAGAGACAGAATAAGCCTTTGTAGGTATATAACTTTTAGCAGTGGGCTTGAACCTAGCCTAACTTATGCTTCTCTGAGCCCAACTTGATAAAAAGAAAAATTTAGCTCAGCACAACTGACACTTTATCAAATTTCTAACAAAAATATTTCTAACAAGACATACTGTACTCTGGGCATAAAAAGAAATTTCAGGAGCCCAATTTAAACTTGGACTCTTAGGCTGAGTCCAATTACGTGGATGAAATGTTAACTACCAACTTGAACTGGAAATATGAATATTTTCCCCGCCAAAAAAAAGAATATTCCAATAAATGAATAAAAATTGTATTGATTTATTGCCTGAACATCGAGTTTGCATGAATTCCCAACAAGTTGTTCAGACCTTTCAATCAAATACGTGTAATGCAGGAAATCTGTGGTGTTGGGCACCAATGATAATAAGAATGACCAGTACACTGTCGATTGTAGAATTAATACCATTAAAAAAAAATTAAGTGTGACACTGAGAAAAGAAAATAAAATAATTCATATTTAAAAATATTATAATTAATATATGAAATGTTATAGATTAAAGCTTTTAATATAATAATTAATATATTAAAAAAATATTAATTCAGACCACGCCAAACTTTAAGAAAAGTTTAAACCTACCCGTTTTACATATTAAATTTTTTTTAAAATGGGTTTATTTTTTAATTGGATTTTATTTTTCGAATTCATATTGAAGTTGGACCTATTGGGATAAATGAATTTTTTGATTCATGGTAAAGTCCACTTGATCAATAATGTTGGAATAATTTATCTATATTATCATGTTTTTATTTAAAGAAATGAAATTCTTGGCAAATTCTTCTTGGTATTAATAAAATATTTTAAATTTATTTATCACACAATTATGCGTGGTTTTGCACTCTCTTGAGCATTGGAGCTTTTTACGTATAATTTTAGTCACAAAAAGTAGCAGGCAATTTCTTAATCAATTGTAATATATATTATTAATTATAAAAAGATTATAAATTAAAATTTATTTGATAATTTGTAACTTCTTACTTTTTTGTTATTTTAAAGATTTTTAACTTCATATTTTTTATATACATGATATATAATTGTTGCAAATTAATTTATTCTTTGCTCAATAAAAAATAATTTTTTTAATTGAAAAATTGATGTTAAAATTTAAAATTATTTTTTAAGAAAATAAATTGTAATGTGAATACTCCGACGGTTTTCCAAGTAAGCTACACTCATCCAACGCCTCCCATACACCCCAAGCCGCAAACCCATGGATCCTCATGTGCTCGCGCCGTACCGAATCGCCTAAATCTCCTAACCCTAAACTCAGTTCAGCGCCGCCTCCCTATATAAACTCCGTTGAACTATAGCTCCCACCCATATCATCAATTGGCGACAGTGAAGCTTGGAGAAGGCAAGCATGCAGATCTTCGTGAAAACCCTAACGGGGAAGACGATAACCCTCGAGGTTGAGTCTTCTGACACCATCGACAATGTCAAGACCAAGATCCAAGACAAGGAGGGCATCCCGCCGGATCAGCAACGCCTCATCTTCGCCGGCAAGCAGCTCGAGGACGGCCGAACCCTAGCCGACTACAACATCCAGAAGGAGTCCACCCTTCACCTGGTGCTCCGCCTCCGCGGTGGCGCCAAGAAGCGAAAGAAGAAGACCTATACCAAGCCCAAGAAGATCAAGCACAAGAAGAAGAAGGTCAAGCTCGCCGTCCTCCAGTTCTACAAGGTTGATGATTCCGGCAAGGTCCAGAGGCTGAGGAAGGAGTGCCCGAATGCTGAGTGTGGTGCTGGGACTTTCATGGCCAACCATTTCGATCGCCATTACTGCGGCAAGTGTGGCCTGACTTATGTCTACCAGAAGGCTGGTGGTGATTAGATATCTTACTTTTAGAGTCATGAATTTTCTACTTTCTGAGATTCTTCTTTTTTAATGCTATAAGTAACTGTAGAATAGCGCAGTATTCATCTTAGTTTCAACATGGATTTTGGTACCCCGAAGCATTGATATTTCATCCTTAATTTTTCCGTTTTTACCAATATGAGTCCATTATTCATGTTCTCTTGATATTGCTTATCGCTATCTCTCTACGTTTCCTCGTTGATTTGTCATGCTATAAGTTGATATTGCTTGCTCATAACATACGCACTATTCCTTTTGGACCAATTCCCGAGAACAAGTATATCACGTAATTTGATAGGAAGCAAGAATGTGAAGGGTATGAAACTTGTCAAGGTGAACTCTTTTTAAGTAAAGACTACAAACATCCTATCAGATTTGGGGTGGATCTGTGTAGCAGTCTAAGATAGGTCTCTTTTTTCCAAGTTGTGAAGGAATTTGTACATAAGCAATGTGAATTGGTACTTCCAATCTATGCTTACTAATTCTAATGCTTAGAAGGAGAGCCATGGTAAAGTAAAGGGATGGAACGTTCAAGTACACCATGGGATTTGGTGGTAAAAGACAGTATAGAGATTTATAGTAGCTGTTACATGTTGTCACTTAGTCCTTTGCTTCACCTTCTAATCAAGCAAGGCAGGGTATTGCTGGCTCTGTTTCTTATTTAACACAGTAGAAGGTAAATAATATCACTCTGTTAGTGTTCCCTATTCTGCTCCTTGTGAATCCTTACTATTTTCATCTAAATTCTTAATCATGCTGCCACTCTATGCTTCTATTATTTAATTGATGTCAAGAGTTAAGACATTTGTTGATGAAACCATGAAGTTATCCTTTGGCTAATGATTTCAATGTAGTTTTGATAAAAGCAGTGTTAGATTCTCTGTACACGCGAGATGCTGAACATGAATGTAGCTTGATTTAGAGTTTCAATTTGAATAGTGACCTACTGACCTGAGTCCTCTGGCTAAGAGGTGAATGTGATGCTTTTTTCAACTTGGGACGCTCTTGTTTTTCCTGTGTGCCTCCATCTAGTATTCTAGTGACATGAGGAGACCAATAAACTCCTGTAGGTCGCACGAAGGCTGAGTAGATTATTGCTTGTAAGATTAACAGTTGGAGATGGAGATAATACTTGAAGGTTTGCTTATACTTGAAGTCTCTTTATCTTATGCCTTGAATTTTGTCTTACTGGTCCAGTATATGCGGTAGATCTCTAATCTATTGGGCCCGAAGACTAGCATTACTCGCCTGTTTGGTTATTAAGATGCAGAAAGTTACCTGCATGAGCTGTAATTTCAATTTCCTGCAGTAGATAAGAGTAAACTGTATATTTAAATTAAAGCTCATCGTTTAAGGTTTGCTTCAGCATGATCACGTGCATTAGGAAGGATGCTCTTGCATTATAGTCACCCGAGACGCAAAAACTTGAGTTGCCCTCCCCACTGGTGAAACATTTATCTAATTTCCTGCAGTATCAGAATTTGGAAGGGAAAAAGGGAATAATCTTCTGGCAATTAACAAGTAATTTGGTACTTGTGAACTTGCTATTACGCTTTTATTTGCTATTGCTATAAAACTTGGTATCTCAATTTTGATTAAAATCCAAGTCAACTGGTAACATCAATCTCCATTTTCACATTGCAACGGATGGTGTCGTTAGTCTTGTTCCATGGCAATCTCCTAAAACTCCACATTCCTCTTCCCATTAGCTAAGGACTAATTGAGTCAATAAGGTAGTCCCTCTTTAACGGGGAAAAAAGAAAAAAGGGTAGTTCTTTCGTTTTGATTGTCGTTTAGGTTTCCAATTATGCTTCACGACCTCAAATGATTAATCATTTGAAAATTGGTTGCTTTTGCAAATATGGCTTGTCATAATCAATTTGATACCCCACGACTTTTTCGGGGTTAAGGACTTCATGGAGGCCGAAGGCGATAGGGATGAACAAAACCGAACCAAACCATTCAAACCGAACCAAATCAACAAAAACCGATTAACAAATGGTTTGGTTTGGTTTTTTTAAATCTAAAATCGATTAATTCGGTTTGGTTGTCGGTTCATGGCATGTTTGGTTCGGTTAAACCGAACCAAATCGACAAGTTGCCTATACTATTTTATTATAAAATATTACTCTTATTTTATTTTATTTTTTTTACTTTTCAAAACTTTTTGTCAATTTATGAGTGTTTTCTAGACTAAAAATAAAAATAAAAATAATAAATTATAAATACATTATTATTGGTTAAAATTTAATAAGATGCATAATATTAGAAATTAAATTTTATATATTACAAAGAATAAAATCTTAAAAAAATATTTTTGGCCAAAAAAATATGAGCCAAATCGGACCAAACCAAATCAAACCGATTAGAATTCAAAATCGAAAAGGTCCAAAAAATTATTGAACCGACAAGGTTGGTTCGGTTTGATTTTAGTCTAAAACCGAACCAAACCGAACCTATGAACACCCCTAACGAGATCTAATTTAGAGTAAAAATCCAATATCTAAAATTTAGAATACTCTATCTGCACAATGGTATGCTACAATTACACACAAATGACACGTGATGTTAGTTTTATTAGAAAATTGGGAAGGGCTACCTGCCCTAGTAACAATTAACATTTTTCTTTAATTGGGCAATCAAATGTGCAGATAGATTTTTCTTTTATTGGTAAGTAAATTTGCTGAGAGAAGTTTGATTTGGTATTGATTGGGAGAGAGATGATGAAAAAAGATTTGTGTTAATACAACAAGCCTTTGTGGAGTTGGTTGATTGGGATAACTCTCAATATCATTTCTCATTTTTTTTGGTTGGCCAGTACAATATCATTTCTTATGACTACAGCTAAAGATGCCCGTGCTTATTAATTTTTTTCTTTTTTTCATTCGTTGAGAATTATGTTACACAACAGGGACAGTTCATTCGTTGAGAATTAAGTTACGCTCTAAATAAAAAATGCTTGCTGTATGAATCCTGCAACTCTCCAGCTTTGGGCGACTCTCTGTTTATATAACGTACATAAAATTATAATCCAGGACACAAAGGATCCTCTCTTGGAGGGGAAGTCAGTAGGTCTCATCCCTATTCTAGAGTGCAAAACATAATGTCATAGGTGCGACAAATGTGAGCATGGGACTAAAATGAAATTCTGGCCACCTTGATCCATACTGTTCAAGTTGCCATACCTAATGCTTTTTCTATTTTGATTATCTCCTTTGCCCGGTATAATCATACTACATGATGCTTTCTCTATTTAAGTGGCTTTCCTTACTGTGTTTTCGCTTTGCGTTTTCGAAAATCTGAAAGCTTGGATCTGCTCTCTTTTTCTTTTTTCTTTTATATTCTTTTTTGTTTAGTTTATTCTTATTTGTTTAGTTCTCCTTCTATTCATTTATTTATTCAATTTTTTCATTTCATTATCTGTACATATTTTTCTTTCTGTGTTAATGGTTTTTTTTCTTCTTACTGTGTATATTGTTCTTGCTGGATATGTTGTTCTTTCTAGATTTCCTACATAAGATGACTTCAAATTTTGATTCAATAAACGACATAACCCCCTAAGAGAGAATTGGAGGATCAAGGGTCATTTGTTTATAAACTATACCAAGCTACAAAGATCCTGAAGAGATCAATAGCGTTGAAATGGTCCTTCAAGATGCAACGGTATATCTTCTTAATGTGTTTTTTATTATTCGTAAATGTTACTTCTGTCCTATTAAAAAAAAGGTTTTCATTGTAGCTTTGTTGGATTAATAGATATATCATGAGATCTTTTATTTTCAAATCTAGAAATATCATCTCGGAGGACAAAGTGTATGTGTTTGGTAGTTTAGTGTTGGACAAAATTGTGGATCTTATAGAACCGCTAGCCAACCATTCAAAATAAACTTCCTCTCCACTATTGTCCGGCTTTGCAAGGATGGTGCTGCAATTCCTTTATATGGTTTTATGTTCACTCCTTTTGTTGATATAATATCTAAGCAAGCTAATGAAAACTATTTACTTGGTACGTATTATTATTTATTTTCTTTAAAACATTACGTATATCTAAGCTACCTACTTTAACGTGTTCTAATTTGATGATGTCTTCAACGTCAAATTTTCTAATTATATAGATGTTATTGGAAAATCATCTGCTACTGGCAAATCACAAGAAAGCTGCAAGGATGGAGTCAATCAAAGAATGATAAAAGTAGAGTTAGAAGATCTTGAGTATTAAAAAGTACCCTTTTTTTTTGGGTAATATATTGGTCAACTTTTTTTGGTTCAAATATATATTATGTTGACGGCTATTCTTTGCTCCATTGGTACATGTTGTAACATCTTAAAAAGTAGGTCTTTAATTAATTTAATGTTAAGTAAATTAAATAATAAAAAATATTTAATTAATAATAACATGAGAAAATATGAAATTTTCTTGAGTTTTAGATACAAGAAAAAATTAAATAAATTATTAAGAATATAATAAAAATTTATAGAACCAATTAGGAATTTAATTGATAATAGAGAATTAAATTATAAATAGTTAGGGAAGAAATATCGGTAAATTTTTTAGATAACTAAAGCTCTAAAAATATAAAAAAAAATTATTTAAAAAATAAAAATATTTAAGTGACATTTAGGAGTCAAAATATTATTATGAAAAGTTTAGGATTTAATGCATAATTTCTAGTGACACTAAATTACTATATTTCTTGGGGTCAAAATAGGATGTTTCTCAAAATAATTTTAAGGACAAAAATAATGGGAAAATAAAAACTAACTACTAAAATCATGTTACAAATCTTCAGTAACTGAAGTCTCCTAATAATAATAGATTTAATCCCTTAAAATAAGGGATTTCGACACTCTCTCTCACGTTGGATCAAAAATATTAAGTATATCCAACTTGCCAATAAGTCTCTTAAAGGTGTGTTGTGGTAGTCTTTTAGTGAGAATGTCGGCTATTTGTTTTCTTGTAGGAATATATGTCATACATATAACTTCTTCTTTAACTTTTTCCTTGATGAAGTGTTTATCAACCTTAACATGTTTGGTCTTGTCTTGCTCTACAAGGTTGAGAGATATGTTGATGGCTACCTTATTGTCACAATAAATCTTGATAGGAGGTTTTATATTCATCCTTAGCTCTTCCAATAATTTTTGTAGCCACAATCCTTCACAAATTATATGTGCTACTGCTCGGAATTTTGCTTCAGCACTACTTCTTGCCATTACATTTTGTTTGTTGTCTTCTCTATGTTACTAGATTTCCCCATACAAATGCATAGTACCCAATAGTGGACCTCCTGTCTTCAACTAAACCTACCCAATCAGCATCAATGAATACTTTTATTTGAGCTTGGTTCCCTTTTTTAAACAATAGACCTTTTCCTGGTAAGCCTTTCAAATATCTCAAGATTTTATATACTACTTCTAGATGGGCCTCCTTCGGTGAATGTATGTATTGACTGACAATATTGATAGCAAAGGCTATGTCTAGTCTTGTGTGGGACAAGTAAATCAATTTTCCAACTAATATCTTTCTTTATCAATTGATTTACCTATAATATTAAACCTTTTTCCTATTTCTATAGGAGTGTCACATGGCTTATGTAACATTTGAAATTAATTAAAGGTATTAATCGTGAAGTTGGTCTAATTAAGAAGAATTATCATGAGAATAATTTAGGCAAGTAATAGGAATTTATGGAGGAATAAATTAATAATATAGATTTAAAATTTAATTCGAATAGAGATTTAATTTAGGCCCATAGTTAATTTAGACATTTAAAATTAGACCTTAAAATTAATTTAATTATGCTTTGGGCTGAAGTTAAAAGCCCTATTTTAGCATTGGGAAGATCCAATTTCATTTCTTAGAAGCTCAATCTAGATTTTTGTGCAAACCCAATTTAATTGGACCCATATAGCCTGGCCCAACAAACTAAAATATGAACCCACTTAGATTTAGGCCTTTGGGTCAGCTCATAATCCAACTTAAACCTATGTAAACCCTAAATACACTTCAGCCTTCTTCCCATTTTGCAGAAAAAACATAAGAGGCAAGAGAAATTTCAGAAGTCCAAAGGGGAAGTTAGGGCTAGTAGCACAATTCCATCATTTCTCACTCCTAAAGTAAGATTCAACTAAGGTAACTTATATATAACTTAATCCTCTCTTCTTCCTCTTTAATTTGAATTGATTGGTTTCTCATTTGGAGCATTTTCATCTTCTATCCAAAATTGAAACTTGTTATTTAGTGTTTCCATGGTGGATTTTCGAAGGTTGAGGCTAAAGGTGTCGTTAGGTAAGTGTTTCATTCCCATTTTGATGCATTTTCTGCTAATTTGAGACCCCTATAGTTGATTTATAATATAGGCATCAATTTTGTGCAAATTTATCCAAAAAATTAAGAGATATCTTGAGGTTTCTAGTGTGAGAAACACTAAATCCGAATTTGAAGTCTTGTAGTGGCTGGATAAGTGTTCTTTAAATAGTTTATGATGCTTGAGTCTTCTAGTATCTAATTTATGTTACAATTAACATCTGAGGATATGCTTGATTTGATTTAAGAAATCTAGAATGTGGGGATTCATCTTTGGCTTTAGAATTTAACTCATTTGAATGAAGTAATTGGGGTTAATTTTTATTCCTTGCATATGTTCAATTTAATATTATATCTGCTGCATATGTATAATTTTAAATGTTAAATAAATGGTTGGCTATCTGATATGTTGTGATTGGACTTTATGAACCCATGGTGGAGCTATGGTGCGACTACCACATGTGCATCATGTTTCGATCGGGTACCAAGTTATGATCAAACTCTTGTATACACTGGGCTCAGGTTGTGCTCATTAGGGAGTTGGCGCTGTGGATGGGCCTCTCCTAGTGTTATTGGCCTTTAAGATATTAAATGTGATTGCTAGTATAAGATAATAGTAACTGGTAGCTCAACTATTGCATTTTGCTGATGTTATGATGTTTTCTTATGCTTACCTAATTTAATGCATATATGTTAATTAATTTGGTATATATGAATGGAATTTACCTTTGGTTACTGAGATTTGCATCTTACTCCATTTTATGGGCTAACTATTTTAGGTGAAGGCCTTTTAAGTAAGAATAAAGGGAAGCAAATGGATAAATATTTATGAGCTGTGACCTTGTGTGGGAGATGCTGCACTTGGGTTGATCTAATTTAGAATAGATGCTAATTTTTTTTATTCTTTTGTATAACATCATCATGTAATCATATTGCCAAATGTAGAAGTTTTGTATTTTGGTGATCTATGATGTATCTAATACAGAGTTAGGCCTTATACAAACTTGGAATATGATGTATGCACTCATTTACATCTAATGTAAAACCTTATTAGTATGGATATAAGACTCATCACTTGAAGTATGTTATTGTATCACCATGAATGATCATATTAGTGGTTTATGAATCTTGTTGTTGTTAATAATTTGTGAATTTGCTTATGTATAATTGTTAAAGAGATTTGAAATCAATACTTTAGTCTCTAAGTAGATGTGAGGGCATGCTGGGTGGTTTAGCTAGTTGGTTGCCATTAAAGCTTTACAAATTAAGGTAAAATGACCCTAGGATGTTGTTAGAAGGAGGTCTGGTATGTGTGAGACAAAATTTAGAGAGTTTAGGTACAGTAAGGGGGTTGAGTTGTGGCCAAAACCATTTAAGTTGTAATCAAGGGAGTTCCAAAAGCTAGGAGCGCCATGATAAGGCATCACGAGAAATTCGCCCAGGGGGAGTAACAGAGAGCAAACTTGCCGCGGCGCAAGGTAAGCTTCCTGTGGCGAGCATCAGGAGGCAAGTTTAGAGAGTCCCAAGAGGTTCTCTCACCGCAGCACAAATAGGCTAGCTGCGGCGAGACTCTAACTCGCCACAATGCTTGTGAAAGTTTGAACAATCAGTTCCCGAGAACATTTTTGCCACGACACGGAAGGCCTGAGTCACGGCATAAGGTTTGTAGATTTGATTTAAGTTTCAGTAACTAACTTAGCCGTAGTAGGGAAGGTCCAAGTCACTGGCTAAGTCCCCCAAGCTCTTATTTTTTTTTAGAAACCTTGAATTTTACTATGAGCATGATATATAATGACTTAGGAGCATTTGTAAGGGGGATTTTGTTATGCTTGGGATTAATGATAATGTGAACCAAATGTCTTAAATGATAATTGGAGTTCTTTATGGAATCAAATGGTTTTGGTTGTTTAGTTAATGACCCTAATAATATCAAGGTTTAAATTTTTTCACTTTTTTCTAATTTAATTAATTGTAATGACTTAAGACCCTGATTTAAGATGATTAACAACATAATTAAGCCTAATCATGATAATTAAAAATTAGGGTTGTTACATTTGGTATCAAAGTAATAGTTCAGAAATTATGTTAGATTTAGAATCTTGTAATTAAAAAACTTAGCAATTATGATGCATGGATATTAGGAATAAGAATATTGTGACCTGGTGATGACTCTTATACTTGTCTATACTTGTTATAGGTGGAGTTGTGTCTGGATTGCCTTTGAACTATAGCTTAATAGAGGATGCTTATGGTTTTGCTTGTGGCATTGTAGAGTGATATGGCTGCATGTAAAGAAACCGCTGAGATGCTGAGAGAAGTACAAGAGGCCGTGATTGTAATAGCCAACCATATGAGAAAACAAGCTAAGGCCCATAAAGCTACAGTTAGGGTAATGATAGACCAGCTTCAAGAGCAAGCCGAACCCATGCAGCTACTATTTAATTGCTGTAACAGTTACATGAAACCATGAATAAGCAAAATTAGAAAGTGCTAATGGAGAACTGAGTTGGTGCTGGTCAGAACCTAACCTTTTTAGTGTGTTAGCCAAGTTTAGAAAAACTGATCCTCTATCATTCACAGGGGAGTTGGATACTAAGAAGGCTGAAAGTTGGCTAATGCAACTAGAAACTTTTTTTGAGGTTATGACATGCACCATAGAACAAAAGGTGAAGTTAGCCATCTATAAGTTAGAAGTTGAAGCTAAACATTGGTGACGAAGTGCCTCCAGATTGTTGACTTCAAAGGGGATACCTTTGAATTGGGAAAGTTTCCAAATAGCCTTTGAAGGCAAGTATTTCCCACCTTTAGTGAGGGCTGACAAGGAAGCCAAGTTTAACTTTCTTGAACAAAAGGACATGAATGTGGATCAATATGCAGCTAAGTTCATCCAATTGTCCCATTTCTCCTCTTACTTAAGACGATTTGATGATGAGTCGTGGAAGGCTGATAAGTTTGAAAAAGGCCTTAAACCAGAATTAAAGGATAAGATTGTATCCTTCCAAATCTGCAACCTTGACAAATTGGTGGAGAAGTATAGGGCGACAGAGAAAGCTTTGATTAAGAGTGAAGCCAAAAAGAAGAAGACCATGGAAGGTAAGCATGACTGAGGTGTGGAGCCTTTTAGGGGCAGAAGTAAAGAGGAAGCCAACAGTGGTAGTGGCTCTTGGGGTAAGAGACTACCCCCAAGAAATATTTCTCAAAGAAGGAGTATAGGACCCTCAAAGAACTCAGGTAGTGTTCCATCAATTTGTGGCAAATGTGGGAAGAGTCATGGTAATGGACCATGCCCGCTATATTATAATTGTAGGAAGCTTAGATACTATGCACAGATTTACACAATGTCAAGAGAGTCGGCTTCATCTGTTAGACCACTTACGCAAGGAAGGGTGTCCACACTTACACAGCAAAAGGCTAGTAGATCTCCTAGTCTAATCCGTGGTACTTTACTTGCTATAACCATATTATAGATGCATTACTTAATTCAGGTGCGACCCACTCATTCATCTTATATAACTATGTTAAGTGTTTAGGTCTTAAAATTAGTCTATTGCCATTTGAATTATCTGTGTACACCCCTATTGGATATTTTATGATTACATTTGATGTGTGCCTAAACTGCATAGCACAATTGGATAGTCATTGTACTACCATTGACCTGATTTGTATCCTTTTATGTGACTTTGATGTAATCATTGGTATGGACTGGTTATCGGCTAATAATATGATACTTAATTACAACCGTAAGACTATTTTCCTACTTGCTAATATACCTGAAACTTGTCCTGTGGCTGAACTTACTTATGTGTCTATCAGCCAAGCAGGGAGGTACCTTAGGCATAATTGCCGAGGGTTTCTAGTATTATTTTCATTGCATGTTGAAGTTAATGATGGGTTGGAAGATATACCTGTGATTAGGGAATTCCCTGAAGTTTTTCATAAAGAATTTAGTGGACTATCTCTAGAGAGAGAATTAGAATTCTCCATTGATTTGGTACCCAGTACAGGTCTAATTTCTAAAGCTCCATATAGAATGGCGTCCACTAAGTTAATTGAGTTAAAGAGCCAATTAGAAGAGTTTCTTGAGAAAGGGTTCATTAGGCCAAGTGTGTCTTCGTGAGGAGCACCGGTATTATTTGTTAAGAAGAAAAATGGTAGTCTTAGGCTTTGCATTGACTATAGACAATTGAACCAGGTGACCATCACAAACAAATATCCTTTGCCTGTGATTGATGATTTGCTTGACCAACTAGCTAGAGTGTCAGTTTTTTCAAAAATTGATCTTAGGTACCACCAATTGAGAATTAGGGTTTAAGATGTACCTAAAATAACTTTTAAGACTCAATATGGCCATTATGAATTCTTAGTCATACCTTTTGGGTTAACTAATACCCCTACTATTTTTATGGATTACATGAATAAGATTTATAGGCCTTATCTTAATCTGTTTGTGGTAGTATTCATTGATTATATCTTTATCTACTTTAAGAGTAGTGAAAAACACAAAGAGCATCTTAGGATAGTTTTTCAACATTTAAGGGAGTATCAATTGTATGTTAAGTAAAGCAAGTGTGAATTTTGGTTATAGGAAGTTAAATTCCTAGGTCATGTGATATCAGAACAAGGGGTAGCAGTAGATCCTAGTAAGGTAAAAGTAGTATTTAATTAGGAGATACCCAAAATAGTGATCGAAATATGTAGTTTTCTTGGTCTAGCCGGCTACTATAGGAGATTTGTTAAGGAATTTTTTTAGTTAGCCATGCCTTTGACCAAATTGACTAAGAAGGACCAACCGTTTGTGTGAGATTCAAAGTGTCAAAATACCTTTCAAGAATTTAAAGATAGGTTAACCACCACACCTATACTAGTGATACCTAACCCTAAAGAGACTTTTCACAATCTATAATGATGCATCCAAGAAGGGATTAAGGTATGTTTTGATACAATAAGATAGGGTGATAGCCTATGCTCCTAGGCAACTTAGACCATATGAGGAAAATTATCTCACCTATAACTTAGAGTTAGTAGCTGTGGTTTTTGTCCTTAAGATTTAAAGGCACTATCTCTATAGTGTATAATTCGAGGTATATAGTGACCATAAGAGTTTGAAGTACTTGTTTGACTAAAATGAGTTAAACATGAGGCAACGAAGGTGGATGGAGTTTCTTAAGGATTATGACTTCTCCTTAAAGTATCATCAAGAAAGGAAAATGTTATCATCGATGCCTCAAGTAGGAAATCTATTTACATGGTAATAATGATGCTTAGGGAGCAAAGGTTGATTGAGGAGCTGAAAAATTTGAATTTGTCCATTTCAATACACCCTAGTAGCCTACTTTTAGGGGAATTGAGGATAGAAATGACTTTAAGAAGATAATTAAAGAGGCCTAAAAGTTAGATGAATATTTAGGAAGAATTAGAGAGTAGTTAGAAAGTGGAAAGGTTAAAGCCTTTGACTTATTAGAGAATGGTTTGGTGAGGTACCAGGGTATGGTGTGCATACCTAAAGATGGAGAGTTAAGGGACATAATATTTTTAGAAGCTTATAAGAGTATGTACACCATTCATCCGAGCACTACTAAGATGTATAAAGACCTTAAGATGAGTTTTTGGTGGCCTAGGATAAAATCAGATATAACTGAGTTTATTTCGAGATGTCTAATTTGTTAGAGGGTTAAGATTGAACACCAAAGACTCGTAGGCTTGTTACACCCTTTAGAGATTTGGAAATGGAAATGTAATAGTATATCCATGAATTTTATGATGGGTTTGTCTAGGACATCCTTAGGTTATGATGTCATTTGGGTAATTATAGATAGACTAACAAAATCTGCCTATTTTCTACCTATTAGAGTCACGTATCCTCTAGATAGACTAGTCCAATTGTATGTTCATAAGATTATGAGATTACATGGTGTCCCTAATAGCATTATGTTAGATAGAGACCTAAGATTCACATCGAAATTTTGGCGATCTCTATAAGAAGTTTTAAGCACTAGTCTTAACTTTAACACTACTTACATCTTCAGTCAAATGGACAGATTGAGAGGACCATTCAAACCCTTGAAGATATGCTTAAAGTGAGTATGCTAGCATTAAAAGGAAACTAGAATGTGTACTTGCCTTTAGCTAAATTTTCCCATAATAATAGTTACTATTTTACTATCCAGATGGCACCATTTGAGGCACTTTATAGGAGAAAGTGCATATTACCCTTATGTTGGGTAAACCTTAGTGAAAGGAGTCTCTTAGGTCCAGATATAGTAGACCAAACCACCCGTCAAATAGAACTTATTCGAAAGAAGTTGTTGGCTGCCCAAAGTAGACAAAAGAGCTATGCTGATAAGAGAAGAAGACCCTTAAAATTTTAAGGCAGGAAACCATACATTCCTTAAGGTTACTCTGGTGACGGGTATAAGACAATCTATCAAGATAAGAAAGCTTAGTCCTCATTACCTTAATCCTTTTCAAATCTTTAAGCAAATAGGACTCGTGGCCTATAGAGTTGCTTTACCTCTAAATTTAGCCCAATTGTATGATATGTTCCACGTGTTCCAATTGAAAATGTATCACCCGGACCCTTCGCATGTCATTAAGTATGAGAATGTGCATCTACAAGAAAATTTGCAAAAAGGATTATGAACTTAAAAGTCAAATAGCTGCGTAATAAGGATATCCTCCTGGTAAAGGTGGTATGGAAAGAACTTACTCCAAATGAAGCAAGTTGGGAGTCGAAGGAAGATATGAGAAAGGATTATCTAACACTATTTGAGAAAGGGATGTTTAATTTTGAAGACAAAATTCCTAAAATGAGGGAAAAATGTAACACTCAAAATTAATTAAAGGTATTAATCATAGAGTTGGGCTAATTAAGAAGAATTATTATAAAAATAATTTAGACAAGTAATGGAAATAGGAATTTATGAAGGAATAAATTATTAATGTAGATTTAAGATTTAATTGAGATAGAAATTTAATATGGGCCATAGTTAATTTAGACATTTAAAATTAGGCCTTAAGATTAATTTATTTATGCTTTGGGTTGAAGGTAAAAGCCTCATCTTAGCATTAAGGAGATCCAATTTCATTTTTTAGAGGCCTAATCTAGATTTTTGTGCAAACCCAGTTTAATTAAATCCATACAGCTTGGCCCAACAAACTAAAATATGAACCCACTTGGATCTGGGCCTTTAGGTCAGCCTACAACCCAACTTAAACCTATCTAAATCCTAAATACACTTTAGCCTTCTTCCCATTCTACAGAAAAAACACAAGAGGCAAGGGAAATTTCGAAGGTCCAAAAAGGAGGTTAAGGTTAACAGCATAATTCCATCATTTCTCACTTATAAAGCAAGATTCAGTTAAGGTAACTTGCATTTAACTTAATCCTCTATTCTGCATCTTCAATTTGAACCCATTGGTTTCTCATTTAGAGCATTTTCGTCTTCCACCCAAAATTGAAACTTATTGTTTGGTGTTTCCATGGTAGATTTTCTAAGGTTAAGGTTAAGAATATTGTTAGATAAGTATTTCCTTCCTATTTTGATGCATTTTCTACTAATTTGAAACCCCTATAGTTAATTTATAATATAGATATTAATTTTGTGCGAATTTACCCAAAAAATTGATAGGTATCTTGAGATTTCTGGTGTGAGGAACACCAAATCCGAATTTGGAGTCTTGTAGTGGTTGAGTAAGCATTTTCTAGGTAATTTATAATGCTTGAGTCTTATAATATCTAATTTATGTTACAATTAACATCTGAGGATATACTTGATTTAATTTAGGATCTCTAGAATGTAGGGATTCATCTTTGGCTTCAGAATTTAACTTATTTAAATGAGGTAATCGGGGTTAATTTTTATTCCTTGCATATGTTCAATTTAATCTTATATCTATTGTACATGTATAATTTTAAATGATAAATAAATGGTTGGTTATCTGATATATTATGATTGGACCTTGTGAGTCCATGGTGGAGCTGTGGTACAATTATCACTCGTGCATTGTGCTTTGATTGGACACCGAGTTGTGATTAAACTCTTGTATGTACTGAGCCTAGATTGTGCTTATTAGGGAGTTGGTGCCGTGGACAAGCCTTTTCTGATGTTATTAGCCTTTAATATGTTAAATGTGATTGCTAGTATGAGATAGTAGTAACTTGTAGCTCAATTATTGCATTTTGCTAATGTTATGATGTTTTCTAATGCTTACTTGATTTAATGCATATATGTTGATTAATTTAATACATATAAATTGAATTTACCTCTTATTACTGAAATTTGCATCTCACCTTTTTTTATGGGCTAACTATTTTAGGTGAAGACTTTTTAAGTAAGGATAAAGGAAAACAAGTAGATGAACATCCATGAGCTATGACCTTATGTGGGGGATGCTGTACTTGGATTGGTCTAATTTCAGATAGATACTAATTTTTGTTATTCTTTTGTATAGCATCATTATATAATCATATCGCCAAATATAAAAGTTTTGTATTTTAGTGATCTATGATGTATCTAATAAGGAGTTAGGCCTTCTAAAAACTTGGAATTTAATGTATGCACTCATTTATATCTTATGTAGAACCTTATTAGTATGGGTATAAGACTCATCACTTAAAGTATGTTATTGTATTACCATGAATGATCATGTTAGTGGTTTATGAATCATGTTGCTATTAATAATTCGTGAATTTGCTTATGTATAATTGTTAGAGAGATTTAACATCAATACTCTAATCTTTAAGTGGATATGAGGCCATGCTAGGTGGTTTAGCTAGTTGGTTGCCATTAAAACCTTACAAATTAAGATAAAATGACCCTAGGATGTTGCTAAAGGGAGGTCTGATATGTGTAACACAAAATTTAGAGAATTTAGGTGTTGTAGGGGGTTGAGCCATGACCAAAACCACTTAAGTCATGACCAAGGGAGTTCTAGAAGCTAGGAGTGCCACAACGCAAGATGCCTCATCGTGGCGCAATGCCATAAATTCGCCCAGGGAAAGTAATAGAGAATACACTTGCCACAGAGCAAAGGAAGCTTGCCATGGTGAGTGTCAAGAGACAAGCTTGGAGAGTTTCAGGATGTTCTCTCACCGTGGTGCCACATAGGCTAGTCGCGATGAGATTCCAACTCGCCACACTACTCGTGAAAGTTTGAACAGTAGGTTTCCAAAAGCACTTTTGCCATGGCACAAAAGGCCTAAGTCGCAATCCAAGGTTCATAGATTTGATTTTAAGTTCCAATAACTGACTTAGAAACATTGGATTTTACTATGAACATGATATATAATAACTTGGGAGCATTTGTAAGAGGATTTCGTGATACTTAGAATTAATAGTAATGTGAACCAAATGTCTTAATTAATAACTAGAGTTACTTGTGGGATCAAATGGTTTTGGTTGTTTAGCTAATGACCCTAATAATATTAAGGTTTAAATTTTCTCACTTTTTCCCAATTTAATTGTAATGACTTGAGACCTTGATTTACGATCATTAATCATATAATTAAGCCTAACATGGTAATTAAGGATAAGGGTTGTTATAGTTTACATCACATAATTCCAATTTCTTTGAATAGGTCTAATGTGTATTTTCTTTGAGATACACTAATTCCCTTTTTTGACCTAGCAATTTCCATCCCTAAGAAGTATCTCATTTCTTTAAGATCTTTTACCTCAAATTCAGTAGCCAAAACATCTTTTAGTGTTTTATTTTTGCTTCATTGTCACCAGTTAGGATAATGTTATCTACGTATACAATAAGAATAGTTCTCCTTCCATCTTTATGGTTTAGGAACAATGTGTAATCTGAGTGGCTTTGCTGATATCCTTTAGCCTTTAATACTTTGGCAAATATGTCAAACCATGCTCTGGGAGATTATTTTAGACCATACAGTGATTTCTTTAGTCTACAAACATCATTCTCCTTACCTTTCTTGCCAAAGCCAAAGGGAACAGTCTTATAGACTTCTTCTGTTAGGTCTCCATTTAAAAATGCATTTTTGATACTAAGTTTTAGCAATGGCCAATTCAGGTTTGCAGCTAGAGATAAGAGTATTCGAATGGTATTCAATTTTACTATTAATGCAAATGTCTTTATGTAATCTACACTATATGTTTGAGTAAATCCCTTTAAAACGAGACGAGCCTTGTACCTCTCGATTTCTCCATCAACCTTTTACTTTATAGTGAACACCCATTTGCATCCCATTGGGTGTTTTCCTCGTGGCAAGTCAACGATATCCCATGTCCCATTTTTTTAGGGCATTCATTTCCTCCAATATTGTTGCTTTCCACTCAGGTACTTCAAGTGCTTTTTAAATGCTATTGGGAATTTTCACCTTGTCAAGGTTAGATACAAAGGCACAGTGTCTAGAGGAAAGAGCTTTATATGACACAAATTTTTTAATGGGATGCAGGGTATAAGAACGAGTAGGTTTTCTTAATAAAATAGGGAGATTCAAATCAGATAAGTCGGAAGCGTCATATAGAGTAGAGTTGCTTACCTACTCTGGTCTGGGAAATGATCCAGGATCTATCACTGGGTCAGATTCTTGTAGTGCCTAGGCAAATGGTTTACCATTCTCGAATTTCTTCCTTCGTAAGTAGACAAGAAGTTCCATATTTTGTTGATTCTCTACTTCTCCTCTTGGATTAAGATTCCCTTCTATTTCTCGCACTTCAATGGTGGTATAGGTATCAGGTAATGGAGTTGGGAAGGCCAAATCAAAGAGATAAAGGATAATCGAATGCTCATTTCGATGCCAAGTTTGAGATTCCCTTAAGTTATCCCCTTGAATAGAAGACTTGGGAAAGAAAGGTGTTTGTTCAAAGAAAGTAATATCCATACTAACAAATGAACGTTTAGAAGCAGGATCATAACATTTGTATCCTTTTTGACTTGGAAAGTAATCCAAAAATACACACTTGATGGCTCAAGGACCTAATTTACTATGTTGATTATGATGAACATGGACAAAGGTTGTACACCAAAAAACTTTTAAGGGGACAACAGCTTGTAGTTATGACTCGGGAAAGGTTTACTTAAGTTTTTGTAGTGGGGTAGTAAATGAGAGAACACAACTAGGCATTCAGTTTATAAGCTAGGTAGTAGTAAGAATAGCATCACCCCAAAAAGCTGTGGTATATTATAAGAGAACATCAATGCCCTTGCAACTTCCAGAATGTGTTTATTCTTATGTTCAGCAATACCATTTTGTTGGGGTGTGTTACTACATGAACTTTGATGTATAATTCCATTTTTTTTGCAGAAAAGATCCTAACATTTTATTGAAAAATTCAATGCCATTATTAGTGTAATATTTGGAAGGTTGTATCAAACTAATTTTTGATTATGTTGTGGAAATTGATGAATACAAAGGGAACTTCAAATTTATTCTTTAAAAGGTATACCCAACAAAGACGAGTATGATGATCAATAAATGAAATAAACCACTTTGTATGGGTTTTATTGATGGTCTAAAAGGTCTCTACAAGTCACTGTGAATAATGGAAAATGATTTGGTTGGTTTATAATTTGATTTTGTAAAAGGGTTTCTATGATGTTTGGCAAGCTCACAACTTTCACATTAAATAGCATTTTTATTTGAACATAAGTTTAGAAACAAGTGACACAAATATTTGAAACTAGGGTGGCCAAAACATAAATGCCATAACATAAGATCATCATCCTTTAAAGTAAAGGTAGAATTAGAATGAAGATTTGACTTATGACTACTTACTCCAACATCCTTAAAGTAGTAAAGACCCTTATGTTCCTTAGCACTGCCAATTGTCATCCTCGATGACAAGTCCTAAAAAATATATTGGGAAGAATAAAAATTAGCAAAGCAGTATGAGTTTTTGGTTAATTGACTAACAGAAAGTAAGTTGCAGGAAAGTTTAAGAACATATAGGACTGATTTTAAGGTTATAGATTTAGATATACAGATATTCCATTTACCAACTACTGAAGCTAATGTTCCATCAGCAACTTTAACTTTCAAATATCTTACACAAGGAGTATATGAGCTAAATAGTTTATAAGAGTTAGTCATGTGATCAGAACCCCCTGAATCCACAATCCATAGGGTCTGTACATAGGAGGTTTTAAAGGCTTGGGAAAAGTTACCTTTATGTACTAAGTTTGCAGTAGAAATGTTCTTTTGAAACTGATCAGTGGTTTGAAGGACAGATAGCATCTCCAAAATTTTTCCAAGTTGGTCACTAGAAGTAGTAATGTCTTTATGATGTTTCTCTAAGTTTTGTTCAATAGTAGCTTGATACCCATGACTCTTTGTACCTTTCTGTGGCTTCTAATCAGTAGGTTTTCTGTGTAATTCCAAGCATGTGTCCCTTGAGTGTCCTGACTTTTTACAATGATCACACCATGGATGCTTCTGAGATTTCTAATTTAATTCTTGAGCAATATTTTGAGATATCAAGGCTAATCCTTCAGATACATTAGTTGTTTCCTTCTTTAACATTACCTTGCGCCGTGCTTCTTCTCTTTTAACTTCTACAAATGCCTCCCAAGGTGAAGGGAAAGGAACCCGAGCCAAGATACACCTTCTGACATCATCCAAGCTTCAATTCAGACCTACTAGAAATTCAAAAGCTCATTCCCTTTCTACTCATTTCTAATACAGAAGGCAATCCTCCATGCACTTCCATCCTTCATTGCGTGTTGCATCTAATTCTTGCCATAATGACATCATCTCGACATAGTACTCATTGACATCTCGATCTCCCTATTTGAGTTGCCACAGCTTCAATTTGATTTCGAACACTTGAGCTGCGTTCTCTCCATCGGAATACGCTTCACGAACAACTTCCCACACTTCTCTTGTTGAACCGAGGAACATAAAAGTCCTTTAAATTGAAGAGACCATGGAATTCGCAAGCCAGGAAGTGATAAGAGAATTCTCGACTTTCCATCGTTAGTGGTAGACGGCATCATTGATGGGTGGTTCACGAGTATCACTAGTAAGATAACCCAATTTGCCTTTTCCTTCTGCAGCTAGCCAAATTGCATGAGCCCATTCACGATAGTTTTTACTGTTCAATTTCTCTGCTACAATTTGGAAAGAGAAGCTGTCCAGACTGCCATTCATCACTGACATGGTGTTGGCTAGAGATGGGTTCAACTCCTTCTGTCCCGAGGTGACTTCTGATGTGTCACCCAATTGGTTATTCAAGCGTGATTAAGAGAAGGGATCTTTCTTTGATACCATGTGGAGTAATGTTGTTTTATTGATTAAAAATTGATGAATGGAATGTACAGATGAAAGGAATATATATACAGCTACAGGGCAACTAACTAAGGATGAAAATAACCAAAAAATAAAAACTAACTACTAAAATCATGTTTTAAATCTTTAGTAATTAAAGTTTTCTAATAATAATGGATTTAATCCTTAAAAATAAGGGATTTCGATAAAATCGCATAGTTAATAGTCCATTTTCTTCCAAGTTGGCTAATTGGAAGCTGAAATATCATCAACCTATTTCACTAAATGATACTCATAGCCTTGGCTAAGGAACCAAAGCTCAACAAAAGTAGCCCGAGTAGTATAATTAAAGCCATTAATTTTTCAAGAGTAATAATGGGATTTCTTAATAATATAATGAAAAAAGCACCAATTTTTGGGCTGAGAAGGCTGGAAAACACCAAACATACTATATTTTGACTAAAGGATGCTCTAAAAGGTGGCAAACAGTGAAAAATAATGGAAGGCAGCCATAAAATATGAAGAATAACGAAGGGCTACTCCAAGCACTTCAAACAAGACCCAATCACAAAAACTGAAGGGTTAAGTTGAAGAGAGCAGAGGTTGGTGACTGGTTCTGGACAGATAATGGCTGAAGAGGTGGCATCACATACAGCCACACATTAACATGTGGGTGAGGAGTGAACCTGTGATCTAGCACATGGAGGCACATGTGGTGGGATCTGTTGCTCTAACAAGAGGCGTTGACCAGTTGGCAACATCTAAAGGGACTAGTGAGGGTTGTGTGTCAAGAAGCTAACTGAAAACTAAAAAGCACAGTCACTGGAAAATAAGAAGCTAGCTGAAATATCTAATACCATATAGAGAAAGGAGAGAAAATCCTTGAGAGAAATGTAATCAATGAGTTTGACTTACACAGGATCTTGTATTTATAAGAGAATGTACAAGACAAGTCATTGTTAGCCCATAAGTATAGAATAATGTCTTAATTTCATAATAATGCCCTATTTTATAGAATTATAATCTACCAAAAATATAACATAGCACATGTTAAATATTTACATTCCAACAAATAGAAACCAGTTGATAAAACCCCTTGTTGACAAACTTCTATAAGCATGATGATGATTCTTTTGACAAAAGGTGTTGAAGAGCCAAATTCTATATTAATTCCTTCCTCCTCAGCCTTGCTTGTATCCACATCAGATGATTCAACTTTGACTGCTACCACATCATCCTCAGGCATAAGGAAAGCACGTGATATCCTATAATATCACAGACTCTTTCTTATCTTCTTTTTAGAACTTTCTGCATTATTGTAATCACCCTACAAATAAATGAATATGAATTCCAAAGATGTTCTATCTTTATTTGCCTTAAAATGATATCAGAGCCATTAACATGTGTCAGTCATGGCTGATCCTTTACAGCCTACAACGCCGCCATTAGTAACCTCAGCAACCACCTCTTCCACAAGCACAACCTCTACAATTTCTTCTTCTAACTCTTCTCAATCCTTTCCCTCTAATGTCTTTCACTTCCTTACAGTAAAATTAACACATGAAAACTATCTTATTTAAAGAGCACTGATGTTGCCATACTTTTATGGACAACGTCTATTTGGATACATTGATGGAACCATTCCATCTCCCTCTCCTACATTGGAAAATGGAACCCCTAATCCTCTGTATTTAAAATGGTTTGAGCAGGATCAACAAGTTTTAGCACTATTAATCTCCTTTTTATCCAAAAAACTGATTGCTCAAGTTATGAAACATCAAACATCCAAAGCTATGTGGTATGCACTTGAAATCATGTTTTCACAACAATCACAGGCAAGTTATATTCAACTTCATCAGCAACTAGCTACCTTGAAAAAGGAAGGTGATTCCATCACTGAGTGCCATCAAAAGGCTACTATTCTTGCAGATTCTTTAGCTATAGTAAGGAAGTCTATGACCAATGTTGAATTTAACATTTATTTTTTTGCTGGGTTAGGATCAAAATTTGATCCTGTGGTTACCTCCTTAACCACACAACTTGATGTTCCTACTTCAGAAGAAATTTTAAGCCACTTATTCGCTTTTGAATCTTGTTTATCAAGTCACCATGATATCAATCTTCCAATGCCACTCACTACTAATGTTGCTGCTAAGCAATTTTCTGGTGTAGCCAAAAATTCCTTTCCACATAGAGGAGGCAAATCTCATAATTTCTTTCTCTTCAAAGGTAGGGGCAATCATGGTTTGTTGCGTGGTGGTTGTTTTTCAAAAGGAGGACAGGTGACTTCCTTTAGTGGCTCAGACATAAGCCTATGTGTCAAGTTTATGCTAAACCTAGGCATACTGCTCTTACCTGTTATCACTTATTCAATCATGCCTACCAAGCTCCATCACTTAACTCATTATCAACAAATTTTTCTACACTATCCACTACCAATGAATCGCTATGGCGCCCTGATAGTGGTGCTACAAATCACATGATAGTTGACTTTTCTATACTCAATCTTTAATCTGATGTTTATCATGGTATTGACTCTGTCTGTATAGGTGATGGAAATCCTATACCTATTCAGCATAGTGGTTCTAGCATCTTACCCACTCCTTCTGGCAATTTTCTTCTCTCTCATATTTTACATGTTCCTTTTATCACTAAAAGTTAATTTCTATTGCTCAATTTTGTCATGATAACTTTGTCTTTTTTGAATTTCACTCTCATTTTTTTCTTATAAAGGATTCCCAAACAAAGAAGATTCTCCTTCAAGGTCCTTGCCATAATAATCTCTACACTTTTCCATCATCTGGTTCTCCTTCACTCCATCCCCCTCAAGTAAATTTTGGTGAATGCACTACTTTCCTTCAATGGCATCATCGCCTTGGTCATCCAGCCTTCTGTACTGTCCAAAAAGTGCTCTCTTTTAACTCTCTCCCTGTCACCACCAAGCGACTTAACACTCAATGCTTTATGTGTCGCACCTCTAAGAGTCATCAACTTCCCTCTCCAGCTTCACCTCACAGATTTTCCTCATCACTTCATTTAATTTTTTGTGATGTTTGAGGACCTTCCCTTTTAATTTCTATTAATGGTTTTCGTTACTATCTTTGTTTTGTTGATGATTGTACTCGTTATATATGGTTTTTTCCTCTTCATACTAAAGATAAAGCCCTTCCTACCTTTTTATCCTTCAGAGCTTTTGTTGAAAATCTTTTTACCACTAACATTTGATATTTACAATCTAACTGGGGTGGTGAGTTTCGTTCTCTCAATAAAACTCTTAAATCCTTAGGTATTCACCATCGAATCACTTGCCCTCATACACACACTCAAAATGGCACTGTTGAAAGACATCATTGCACAATTGTTGAAACTGGCCTTGCGTTAATGGCTCACGCTAATATGCCTCAAAGTTATTGGACATATGCCTTTGCCACTACTGCTTACTTGCTAAACAGATTACCTGGTTCAATTTTACATAACAAATCCCCATTTGAACTTCGCCATCGAACTAAGCGTAATTATCATTTTCTTAAAACCTTTGGATCTGCATGTTGACCCAACCTCAGACCATATACTCGATCCAAATTAGACTAGCATTCTAAACTCTGTGTTTTTCTTGGTTATAGTACCTCTCATTTGGTTTATTTATGTCTTGACCCTTTAACAGGCCGGATCTACATCTCTCGAAACGTTATTTTTTATGAAGCCCGATTTCCTTTCCATGAGACACCTGCTTCACCCCAGCCCATTAATCCTTCTTATATCACTTTACCGTTCATTCCCACTGGGCCTTCCTCTCCCTCTGGCCCAACTCAATTTCCTAGCCTATCTCCATCCCCTAATAACCCTACCTTTTCTTCACCTATCGCTGATTCCTCCCCCTCCCTCTTTCTCACCTCCTTCGCCATCTTCTCAGTCATCTTCTTCCCCATCTAACCCATCACCGCTGCCACCTCAGTCAATGCATCCTATGGTCATAAGATCCCAATGCAATATTTTTAAACCCAAGACTTTGACAAATGGTACAATCCCCTGGCCTCCTCATGCTTATCTCTCCTCAGTCGTCTCCCTTGCTATCCCCTACTCTGTTGCTGAAGCTTTGAAATCTCTAGATTGGAAAAAGGCGATGCATGATGAATTTCAAGCTTTGCTTCACATCGGCTCCTAGACCCTTGTATCCATTTCCTCCTCTTAGAACTTGGTGGGATGCAAGTGGGTTTTTCCAATCAAATACCATCCTGATGGCTCTGTCGATCGTCACAAAGTGCATCTCGTCGCCAAAGGCTTCCACCAGCAACATGGTATTGATTTCATTGATACTTTCTCTCCAGTTGTTAAACCAGTCACTGTTAGGCTTATTCTCTCTATTGCTGTCTCCCGAGGATGGTCGATTCGTCAAATTGATGTCCACAATGCCTTTCTTCATGGCTACCTTGATGAAGCTGTCTACATGGTTCAACCTCCTGGCTTCAACCATCCTAATTTTCCCTCTCACATTTGCAAGCTTCAACGAGCACTTTGTGGTCTAAAGCAAGTTGCGCGTGCTTGGTTTGCCCACTTAAGCTCCTGGTTACTTGAACTTGGCTTCTACTCCTCTCGGCCAGATCCCTCTCTCTTTATCTATTCTCATTCAGGGGTCATCTTGTATGTTTTAATTTATGTCGACGACATTTTGATTATTGGTTCCTCTATTATTACTCTTATTGAATTAATCACTGTACTAGGAACATATTTTCCTGTTAAAGATTTGGGGTGCTTACATTATTTTTTAAGTGTTGAAGCACATTTTTTTCCTACTAGTCTAGTCTTAACTCAGCATAATTATATTGCTAATATGCTCACAAAGACAAATATGTTACATGCTAAACCTATTTCTTCTCCTATGTCTCCTTCAATGAAACTTTCTGCTAGTATTGGGACTAATTTTCATGATCCTGTCTTATACAAAAGTGTTGTTGGGAGTTCTCAATATCTGTCCTTTACTCATCCTGACTTGTCTTTTGCTATTAACAAAGTCTTCCAGTATATGCATGCTCCTAAAGGTACTCACTAGCAAGCTGTAAAACACATTTTGCGTTATTTATATGCTATATCTCATTTTAGCCTACATATTAAACAAACCTCTTTAATTGCCTTTTCTGATGCTGATTGGGGTGATTGCCCTAATGATTTTGGTCTACAACTAGTTTCACTATCTTTCTTGGTGCTAACTTAATTACCTGGAGTTCCAAGAAATAGTCCACCATTGCCCGTTCCATTACTGAAGTAGAATACAAGTCTTTAGCTACTACTGCTTGTGAGCTTATTTGGCTTCAAAGTCTGTTACAAGAATTAGATGTTTATCTCTCTAACCCTCCGATTCTCTACTGTGACAACCTTGGTGCTACCCAATGTTTCATTCATGTGCTAAACATATTGCCTTGGATTACCATTTTGCTCGTGAGAGGTTAGCTGCCAAATCACTTTGTATAGGTAGTGTCTCTTCAAAAGATCAACTTGCTGATATCATGACCAAACCTTTATCTGTTTCTCGATTTGCTCTTCTTCGCTCGAGTCTCACTGTCCATTCTGTCCAACTTGACTTGCGGGGGAGTGTTGAAACATAAAATTTTGTATTAATTCCTTCTTCCTCTGCCTTGTTAGTATCGACATTAGATGATTAACTCTAACTGCTATCACATCATCCTCAGGCATAAAGAAAGCATGTGATATCTTATAATATCACAGACTCCTTCTTATCTTCTTTCTAGAACTTTCTGCACTATTGTAATCGCCCTACACGTGTCAATTAGCAATTTCATCTTCCTCCTTGTCTATGTATATTTATAGGCACTACAGTGTATTGTTTTATATATAAATCAATGAATATGAATTCTAAAGATGTTTTGTCTTCATTTGCCTTAAAAAAAGGCAACCAAGAGATGATCTGGAATAAGAAACACAAACTGAAAATGACTGGAATACACAAAAAGTCACCAGGTGCCAATATGAAACATAACAAGGAGGTCAACAAAGCACTTATGCTAAAAGAAAGTAAACACACTGGTATAATGCATGACATAAATGGTTAGAGTGACATGCAATTAAAGAAAAGCACTGCCAAAATAAAGCTTGGTAGGAAGAACAGTAGTGGTGACATAACTGAAGAAAAGTGCTGTTGGAATAAAGCACAACAAGAAGAGCACAGCCATAGAAAAATAGCAGAATGAAGTGCAGATAATTGCTGGAGATGGTTATTGAAGTGTTACTGGAGAAGGTGGCTAGAGGACCACTAGAGATGGTGGCTGGGTATCTGCAAAAAAAGGGTCTAGAGGGGCTAGAGGACTGTTGGAGATTGCTGGCCAAACATGCACCAGAGAAGGAGCTAAAGGACCACTGGAGATGGCGTGCCAGACATCTGTCGAAAAGGGAACTGTGCTGCAAGAGCTATTTTCGTGTAGTTGTAGCTCACATTACAAATAAATAGGGCAACATTAGCCCTATTGGACCATTGAAGGAATAAGCTTGCTCAATCAAAATTGAATGATTTAGTACTCATTAATTATCAGAAGTCATTGGGAAGATTTTGTTCATGTGATACTATTGACCCAATCTCATTAAAAGAAACTGATGATAGCAATGAGTGGTTGATTGGCAAGGTGGATGAAGAACTAAATAGTGAAGAAATTGATCTTTTATTTGATGGTGATGATTTGACTTGGGATGATGTAGCTTTAGCTACTGGAGCTATGGAGCCAGCCCATCGTGTTCAATCATCATCCACATCCACTCCTATTTCAATGACAAAGGATGTGGATGATGAGGAACAAACAGAACCTTAAAAGACAAAGGAAAATTGAAGGATTGCCCATGATGATCATTATGATGATGTTGGATTTTATGAAGATGATGAATTGGTTTAGATATCTTTTGATAAAGCCTAGAATAAAAATTGTTAAAAATTAATGTATTTTTTATTAAAGTGCTTGATGTTGTGATTTATGGATGATTATTATATTGCTATGATTACTTTTTTAAAATTTGATTCTAGTTATGGGTAAGTCATTTACCCTATTTATATCCTAGCTTTAATTCCTCATGATGGTTAGGCAGCTACTGCTCTAAAATCCTACTGCATTTTTGTTTTTATGTTATTTATCGCCACTACAAATTTGGGGTGTTCATTAGCTGGGTAGTTTGGTTTTAACTTTAAAGCCCATGCTTAAATATCAATATTGGTTCTAAAGTATTACAAATGAACGACTATACAACATCTAATTCATCTAAAGGGTAAAAGAATATCAGTTCTATATATTAGTTTGTTGTTAAGTTTGTCAAACTGTGATCTGTGTTGCATCTGAAGAATTTGTTTAAAACCAATTGTGCCATCCTAAATTTTAAGAAAACCAAATCAACCTAAAGGATTGATTTGATTTGATCGGGTTTGGTGGTTCCATTAAGACCTCTAACTACGATCTATAGCTATTTAGGATCCTGGGAGAGGCTGGCTACTGAATGAAACTTATGAGAATAAACCATTTACTTCTTTTATCAAGGAGGGAGACAAAAATATACTAGAAAAAATAGTACGTAAAGATAAAATCTGAATATGTAATAGCCATGTCCATGTAAATTTTTTCATGAACCAGTTTTGCTAAAAAAGCTTTCCAAAAAAGAACCAAGAGATAAAGCAACTCTTAAAATATTGAACCTTCTTTGTCCTTAATTATCTTGTTTAATAATGTCAAATTAGCATTATATTAGTCAAACTAATCTTTAATTACATATTTTTTTAGTCATATATAGATGTTGTAATGAGCCTACAAGTTATATTTAAGTTTATCCTATGTAATAAGTTGGAGATATTTGGTGTCTTTTAAGATGGCACAGAATTTAGACTTAACACAGTAATTACCTGTTTAGCCTTATTGTTTGGTGTCATGTTATATTAGATTAATAGAATCTTAGGGCAAATGCTGGGCTATATTGGTCCATGTCTCTTAGTATGTGGCAAAAGTTACCTACTGTAAGCAGGCCTTCATTGACTTCCAAGGCCATGAGGAGATAAGCTTTGAATTACAAGGCCATGATGGACCATGAAGAAGATCAAAGCCAATAAAAGAGGTAATTTGAGACATTTTTTATGCATCAAGCTGAACCTAACAAATTTGATAAGATTGTCTTGACAAATTTTAGTATTATGCACACAAGCTAACCTTGACACGACCAAACTGTAAATCCCAAAAAAATAGTTTGGTTTTGATTACTGATTAGTTTTATCATCTTGGATGGACGATTGAAACAGGTGTTACTATGTAGCAAACTCATTTTTCATGAATAATCGATGACTTGAATGTCCAAAAATATTTGATATTGTGATTACCTCATCCTCTTTCTTTTCTCTTTGGTTTTTAATCCTAAACTTGTAATGCTGGCATAATCATGTTTTTCTTAATGGGAAGGAACGTTGTACAAAGGAAGTTGAATGTAAATGTCTTTAGTAGCATATGGCTAAATCATAGGGCTGATGACTTGGAAAAATTTGCAGGAGGTGGGATTCATTATCTTGAAGACGGTAGTAGATAATAGGATTTTTAGCTACTTGCCTTTTATTCATGGCTTGCGTTGACTGAGAAAACAGGTTTTGGAGATGCTTATATACCTCTGATATTGCGCATATCTGTTGCACCACCAAGCACAAGATATGAAAGAGAAAAACAAAGTTAACGTGAAATTGCTTTTTTAGAGTATTATTTTGGGAATTGATAGCATTTTTTAAACCATTGTTATTTCTTTTTAGAGGTGTACTAAGATGGTGGTGCGGATAACATTTTTTGAAGCCAAGATGCTAATACTGTTTCTTTTATGATCATGCTTCATATATAACATATGGATTGCACATCTGAGAATAATTGGATTTATAGGAATATCTAGACATTATCTTTGTTTCTATGTTTACATTGTTAGAATTGTAGGATTTTGTATGAAACTAGAACACTAACATGATATTGGAATAAGAACTATACCTGTAACTACCATGGAAGCAAGTTGAAAACTAGATCTTCCTCTTTATCACCCTATACTTTGATGAGCGGCTTTCAATGGAACTAGCACACTTGAATTAGGGTTAGAGAGGGACCTAGCTCTTATATATAGATGTTTTATTGGGCCTTCCCATCATGGGCTTCAACAAAATAATTGGCCCACACTATTATGACCGCTCACCAGACCTGTAATTTGAATGTGTACTAAAGCCAACTAACTTTATAATCACTTTACTTTAATTGGGCTTAGAATAATTCTTAATGGACCATGGTCAACCCAATTTTAGAAAACATTAAAAGAATTAATGTGAGCCCACATAAAATTTTTCAACATTCTCTCACTTGGGCCACATTAATTTGATTTTAAGAAAATTCATTTTATTTTATAAAATGACTCCTAGGTTGACAAAACAACAAAACTTTATATGCACACTTTATTTAGGAAACAGTGGTCCTTAAGAAAGCACATCGTACACCATCTGGTCCAATATAACTACCAATAAGGGATAATGGCAATCATTATGTCATTTAATGACATAAGACCAATCTATACTCACACATATTGGCATTATATTGACGTGGATCCTAAGTCTAGAAGTGTGGTAAGAAATAGCTCTCAAAATGATCAATAATGCACTATTTCTTATCAGTCCTCGTATGATTTCTCAATATTTGTATGCTAAACCGCAATGAGAAATCATATGACTCATAACAAGTCTACACATCTCAAAAATTTATCTCGAGAATACAGTATAGTGCCATAAGAAACATATCTTGACAAATACAACGGTCATCCTTAAGACCAGCACTATGTCTTAAGGCATATGTTGCATTCAATCCTTACACAAGTAGAATATTAAAAGTGATGATCATCAACAACATATCAAATATATGAAAGTTCATAAAACTTATTAACATAGCCAAAAGACATCCACAGAATCATCCCATAAAACAAAATAACAAGGGTAAAATACGTGAACTCCCACTAACTTAAAAGATTAAAATACCCAAAAATACCCGTGTTCTTAACATGTTCATTACACTGTATGGGCCTTAATCCTTTAATTAGAGGATCAGCAAACATTGACTCAGTGTTTATAAATTCTATGGCAATGTCTCCCTTTTTAACTATTTTCTATAATACCCATTACCACGATCGGACCTAACTATTTTAATAATACTCTCCAATTATTTCTCAACCTCTATTTGATAAATTTTCAACATGTCAAGGGCCTTAGACTTTTCTCTAGTAAGAAAAACATATCCATAACAGGAAAAAATCATTAATAAAGGATAAGGTCCACTAATATCTGTATATATTATTTCTAGGAGGCTTTTGCTACGAGTTGCACCCTTCTTCTTAATCGTGGTCAATTTTTCCTTCACACGTGTTTATCTCTTTATACCATAACAATGGTTGGTAGTTCTAAGTATTGAAAGATAAATTGTCAATTTTGGAATTCAAACATAGTATGTATAGTTAGATAATAAAATGTATTTGCCAATCATATTAAAATCATAAGAAATTTCAACACCGTCCTTTCTAAAATTGAAAAATATCCAACTTCATTAATCAATAAAAGAGAAACTTAATATCTCCAGAAAAAAATTTCAAAACAAAGCCTATAACTATATCCCAAAAATTAAAAATAAATAAATAAAAGTAAAAATAAATGTTCCTATATATTCAACTTCAACGCCAACATTATTTCCTACTTTTAGGACTCATTTTCTCTTTATATTTAAGACAATCAGCCTTTTTATAACCTTTCTTCTTACAGAAATAACAACTTATATCCTTTATTTTATCTCCATCATCTACAGTCTGACGCTTACCATGCCTTTTGAAGTTTTAATCCTTTTTAGGAGCATGTGTTTTCTTGTTCTTAAATCTTTCTTTTCCCTTATGGAAATTTGGCCTATTGTGGGAAACTAAGTATACATTCTCATTCTTTTCCTTCTTCAGTTTTTCTTCCTCAGCCACGCATTTAGAAATTAAGTTATTTAGATCCCAAGCCTAGATGCATGTTGTAAGCAGTTTTGATTTGACTAAATTCTTGCGGAAGCGAATTCAGTGCGTGATGAATGACAAAGCTATCTAGAATTGGAATATTATAAGCCTTAAGCTTAGTTTGAGCATGCACCATCCTCATGATATATTCTCTAACTCCCTTAGTGCTATCATATCTCATACTTGTCAATTCACCGATAAGTTGTCCTGCCTCAACTTTGTCAGACACATGATACCTCTTTCCCACAACATCAAAAAATTCCTTAGCATTTGTGGTTTCTGGTAAATCACTCATGAGATGTTCAGCAATTGAACTTTTTATAGCTATGAGACTGAGGCGGTTAGATTTCTCTCGCTTAACATAGTACTCCTTTTGTTCAACAGTGCTATTCATAGTGGGTTTCAAATGTTCATTCTCACGTAGTGCCAGATCTATGTCCATTATTCCCAGAGCAAATTCTATATCTTGTTTCCATCTCTTATAGTTAGAACCATTCAGGACCTCAATGGTAGCATTATTGTTGTTTATAGCAAAAAAGATTGTAGATAAAATTGCAACATGGTCAATAAATTAGGCAATTTTCAGAATAACTTAAGTTGAACAAGCTATTCTTAAGAAGCACCTGTTGCATCATCATGAACTCCCCTTTGGGTAAAGAACATAACATGCATTAGGCCTCTCTAGCATGAAGCTAATATGAATGAGGATACATAGTATTGTGAGTCTTATCCCCTTTAGGCAGATAGATTCTCTTGACTATTTGCTTCCACCAGCACATTTCATGCTACACCAAAGTTAGTATATATAATAACCCCCTTTGGGCAATAATTATATATAGTAAATCAATTTCTATCAACAAAGGAACTAACTGATTTTGTGTACTTTGATGGATAAAAATCTTTAATGACAAACATCCACAACAATACATAAAATAATATCTCTAGACTAGAACAAAGGAAATTGTCTTACCTCCTATCAATAAAAAGAACTAAACGGTTTTAATAACTTTAATGAATGAATCACTTTGGTGATTTATTCGCAATAGTTTATTAAAACAAAAATTCCTAGATTAGGAAAAAATTCATATCCCATTAAGATACTTTTACCATATGTATCCTAAAAGGCCAATTATGAACCATGTTTGCATGAAAATTGTGAACAATAACAATTTAACTTAAATAAGGTTTAAATATTAATGTTTTATGTCTCAATTTGAGACTATAAATATTCTGTGTATATTTAGGGAGAGTACATCTTGATTCCATGTTCTATATCTGTCAAAATATTTTTCCTAAATTTTTTGTAATTTTCTAAGGCCATTTATTAGTTGAAAATAATAAAAAAATGCTAATTTTAATTGAAGAAACATGAAAAATTAATAAATAATTTTATAGGCCTCAAAAAATAAAATAAAAATCACCAAAAATTAGGAAATTACTTAATTTTAAAACCGAATGAAGAACACTCCAATTGGAGCTGGGGGTGGCTCTCACACGCCACCCCCTCCATGCCCCGTGTGTGGGCAAGGCCAGCTGGAGGTTATCTTCAACCTCCAACTGGGTACACGGGTCAAGAAACGGGTTCACTAGACCTATTTTTAACTCGTGTGATCTCAAGTTGTTTTAAGCAATTTTTGCTTTGATTTATTTGTGTTTTTCATCATAATTGCGATTCCTAAAATATCTGAAGCATCAATTGTCCATTAAATTAATCATAAGGGAAGAACCAATCCAATTTTCTTCCTGGGTTTTGCAAACATGGACCTTGGCTACACAAATCTCGTTTTGAAGCAATTTAGAATTGGAAATCATGGGGTTTTGATGTAAAACAATATTTCTAATATGCCTAGATGGTTAATTAAACAAATTAAGAAAAGAATTAGATGAATTTTATGAATATGCATATGAGTTTCGAAACATGAACCCTAACTTGTCATCTTGTAATTCGAACCCTTTTTAACACTGAAATCTATGGGGTTTTAATGTAAAACAAGTTTTGTAATGTGAATGAATCATCAATTTAACGAAAAGATGAAGGGAGAAGAAGAATTTCTCAATTATTTGAATGAGTTTTGTACAAGAACCCTAATTTTCCCTTTTGCATTTTTCGAGTTATTCAATGGGTTTTAGCACAATTAAATGTTACAAAAAGATTAACAAACATGAGATGAAGGTTTCCCACGCAATAATTCAATCAAAAAATGTCAATTTAAGAGAAATCAAAAATAGGATGAACATGTATAATTCAAATTTTTGAACTTTAAATTCTCTTTACTCAATTGGAATTAGAAGGTAAATAATATATCATACAAAAGCTTGTGATCCAGAGAACAAAAGCCCTAAACTTATTTGCCCAATTAACTAGCAATAATAGAAGAACTTAAGGGCCAAATATTAGTTCTAATGCATATAAAATCTATATGAAAATTATGAAATTTTTTGTTCTAAATTTCATACATAAACCTAAGGCTCTAATACCACTATTAAAATTGTAGGATCTTGTATGAAACTATAACACTAACATAATATTGGAATAAGAACCATACCTGTAACTGCCATGGAAGTATATTGGAGACTAGATCTTCCTCTCTATCACTCTATACTTAGATGAGTGGCTTTCAATGGGACTAGCACACTTAAATTAGGGTTAGAGATGGGGCCTAGCTCTTATATATAAATATTTTATCGAGCCTTCCCATCATGGGCTTCAACAAAACAATTGGCCTACACTATTATGATCGCTCACCAAACCATTAATTTGAATGTGTGCTAAAACTCACTAACTTTATAATCACTTAACTTTAATTGGGTTTAGGATAATCCTTAATGGACCATGGTCAACTCAATTTTAGAAAACATTAAAAGAATTAATGTGAGCTCACATAAAATTTTTCAACATACATCTAATGTAAGTCATCCATTTTTTATTAGGAATGTCATCAAGCACCCCAACTAAGAAGAACTCTCCTGTGGAGAGTAAGAACTAAAGAAGGCCTCTTGGCTTCCCTATGGATTCTTGTTCAGTGATAGGTGCTTCCAACAAGAGAGAAAATAATGTCTAAAACATCAATTTCTTCCACTTCTAAGTAACAAAAGGAAGCATAGGCACTGGGTTACAACTATTCTATATTCTATATTAAAAAATAAATTACACAAGCTTAATTCTAGTTTTATTAAAATTATACAAATATTCCTTAAAATAAAAAATTATTTTACACTTTAGTCTAATTTTAAATTTTTTAATCAAAATATCCTTTATTTAAATTAGTTTAAAAAATATATTTAAATTAATAAAATGTGTTTTAGTTAAAAAATTTAAAATTAGACTAAAATATAAAAATAATATTTTATTTTAAAAGATATCTGTATATTTTAAAAATACAAGAAAGGTCATTATAATTTTAGAAAAATTTAAGAAATGTTTATATAATTTATTTTTTAAAAAAACAAGGACTACTTGCCATACCCGAAAGATAAATTTAGTAAGTTGGCATTAAAATGCAATTTCTCAAAGATACGAAAAGGTCCAATGGCACAGGGATGCAACTCTTAAAAAAAAAATAGAAAGGTTTAGGATAACTGGATGGTTGGATACAAAATGTGGGCATGCACCTTGCATAAAAGTCTCTGTCTATCAAACACCACGAAGATGAGTAACCCCGGCAATTTGAACAACTTCTCAAAAGAAAAGCTAAGTTAAGCAAGAGACATTAGTTGCTTAGCATGAGGTATAAAATGAAACATCTTAGAGGACGAATCTGGATAATCCCTTGTTAGTCTATAAAGAGCATGTTATAATGCTAAGAAGAAAATAATTTGAGGGGTGTGAGTTCTA
This sequence comes from Erythrophleum ivorense, assembly GCA_026724425.1. Classification (NCBI taxonomy): domain Eukaryota; kingdom Viridiplantae; phylum Streptophyta; class Magnoliopsida; order Fabales; family Fabaceae; genus Erythrophleum; species Erythrophleum ivorense. The sequence continues at coordinate 4,487,407 of JAIUCV010000025.1, read as the reverse complement.
AACACTTCCATTCTCTCTCTTTTAATGTTGAATTTTACATCTTATGTCAATTTTTTTTCAATATAATGTATTTTGTATAAAAAGGATCCGTTTTGCTTAAAGGATCCTTCAATAATAACAAGAATGGAATCATGATTTATAACAATTTGTAGTAATTTTAGAACAAAATCCATATTAAGGTCTATTAATATTTGTTTCTTTCCCTCTTTATTTATTCTCTTCAATTCAAATATATTCTAAAAATAAGAAATAAATAAGAACTTCAATAAAAAATATTTAAATTAAAATTTATTTCTTCCTCTAATCTCTCTTCCATTCTTCTCAATCCAAATATATTCTTAAACAACTGCGTTTAATTTATTGTAGAGGATGAGTCATTTATTCAAAACGTTCAAGCTTCCACACATATATAATTTTAGACTAATGTAAATTTTGAAGGAAAAATGCAAGAACATGTAGCCACATAGTATGGTGATGACAATTACTATACCAACATTAAATCGAACCTTTTAGCTAATTAATAAAGTTGTATTCCAATGTTAATTGACAAATCGGATCTATTTAAATAAATTGATTAAAAAATGGGCAAACTTCCTTTTTATCCTTTAACTTTGACCTAAATTTCCATTTAGTCTTTTTATTTATTTTTGTTTCACTTTAGTCCCTGCAACTACTTTAAGATATATATATATATATATATATATACACAAACACACACATAACAACAACAACAACAACAAAGCTTTTTCTCACTAAGTGGAGTCTGCTACATGGATCAATCGACGCCGTAAACACCTATTGTAAATCATATTTTTAGACAAACCATTTAAATCTAAATCTCTCTTATTAATTTCTCCTATAGTTTTTCTTGGTCTTCCTCTACCTCTAATTATTGAACTATTCTCCATCTCATCTACTCTCTTAACTAGGGCTTCTATAGATCTCCTCCCAACATGACCAAATCATCTAAGTCTTGATTTTACAATTTTTTCCACAATAGGTGCGACTTCTACCTTCTTTCTAATGTATTCATTTCTAATCCGATCTCGTCTAGTATTTCCATTCATCTAACGCAATATTCTCATATTTGCAACGTTGAACTTATTCTCTTGTTAACTTTTTATTGCCTAACACTCAGTTCCATACAATATTGCAGGTCTTATAACTGTGCGGTAGAATTTACCCTTAAGATTGAGTGGTACTCTTCTATCACAAATGACACCTGAAGCACTCCTCCACTTCATCTACCTCGCTTGAATCTTATGTTTTATGTTTTCTTCTATTTTTCCATTATGTTGTATGATGGATCCAAGATATTTAAATCGTGTGACTTGTGGTATATAATATGTTCTCCAATTTTCACTTTTGTGTTAGAAGTATTATGTCTCTTACTAAACTTACACTCCATATACTCTGTTTTATTTCTACTTAAACGAAATCTATGAGTTTCCAAAGCTAATCTCCACCTCTCTAACTTCTTATTCATTTTCGCTCTCGATTCTCTAACTAAGACAATATCATTTGCAAAAAGCATACACCGTGGCACTGGCTTTTGGATATGTTCAGTAAGCACATTCAATACTAAAGTAAAAATATAATGACTCAGAGTTGACCCTTGATGTAGACCAATAGTTATCAGAAAATCTTCTGTAGATCCATCTTTTGTTACTACACTAGTTGTAACCTTATCATACATATCTTGTATTGCTCGAATATAAGTTATACGAACTCCTTTTTTCTCCAAAATCTTTCATAGAACCTCTCTTGGTACTCTATCATATGCTTTTTCCAAATCGATAAACACCATGTGTAAATCTCTTTGATTCTTTCGATATCGCTCCATTAATCTTTGCAACAAATATATTGCTTTCATAGTTGACCTTCTTAGCATAAAACCAAATTGATTCTCCATAACTTGAGTCTCTTTTCTTAATCTTCACTCAATTACTCTTTCCCATAATTTCATAATGTGGCTCATGAGCTTAATTTCTCTATAATTTGCACAATTTTGAATGTCCCCCTTATTCTTATAAATAGGAATTAAAGAACTTCTCCTCCATTCGTCTGGCATTCTTTTGGATCTCATAATTTCATTAAATAACTTTGTGAGCCAACTTATGCCTTTCACTCATAAACCCTTCCATATTTCAATAGGTATATTATCCGGTCCAACTACTATGCCACTCTCCTTTCACTTTAATGCTTCTTTTACCTCGGCCTCACAAATCCTACGATAAAAAGTATAATTTTGATCCTCTTCTCTAGTGTCTAACTTATCCGATTGCAATAAAATCTCATGATCTTTATTAAAAAGCCTATGAAAATAACTCTTCCACCGTTCTCTGATATCTTATTCTGTGACCAAGACTTTCCCTTCTTCATCTTTAATACATTTTACTTGGTCCATATCTCTTGTCTTTCTGTTCCTATTTTTAGCTAACTTGTAAATATTTCTTTCTCCAACTTTAGTACCTAAAGATTGGTATAACCCATCAAATGCCCTTGTTCTCACTTCGCTCACTGCCTTCTTAGTGTCTTTCTTAGCTACTTTATATTTCTCCCAATTTTTATTACTCTTATATAACGACCACACTTTATAACACTCCCTCTTAACTTTAACCTTATCTTGTACGCTTGCATTCTACCATCAAGATTCTTTATCTCTAAGTCCAAAACCTTTTAATTCACCTAATATTTCCTTTGCCACCTTCATAATCTCTTTAGTCATTCCATTTCACATATCATTAACACTTCCTTGTATTTCCCAAGGTCCTTCCTCCACAATCCGTCTTTGCAAATTCTTTTCTTTATCCCCCTTTAGTTGCCACCACTTAGTCCTTAACACCCTATTTTCGCCTTTACTTTTTACTCTCCTCCTAACTCGTACATCCATAACCAAAACTCTATGTTGAGTAGTTAAATTCTCTCTAGGTATAACTTTGCAATCCATTCAAAGTTTTCTATCCGATTTTCTTATAATAAAGAAATCAATTTGAGAACATATTCTTCTACTTTTGTACGTGATAAGATGTTTCTCACGCTTTCTAAAATAAATGTTAGCTAATATATATATATATATATATATCAAAGATGAAGTTAATATTGAGGAGCCAATGTTGTCAACATTGAATTTGAAGTTCTTATTTGTCCAGAGGTAGATTAGGGCAGAACCATCCACTCGCTGAAATTGTTGATCATAGTACCTCAAGAAGAATCACTTTGCTTTAAAAAAAAAAAAGGTAACTAAGATAACAAAATTGAGTAAAAAGGTATTCTCTTTCAAAATGATTCGATAATTCTAAAGGATAAAACATTTAAAGTGGATGTTATTCAAATAACGTGCATCCTATTTAGATATTCACACACACATATTTCTCTTATATAAAACTTAAAGTCCCACCTTTAGAAGTTTTTTGGTTCTAACTTCTAAGCATTTCATGTGTCAATTTATGGGAAAAAAAAATGAAATATGAGATCCAGATTTAAGCAGAGATTTTCTATTCGATTTTTAGACGGTGTTAAGAAAAGAAAGGGTTGGAATTAAAAGATTAAATTAAAACTTAATACAAATTTAAAAGATCAAAACAATGATTTTTCAAATTGCAGAAAAATTGGAATAAATTAAACATGAGTCCTCAAAAAATCAATTGGCTCCTCATGATAACCTATAAATTAATCAATATGATAAAATCCGAAAAAGAAAAAAAAAATCAATAGAAGTACAAAAAAATTGCAGGCCTCCTGAATTTTACAAAGCAAATGCAAGCTGCTAATTTGACGTCAAGCAATAGGAGTCAACACGAACATTTTGCATTGATGAGGTCCTACCATTGCAGTCAAGTTTCCAACAAATTTCTTGTTTAATGTCTTGTGCTGTAACCATTAACCACACAAAAATTAATAACTAGAAGTAGATAATGTCAAGTTAATAGCTTGACATATGACATATGTCCATCTCATGTGTGCTCGCGCGCATGTGCATTTGTATGAGGATAAAAATTTTAATTGTGAAAAATAAAAAATATACTTTAAAAATTTTTAAGTGTGAAAACACAAATTTTTGCTCTACTATATTTTTAAAATAATTTTAAAATTTAATAAGAAATATCTTCAACTTATAGTTATGAATTACAATTTGTTAAAAATTTTAATTGTAATTTTTTAAATAGTATTAAAAAAGAATGGTAGAGAAAAATTGATATGCAATAAAAGTATCTATAAGTTTTACAATATGAAATATAATTAAATTTCTATTCTCACTATCAAAATTTTAATTTCTTTTTAAAAAAAACACAAACACGGGAGACCCATATAAGTGATTAGCTTGACATATAAGGATTGCATCCCCTGCAATTGTAGTGATTGCAAGGGATCTATGTTTAATTTATTAGGATATATTTAAAGAATTAAATTGAGATACAACTTTTTATATTTGTGTTATCAAATATTTTAATTAAAATATAACAAATATGTAACTTTTTAATAAAATTTTGACAAATGTAGAGTTTAATTGAAAAATTATATACATATTATGTTTTTATTCAAAAGCATAACAAAGATATAAAAATTATATATAAATTTTTTTTCATATTTGAATAGAGGATAATGAAAGAAAAATGGAGCAAAAGTTGAATCTCGATATTAAAAATATTAAAATAAAAATTTCAATTTTTTAAGGATAATACCTTCCAAAGATCTCTGACTTCAACGGTAGCGTTTAGAGGGATTCCAATGTCGTCCCAGTGCGCGGTGATTGCAGCATTCCAATAAGTTGTCCGGTTTATTAGCATTACAACCCTTCTATTTCCTGAAAGGGGTCCCGCCCAAACCTGTTCAAATATTATAACATTCCTTCATTTATTCAAATTAATTAGAATAAATTACATAAAAATTTTTAAATTTTATTAAATTTATACAAACTTTTTATCCATTGAATAAATTACACATATTTTTTAAGTTGTACTAAAATTATATAAATTTTTTTATTTTTAAAATATGGATTGACTTTCCCAATATAAAAAATTATTCTATATTTTAGTCAAATTTAAAATTTTTTATCAAAATACTCTTTACTTAAATTTTTTTAAATTTAAAAAATTATATTTAAATTAATTGAAGGTATTTTAGTCAAAAAAATTTAAAATTAGACTAAAATATAAAATAACTTTTTGCTTTATCATAAATTTATGTATGTTTTAAAAATAGAAAGAAAGTCTGTATAATTTTAATAAAATTAAAAAGAGATTTTTGCAATTTACTCAATCAATTAAGTAGCAATAAATAAATGCACAATTATTTAATAAAATAAAAAATAAAAAGAATGGTAGGCAATTTAAAATTACCTGGAGATCACCCTCACTCCTAACTTTTCTACCTTGAACACCAAGTGAATCTTCAGAGGAAAATAGATTGAATAAGAGGCAGATAGGTTGTTTAATTGTTATAGCTCTAAAATGAATTAATCACGAGCAAGACAAAAGCTTAGATTATTAAATTTAAACCTGTTTAACAACGAGGTCAACCAGTGAAAAATTAAAAAAAAAAAAGCTAAAAGAGTTTTAATTTTATTTATTGGGTAGCTTATTTATGGCTAAATTGCACCTACAAATTAAAGTTTTATTCTTAATGTTTGTAATATTATTTCGTTAATTATACATGTGAATAACTGTATTTATATTTTTTTATTATGAAAAAATTATTTTTGTTGAACTCAACAAATTTGTTTAATGAAAAGTTATTAAAATATAAAAACAGACCATAAGTTGAATAGTTCGTAATTTATTTAGCCCATTTAAGTACTACTTTAACTTACAAGTTTGGACTAGCATTATTGACTAGTTCATGCAATCCAATTGATTTCAACTGTTGTTAGTAAAATAAAATATTAATAATATTAAAATAGGGGTAATTTACCAAAGAAACATGGAAGAAGCACATACCTTGATTAATTGCAATAACCTCTTCATTGCTTAAAATTTCTTTTGTGGCATCATTCAAACTCCCCAGATCGTTCCCTAGAATAAGGGGAGCCTACATAATTAACCCTTTAACTTGTGAGCACATAACTAATGAAAGCATTTTAAATACTACTTAATCAATTTTCACTAGATTGCATTTGATAAACGGGAAAGGAAATTAAGAAAATAGGAAGAAAAGAAAAAAAAAATAGGTATGGACAATAACAAATAACACTTGTGTCCATATTTAAAAAAAAAATAACAAATATTGTTAAGTAATAATTATCACAGTATAATGGATATTTTTTACTTTTTAAAAGGAAAAAAAAAGTAGCATTTTATGAAATCTTCAATGCACCAAATGTAGTGTAAGTGGAGAAATTTGTAACATTTTTTTTAAATTACAATTAAAGACTATTTTAAAACTATTTTAGAAGATTTAAGGATAAAAAATTTTAATTTTAAAAATAATTTTAAAATCTAACATTTTTCAGTATACTAATTTTTCTTCTTTTCTAGCACATTTACCTTCATGATGGCCCACAAACTAAAGTGAACTATGTATTCATCATTTGACATTCCTCCGTTTCCCACTTCAAGCATGTCAGGATCTGCGAAATGAAATGGGAAATACAATTAGAGTTAGTAATGTCAACAAATTTAATTTCTATGTGCTTCCAAACTGTTACATATATTTTATATATTTATATTTCATTTGGCTTATATATATATATATATAGAAGATGCTGACCATTCCATCCACCAGGCCCTGCATATTCTGCGTAGATTTCGTTATAATCTGCCCTAGTGATCATTCTGTCAAGGACCAAATAAATAAATAAATAAATATTTTTTATCAGATATTCTCTTTTAAATAAATAAATAAAGAAATAAAATACATATATGGCTTTTATATAGTTTTAACCTGTCCCAATTGTCACTTATGTCATTGCTAGTTCTCCAACTGTTTCCTATTTTAGGAGCCCACAGAGCAGGATCCATGTCCCCCCTACCAACAAAATGGAAAATTTTGCCACCAAAAAGTAATAAGAAATCAAATGCAGCATGCATGCTGTGCAATAAGAAATGTCTAAACAAATGAAAATAAAAATACAAAAAATAAATAAAATGAGATAATTCCCCTATTTGGTGTAAGCCCCATAGAAAATGCAGATTCTAAGAAGTCAAGGAAACAATTTAAATTTTTAAAAAAATTTTTTACATGAAAATTATATGTGTTATATCTGTTCTTTATTTTTTTGATATATCAAAGGACTTAAACTTGAACATGATTCATATTCCTACCCCACCGTTACCACTTAAGCTAACCTTAAGCGGTTGTGTTATATCTGTTCTAAATAAGATAAGGATGCCAACATTTTTTCATAAATGTTTTACTTCAATTTTCTATACATAAATTTTGTTACTATTTAATTTTTTTAAAAAAATAATATTAAAAGCTAGATTTAATATTAAAATAAAAGCTAGACTTAATTTTAGTTTTTGATAGTATTATTATTAGATTTTTTTAATAAATTTATAACATGTGTAAAAAAATTTATTTAAAAATTTAAACATATAATATTAAATTATAAAAACTAAACACTTGTTTGTAAAAATTATGTACTTACTATATTATAATTAAAAAATTAATATACTTATTATATTCTAATTATATAAAAAAATCTAATTATAAAAATATAAATAAAACTATATATATAAATTGCTTCCTTAGAATAATTTCACAGATATATACCATTCGCATAATGAAAAGAAGATTGGACGACCTGTCTTCAGTAGAGCTTGGGACATGACGGGGAATCTGCAAGGAAGACAAACAGCTTTCAATTAGATCAGTAAGTATATAATTTAAGATCATTATAAGTAAATAATAAAATAAAATAAATAAATCAGCCTAAAAAAATTACAGATATTAATACTTTTTCACAACCTGACTGTTGGCTTTGATCCGTCATGATTACAGTTGTCATACTTCAAATAATCAATCCCCTGCACGGAATTAAACAAATTATAATTTTATATTTGATATTTACATAATATTAAATATTTTATCACATAAATTATTTTATTTTTAATAAAAAATATGTAATTTATTCTTAAATCGTAACTAAATTTTTATGCAATTCATATTTTTTAAAATATAAATCATAATAATAAAATCAAATAACAAGAGAGTATAATAATAAATATTTTAAAAAAGTACTACTATAGCTTAATCATTTACAACCACTCCCAATAGATTTATTAAAGTAGACTAGCTCCACTTATATGAGCTCACCCACTAACTTGAGCTACTATCCTATTTAACTTTTTAGAAATAATAAAAAATATTAATAAATAAAATAAAAAGTAAATAGTATTGATTACAATAAGAAATATCTTTTAAAATCTAAACAATTATTTCAAATAATTGAATTTAAAATTTAGACATTCAAACTTTTTCAAATTTTAACAATCAAACAAAAATAATTATTTAATTATATCAAAACTTATCAAACAACTAAAATATAATAAAATAAGCAACGAAATATATCAAATTTCTTTATTGAAAGTATGTCAATCTTATAATATGAATTAAAATATCATCTCAATTCTTTAAATTATTAAAATTAGTTAAAGAAAAATACCAACATCTAAGTTATGCAAATTGGCTCACTTAACATGTAAGATAAGTAAGCCAAATTAACATAGTTTTAAAATTATATAAGTTGACAAAATCTAAAGTCAACCTACTACCATTTCAATAAAGTGAACAGACTACCCCAATAAATTCAACTAATTTTAACAATTCTAATTATCATTTAAAAAAATTCTTATACCAATCATGTAATGCTACACTAAAAATTGTTTTTAAAATTTGTAGGTCTATAAATCATACCCATGATGCAAATGTCTTTGCATCTTGTTCCTCACGACCAAGTGAACCAGGCATATTATTGCCACAAGTAAAGTAACTGCAAAGTTCAAAATGGAAATTGTGCAAAGTTAATCACAAGGAGAACAAATTAAGAGGAACTAAAATTATTATAGTTTTTGTTCATGCACAGCATATTAATTGTGTTGTATATAATACCCTGCAGATGAATATATCCCTAGCTTAAGCCCCTTGTTGTGAACATAGTCTGCAGTAGCTTTTATGCCAGATGGAAATTTTGTCTTATGGGCTAGCAAATTACCCTAAATTCAAAATCATTCACATATAAATCAGATACAGAAGCATATATAATTTTTAGATTAAACTTGAGATTTTAAAATAAATTAAGCAAACGTAATCATACCTCATCATCACGAAACGATTCACCCCAACAATCGTCTAAAACAAGTTAATTAAAGTTTCGGATAAGTGTCATAAACCAATATAAACCAAAGGATTAGTTCTGTTGATTAATATATATATATATATATATTACATGAGACTAAAATTTTAAATGCAATATGATGAAACTTAATCATAATATTGGAAAAATAAATAAAATAAAACTTGCTACAAACCTATGTTGACATATTGATATCCAACTTTAGCAAGTCCGGTAGAAACCAAGGCATCGGCTGTCAAAAGGGTAAAAAACCAAATGAGTTAATTTTTTCTTTTTGTAATTTAAAATGTAGCATTTTTTTTGGTAATCTATTTAGTTATCACTTAATTTATATTTTGATTTTTAATTTAAATTTTAACTGAAATATATATTATGTCTTGTTATGGTGTGTCAAGCCGACACATTTCAGTTTCTAAATATCATCTTTTTTAAATCACTGTAAAATTATTCAAAGTGACAAATTAAACCATAAAAGATTGAATATTACATTTTAAATTCAAATGGGATGAATTAATTTTGGTTTAAACCACAGTAATATATCTTCTGATTTTTAAAGTAAATAATCTTATAAAAGACTACTAACAGGCCGTGCATGATTATGTTACTGAAAACATGAATTAAAAATGTTTCAATCACTGAATTACCTGCATTTTTTATTATTGTCTCATTGATGTTGCACGAATAATGATTCCAACTGTTCCACCTTTACAAAGAAAAAGATAAAATTAGTAGAGAGTGATCAATCATTATATATCCTGAAAGAGAATTGGGAAACAAGTTAATATAAAGCAGGATGGGAAATTACTAAGCAAGATAGAAGATTGAATATAGAATTTATGACTCTATTTGTTTAGTGGAAAAAGGAAAAATCTTAACAATATTTTTAAATTTTTTATAAAAAAATTTATCATTATCTTAGTCCATGGTAAGTTACATGGACAACAATAAACCTACAGCAATTAATTAAAGTAAAAATAAAAATATTACCTTCTTTAAAAAAATTGAAATATTGAAGTGAAATTTTGATTGATGGAAACTTTTTCTTTGAAATTTTCCTTTTGACAAAAGCAACAAGAAAATGGTGAAATAGTAAGGCAATTTTTTTTTGTTGCTAATTCCTTGCTAAGAATTCTTACTGATTTATCATGGTTTGCAGAGAAAAAAACGCGAAAGCTTGCACCAATTTTCGCAACCAAAAGGGGCTAAACTTTATCCATCACTAAATGATCCACAAGGGAAATTTTCCCTGTACAAAAATCTTGTAATTTGTTTGGAATAATTTTTTGTTAATCCATCGCTATTTTAAATTTAATACTTTCTTCGCGAACACTCACACATAGGTATGGCCTCCCCTCTCACCCGACTCCTTTTCCTTTCCTCTGGCCCTTCCTAGTGGCTTCTCAAAAGGGTGAATGCCCCTTTGATGTGAGAGAGAGAGAGAGAGAGAGAGAGAATTTGCCGAAGATGTCTCCACAAATTGTTAGCAAGGAATATTAGTAAAAAAATAACAACGAAAAAATTTTGTCGCTATTTGACGACTAAAATATAATCAACACCTTTTCTCGCTGAAGAGGTTATTGTTCCTTCACTGAAACCCATTTAGTGAAAAAAGTACAAAAAGCTGTCAAAAAGAATACAAATACAAAAATTTTTCCACATGAGAAAATTTTCCATGAAAAATTAAAACCTGTGCAAATAATCAAGGGGAGAAAGTAAAGCAATAATAACAAGAAAAGGGGAATAGTGCAGGGATGCGTACCCCATTGGAGGGGTCAAGCCAAGGCCATTGTGTATAAGACTCTTCGGTCTCTGCTGATTTTGCTTTACGTAGTAATCGTAACTAGCCAACCTTGATGCACCACAATCACCCACCCAATAAAATATCAACACTAACACAAGAATCACATTCTTCATCTTCATGCTGCTTCCCATCTTCTTTTTTCTTTGATTCATATCTAAATACTAATGATTTAGGTACCCCATATCCCCATATAAATAATTAATTATCAATAGATAAATACGAAATAGAAACAAATTTGAATAATTAAAAAAATTTAAACAAACTAGTGATAAATAGATTATTAGTAGAACGACTGATTTATCTCTTTTATTAATAATTAGATAATTTTAAAAAATAACCTACAAATTAAAATTCAATTAGATAACTGAAAAACTAAATTTTAAATAAATGATTAAATTATAGAAAGAGGAGAGAACTTATCTTTTCAATTATCAACAATTATCTTCTCACTAATAATTTTTAATCATCTGTTTCTTTTTTCTATTCGTCTTCTTCTTAACAAAATATATAATTAGAACAATTACTATTTATCTTCATATGAACAATTATTTGCTTAATTTTCTTTTTGTTTATCTTTTATTAACGAGGGAATGTTCTATAATATATGATTAAGATAATATGATAATTTAATTGTAATATATGTGGATCAAATTCAATGTGCTTTCAGTATATCCTTATCAAATTGGATCCCCTGCATTTAGTTACTAAAAGCAAGGGTTAAATTTAGTGAAAAAATAATAATAATAAAAGAGACTGAAATGTATAAAACTCATGAAGAGTGAGTCGGTCCCGCCTATATTCTCTTTTCTTCTCTCTTTTTGTTGTTAAATTTATTCTTTATATTTTAGAGTAAATGTAAGGGATTCAAATCTGTATCTTTACAAAAAAATTTGGCCATGTTTTTCCACAAACTATGGAGACTATATATGGGTTATGATTATTTAGAAATCCAATTTTATAGATTTTGCCCACTAACAATATACTAAAGTTTGTAGAAGTAAATATTAGTTAAATATTATAGTAAATTATACAAACTTATCTAATTTTAGCTAAAATTACATATATTTTTTATTTTTAAAATATATATTTTAGTCAAATTTAAAATTTTTTTTACTAAAATACTATCTATACAAAAAATAAGGATATCTTAGTTAAGAAATTATATATTTAGGTTATGGAGGGTATTTTAGTTGAAAATTTTAAAATTAGGCTAAAATTTAACACAACTTTTTGTTTAAAAAATTTTTGTATATATTTTTAAAATAAAATAAAAATTTTCATAATTTTAACATAATTTTTAAAAAAATTATATAATTTACTCTAGATATTCAAGATGTTTACGGGCCATGTATTGGCCTAATTCGACACTTGAGTCAAGTTGAATTGGTATCTCAACTTGGTAGGTTTTAAAAAAATTTGGTAAAAATTATTAATAAAATGATCTTTAAAAAAATAAAATATTCATATCAATCCTTATAAAATTATATTTTGTTTTTAAAAAAATTAAATTTTTTATATAAATCCTTATAAATATTTTTTAAATAGGGCTAACTCACCTCTATTTTTTTTTTATTTGCTCAGTCTAATCCAATTAGATGTGAACAAATTAAATTGACTGGGCTTTGAACAACTCTACTACAAATATTATTATGAAAAGAAAATAGGAGCCAAAACTTTCCTAAAGCAATGCTAGGCATCTCCTTTGCCTTTGTTTCCTCCTTGCCTCGCTTTTGAAAACCAAAGATAAAGGGTTTCCTTAAGAAATCATTGTTTCCCAATTGTTTTTAGTTTTGGTATATTATAATATTGGCTGACTTTTCTTGGATTCCTGGAGTAATTCACTGCATATGCATTTAGTTTTTATTATGTCTTACATTAAAAACGAAAACAATAACCAATCATGCTGCATTATAATTTTTAATTTTCCTAACATATTCAAAATCATACACGTTTTCATTGTTTGAAATCATGTTTTTTACTTTTGCAAACCAATCAAATTATCTTTATCCTGAAAATTGGAAATAATTAAAAATCAATTTTAGAAAATGAAAATAAAAAGTAAAAAGAATAATAATTTTTAAAGTCATACACTCTCCTCTTCTTATTTTCTCTATATAAGTTTACTCTTACATTTAATTTTCTAAATTCAAAGGATTCATGGTGTGTCCAATTCTGAATTTGCTGCAATTTTTTTTAAATTACCAGGTGGCTGTCCTTTCAAGGAATAATTAAGTTGTTTGGCCTATTCGGTAAGTATTGGGTGTATGTTTAAATTATTTTTAATTTTTATTAATTTTAAAAAATGGATATAAAATATATAAAGTCTATTATTTAAGTAAATTTCATATATTTAAATAAAATTTATTATTTAAATAAATTGTATATGTTCTATATTTAATTTTCTTTAAAATTAATTAAAAGTAGAGGGAAAAAAATCCAAACCGGTGTCTTTTTAACTTTGGAGCAATTTCCCTCGTCAAATTAAAATGTGACAGTGTGCTGTTTTTGCGTCACTACGGTGTATTTCGTTGAAAAGGACTGCACACATAATTAATTTGAATATATTAATGCAGTACCAGAATATTGACCATTACATGTTTTGTAATCATTCTCGAATCATACCGCCGCAACCATCTCTTCCGAGGGTTCTGTATTTAAATTTTTTTAAAAAAATTATATTTAAAAACTTATATCATATTAAATTTATAATAAAAATTTTAAAAATTAAAATTATTTTTAAAAATTATCATTATCATTATATTTTTTTAAAAAAAATACTATTGGATATAAGAAAATGTTATATTTAATAGTAAATTTTTTAAAACTAATAATAAATCTTTTGAAATTTGATAATAATGATAATTTTTAAAAATAATTTTAATTTTTAAAATTTTTTATTATAAATTTTATATAACATAAGTATTTGGACATAATTTCCCCTCAATTTTATGTGGGATTCTTTAATCTTGTGTTACTTCCTACATTTACTCATATAGAAAATAATATAGTTGAAAATAATTTCAACATGAGTTAAGTCAGAAAATAAATAAGACTTTCGAGTCAGTTATATTATTTAGGTTTAAATCCTTATATCATAAACCTAGTGATCATTTTTTTTTAAGGAAGACCGCTTGACACCCAAATGGAATAACTTACACTACCATAAGATCCAGTTATAAGATTTAAATTCTCTCAACTTCTCTTCAAAATTAATTCTCAATTTCAAAGAGAAATAAACAGACCAGGTGAAACTCATTTTACTGCTGGGTTCTAATTAAATTATGCATGCTACAATATGCGAAGTTTCTTACAAAAAAGGGACTATTTTATTTGAAAAAAAAAATGTTTGAGACATTAAATTAAGAGATACCAAAAAGTGTTACAACTTGCTTCTTATCCTCTAGAGCTTAAATTGAGATATTTATTTTAATTGTATCTTCCATAACAATACTTTTAGTGGTGAAAATTTAACTATTAAACATGTCAAATTTAACTTCAATACCCAAAAATGACATTTTTTTTCTCATTTTAATTATATCTCATATATAAAAATATGGTCGCATCATATTAATTATGTATATGATAGCCATTTGCATAAATGGAGTATATCTCACTCTTTGACCAAAATCACATATTGCAGTCTAAATTTTAAAAATTCATAATTTAAACTATACAATTCTAATTAATATAAATTAGATTATCTATAGAAAGTTTATGATCTAAACATTTTACTATAAAATTTTTAAAGTTAGTCTAAAAAAACTATCATAGTGTAATTATTATTCATACTAATATAGCCATAATTTTTGTGATTTTTGAGATATCAAATAGATTTATCTTTTTGAAAAAAATCAAATTAAAAAAGGATAATCTTTTAAGAATTAAAGCATTACTTTACTCTAGAATCTAAAACTCCATTAATTTGGCGAGAAAATGATTTTTTAAAATAAAAAACTTTTGTATTGTTTGTTTCATTAATTTTTTTTTAATAAAGATCCAAATGTAGTCTCTAGTAAGAGTCAAGTATTATGTTAGTCTATGATGGGTTATAAGGACAACAATGAACTTATAACAATGAGTTACAGTGAAAACAAAGTTATTTCTTTACTTATTTTTGAGAATTTTTTTTAATAAAATTGAAGTAAAATATATTAATGAAAAAGTTTTCTTTGATTTTTTTTCTCTTACAAAACAAACACAAAACATTAAAAAAAAAATCAGCTCCCAGCCACTTATACAATTTTCCAAATGAACAAGAATATCAATTTTATTTGAAGAAAACAAAACTCTAATAAGATGGTGAAAGGTTTTGCTCAAAAAATAAACAATCATAGAAAAAAGACAAGATAAAAATAAAGAAGTGACTCCAAAGTCCAAACCCTATTTCGGTCTGTAATTTGAGTTAAATTACTCTCTCGATAAGCTTAGTGCATATGAATATGTCAAGTTAATATCATGGGATGGTCCATTAGCCTTTTTTGTCACATCTAAAAAAGGTTCAAATTCTTTTATGTCTAAAAATCTCTTATGTGATAGAAAAAATGAGATAGTTAGTGTGAGCTCTTTAAATAAATCTATCCCTAGTGTTACTTTCTTTTTCATATAAGAAGCTTTTGAACATGAAAAAATTTCTTTTTTTAACCTCTAAAACCCTCTTAAATAGAGATTTATATCCAACTTTTTTGCCCAAAAATTCTACTATCTCCAAGTTGAAATAAAGGTTCTCTTGGTCTTCATTGAGATTTAGTGAAGTATCTCTTCTAAGCAATGGCCAAGGGAGGAAGCTCAGGGGATTCATACTCCCTATTTGCAATGTTTTCACATAGCATAGTATCAGTAAAAAATTTTCCTTTGATATATCAGTTATCTTAATTGGTCTTTGCTTAAAGCAATTATCTTTTCTTTGAAGTAGATGCATAAAATTATATTATTAAAACAAAAATATCCTTGCTTAATAGGGCTGTATATGGGCAGGGCCGAACCGGAATCTAGTTGATCCGATACCCTTCCCAATTAAGACATCAGGCTTGTTTTTATACCCATGACCCGGCCCGAACAAGCTCGATTCTAGGGCGGGTTATGGCAGTTCGAGTTTTTTTTTAATGAATTAATATTTGTAATATAAAAATATTTTTTTACAGATTCATAAATATATATATTAAAATAATAAACTTTTAGAACTATTATATTTTTATCAATAATAAAAAAATAGTCTAGTATTATCAAATAAAATATAAACTATACTAGCATAATTAGCCTTAAATAAATATATGTATTTTCATTATTCAACAAAAGAAATACCAGTAAGTATATCCATTAATGATGAAAACAATTAAGAAGTAGGGAAGGTTTGTGTAGGTAATAAAAAGGGAAAATTATGTTTAAGGACTAAAAAATGAAAAAAATTTATTTTTAAGGATCTTTATCATTGGGTTTAACTGATTGTTACTAAACTCAGTGGTAATCATCCTAAAACAAGTGGTAACAGGTCCTTAAAAATTTTTTTTTTTCACTTTTTGACCCTTTATTATAATTCTCCCTAATAAAAACTATAATATGTAGAAAGAATAAGATGAAATAAGAATTAATATATATATATATATATATAAGATGACAATATATTAATAATTAAAAAAGATAACTATTAGGGCAGGTTGGGTAGAACATGCTTTCACCTGTGGCCCGACCCGATTTAATATAGTTATGTTTAAAGTTCTGCCCATTTGTATTTTTGACCCAATCCAATCCGATTAGATCGGATTAGGGCGAGCCCCTAGAGCGTATCGGGCCAGTGACACCCCTATTGTTTAGTATCTTTAGTTACAAATTAACCCCTTTTTCTTTTATTAACTTAGGTCTCTCTTTTCTCATTCCTTCTTTTGTTTTTTCTTGGTGATTTCATTCTTTCACTTTTACACACTTATCTGATATATTTTACTATTTTTATTTTAATTAAAATATTTTAAGTATTTATTATTATTTTATTTTTATATTTTAATTATATAATAAAAATATAATTTAATTAAAATTAATTGTGAAGAATATTTAAAATATAAATTCATTTGGACAACAGAAATTTCAAAATTGTTTTATTATATGCCTTTTTTCAATAATTTGAAATTAAAATATCTTTTATGTAATTTGACTAGTTCATAATTAATTATTACAAATAAGAATTTTTAACTTAACATAACTTTTTCATATATTTGTTTAAACTTGATTTATTAGTAAACCAAATTTTTAACGTTTGTTATAGGTGCTCCTCAACTTTAAAAGTTTAGATTAGTACAATCTAATCTACTTTTAAAACACTTAAAACACTTAATATCTACCATTTATCAAGCCTTATTCAAGGATGTTATTCAAGTTGTTTTAAATAAAACGACTCTAACACAGCAAGCCATCTAATTAGATAGCTTCTATAACTCTACTAGGTTATTTGCTTGATCATCATTATCACTTCACTGTCCCTTAAGCTTATAAATATAGACCTCCATAACACCATTGAAAAAAGAGAGGTATAACCTTCATAACCACTCCAAAAGTGCAAACTTACATACATAGTTCTTATGGCTCAATCATCTTCCTAGACTCTCATTAAGCATGGGAATTGTAGTGTTTACTCTATCTAGCAATTGTTTTACTATCTTCTTAGATCCTTTAATGCAAGTTATCATTTCTTTGTCACCTTTCAGTCTCTCTCTCTCTCAACACCTAACTAATTTTTATCTCTTTAAGTGCTTCTAGTTTCCAAAGGCATTTATGCTAGAAACATTTTGGCATGCCAGGTAGGGAGTCATCTTAGCTTTTTTTCATATTCAATCTTGGAAAGCCACAATTAGAAGATGAAATTATTTCCTCTTCATCATCCATACAAGAAAATCCATATAAGTTTTCAATGTCTGCTTCTAGTTTATAATGAAATATGCTCATCTCACTTACTTATTCTTCTCTTTTAAGCCCATTCTACTAATAGAATATTACATGCTATAAAAGACTGTTACCACAAAAATTACTAATAGTAAGATAGATAACTTTGCCCATTATAAGATAAAATTGTACTTATACCACAAACAATATAGATAATCCTACTCATTAAAGGATAGAATTATGTTTTTACCTAGAGGAAATGGATAACCCCACCCCTTAGTAGCAATTATATCATATTATAAGCAAAAAGGACAACTTTGCTTGTCAAAGGGAAAAGTCACATTTGCTTAGATATAGAATTAGCTAAAGAAGATAGATAACCATAAGAAAACTATAAAATTTACATAAGTATCATGGACAAAAAGGATAAACTTGCTTAGAGAATCTCATTTACAAACAATATAAGTAACCTTTCCTATTGAGTGAAAAAGTCTTACTTAGGATAACCTTACTGTTTATATAAAAAACTCCATTTATATGAATAAGAAGGATAACATCACCTTGAGCAAGAAAAACCATAATTTCGAGTATAGAAGGATAACCTCACTCAAAAAATCTATACCTCTTTTTTTCAATTACTTATGATTTTTCAATAAATAGCACTTTTTCAAAAAGCCATCTTCATGAGTTTTCAAAACCACTTTGAAGTTTTTTCAAAATAATATCTTCTTGAGTTTTCAAACTTACTTTATGAAGCTTTGATTTTAAAATGATTATATTTTTTTCCACTTTAAGGAGATTTTAGCTAAATTTCATACAAACCATGCTTCAAACTAATTTCAAAAATATTTTTCAAACTATTTTATGGTCATAATGGCCGCTTTTGAAAAAATATCTTCTGCGAAGGAAAAAAAAGATTTCAACTAACATGAAGAAATAGCTAGCATTAAAGAGCTAAGAATCTAGTTTATACCAAGAAGAAATATCAACACACAACGAAAAGGCCAAAGTCCCAGGTATATGCCCTATCAACAAATTGTGCCATGACCTTGGTAAAAGCTACAATGCCGAGTATGCACCATTATCTAAGCTATGACCATAGCGAGGCCATGGCCTTAGGTATGCATTATCATCTATGCTATGAACTTGGTAAAATTGAAAGTCTCAAGCAAGTATTGCAAAAAATATTCAAGGTGCCTTAGCTAAAGTGCCAAAAGTTTAAGAAAACAATGTTCATGACAACCCACTAAAACTTTCAAAGAAATTTTGAATTGAAAAAGGGCACACCCCTTTATAAAAATTGTTTGTGAAATGAGCGTTCCCAGTTTATGAAATACATTTTTCCAAAAAGTACATCTTAATATAATTTATTTGCAAAATTGCATCTTTAACTTTTGTGAAAGAACATATTTCAAATGCATATATCAAACTTTACAAGTCATATTTGATACATCATTGGCTACTTACAAAGGCTTAAATTTTTCCCAAAAAAAATATCTTGAATAAAAAAACCCTATTTAGCTAAAGCAATAATTCATTTTGCTTAGAATACATGTGTCATAGAAGGCATGAAGCAACCACTAAGGAAGGCTACGAATACAAGCTTAGGTCATAAGACTATCACTAACTTCAAGAAATTACCTTGAAAGGAAAGAAGATACTAAACACTTTGGATTTTTTATCACATCAATTTGTGTTTACAAGTGACTATCTCCAAATAAAATAGGACATTAGATGAGCAAAAAAAACATAAAATTATTAGGATGACTCCAAAGAAGTGTCATAGACAAGAATCTAGCAATAGAAACCTCACAAAGAAATCAAGAGGACAAAAAATCACTAAGTAGTACAAGGTAACACCATTTTTACCTCATGATGCCTAAGGTAGTGAGTAGAGGACAATGTCCAAATAAGAAAATTAGCCTTTACTGCAAGGATTAATCACTAATGCTTCTTTTCTTTCAAACATAGTATAAAGTGTGCTTACAACTAACCTACCTTCCTTCCTTGATTGGAAGAAAGAAAGGTGTCGATAGTCAATCATTTTAGCCTTATTGAATATGTTCTCTTTAAACTCTATAAGATTTTTTATGGTAAAGAGAAATCCCTGAACCCTCTTTATCTAATGAAGAAATGGGATCAAAAGGATAAGGCAAGGTGTATAAAAGGACATTTTAAAAGATAAAGTGTCTAATTGGAATACACAAAGAATTCCTAAGAAAACCATAAGATCTTAAAAGTTTGCAAGTGCAATTATTAAGGTGTTTAGAAGTTACTTTGATATGTTAAGAGCTAACATTAGATCAAGTTGAGATTAATAGGCTTGACATTAGATTGGCCTAATTAAGATTACTTTCAACAAATCCACATAATAAGGAGAAAATATCAAATCCAAAAAATAAGACTTCGGTGTTTATTATTCATGTATTCTTTTACAAAAGGTCTAGAAATACAAAAGCAAAATAGTAAAATATTACATCAAAAGTGACATTTAGGATGATCATAAAGGTCCACCTAAAGGATCAAATAATGAAGGATTTTTCTTTAAAGCTTCCATCACATCACTAGGAACTAGTGGCTAAAAAAACCTAGGTGGTTTACTAATGAGGTTAGCTTCCACCCTAATCGTGGGAGAAAACTAACCAAGTCGCCACCATAGTAGCTAAAGATAGGTGCACCTATTCCCATTAAGGAGTAAGAGGTTCTAAATTGCATTTGATATCCTAGCAAAATGCAAGCAAGAGTCTAGTATATGAAGCCATATGTTGCAAAGGCAAATGAAGCACAAAGAAGACCATTAATCTCTCCTTAACTCATCGGCTCTACCAGTAGCAGCATGAAGGCTCATTAGGCAAAACTTTCTCCCCAAGGTTGAATACACTAGCTCATGCCATGCTGTACGATGTATCCAAATATATAGTAAAACACCTTCTTCCCAATTCTATCCATTCCTAGTGTTATAGGAAATCCACCTTCAATTCTGTCTCAAGTATTGAAGCCTAAAATCTTAAACATATTTACTATGAGCTATAAGAATACAGTTCATTTTAGATGCTTAAACCTTAATTAGCTTGCCACTATATATATAGTGCCATTAGCTAAAAGGCATAATTGTTTGAATACCTTAATAAGACAAGGGTCCCTACAAGAAACATATTGCCTTAGTGAGTACATATCCTTTTTAGTGACATGCATATAATTTATGAGATAGTTGTTTTGATTAGATCAGAAATAGGAAAAGATTATATGGTAAGGCTACAAGTTCCCTTATAAGATGACTTGTCAAAAGGTGAATAAAACTTAGTATTGAAAAGTTATAAGAATGGATAAGAAATAGATCTAGTACCTAAAAATGAGGATTAGTGAATTTTAGTGTTGAAAAGTTATAAGACTAGATAAGGAATAGATCTAGTCTCTAGGAAATGATTAGCAAAATTTTAAAGCTGAGAAGTTATAAAAATGGATGAGGAATAGATCTAGTCTTTAATAAGAAGGATTAATGAAATTTAAAAGGATTCACAAAACTTAATAGTTGAATAATGTTAGTTTGAGGAGTTATTTGGTTTAGTGATTTAACAATGTTGACTTAAGGATTTAGTAATTTAGTGATTGAATAGTATTGATTTAAGGATTTGGTAACTTAGTAATTAACAATGTTGATTTAATAATTTAGTTACGATCGTGATTGAATAATGTTGATTTAAGGAATTAATTAATGATTAAATCGTATTGATATGAGGATTTGGCTATCGATTAACACCTTAAGGTACATAGTATAGTCTTGAATGATTAATTTTAGCGTTCGGTAGGTAGTAGAGCTAGTTAGTACTAGGATAATGGTAGACTAATTGACTTGCATTGGGAATGAAAAAAATAAAGCTAAGGAAACAAATAGTTCTCTAATCATGTTGATTTAATGGTTTAGTTATGATCGTGATTGAATAGTGTTGATTTAATGAATTAATTACTGATTAAATAGTATTGATATGAGAATTTGGCAAGCGATTAGCACCTTGAGGTATATAGTATAGTCTTGAATGATTGATTTTAGTGCTCAATAGATAGTAGAGCTAGTTAGTGATAGGAAAATGGAAGACTAATTGACTTGCACTAGGAATGAAAAAAATAAAGCTAAGAAAATATTATTGCATTCCACTTGTAGGAATTTATGCTAGAAGTATAACCTCACACTATGACCAAAGAATTGGTAACTTAGTTCAATATGTGCACTAAAAATATGGTCTACAAAACCTAGTGCTATGAGCCAAGTTTAAGAAGCCTACTTGGCATGCACATCCAAAAAAGTCTACTCCAAAAATGTTGAATGGAATATAATAAATAAAACATATAATTCTCCACTAAATAAGTACTCTCTGAACATTATTAGTTATTCTTGATATGATTGGTCACATGTTGTTTTATATTTTATATTATTATGAAGGCCTAAACTTGAGCAAGCTCTTATAGCTATTCTAATGCCTCTCACAAAACTTATTAACATATGTTACTCAATTGGCATAATATTATCTATTTTCTTTTTAAAGAAATTCTTTAGTTTGCATGAGTTTTCCACATATGAAGACATAACATTATCCTTAGAATCATGAAATGACTCAATCACCTCCCTAAGACACTTCCACAAAATAACCTTTTTAACATTAGGAGATAAAGAAGCTATAAATGGAAAACTTGCTGTGAAAGCAAATGTTGAAGAAGTAGCAACTAAAGGAGCATCCAAAGGAGCTTTAGGAAGAGCATTAGGACTATCTCAATCGATGAATCTTTTAAGTTGTATCTACACATTGTGATGCTAGAACAATGTGAGGTTATGATGTGTAAACCAATAGTTCACTTTGACATTTTCTAGTATTAGCTTTGAGATTATTGTGCTCAAATGAATCTTGCCCAGATGAAATCTATTGACTAAATCCAATAGAATAGTCATGTTACATTCAACAAAACCTTCATTCAACCTTCTTACCTCATTAGAATTGTAAGCATTTTTGTTGATGTACTAATAAGTGAAAGGAAAAGGACTAACAACACTTTGAACACCCAAGAAGTGATTAACTCATAATGAACTTGAACCCATAAATCCTCCAATAAAAAGACAATAATGACAGGGCCTACCAATGTTGATGAACATCCCATGAATACTAACATATTCATTTACATTGAAAGAATGGCAAAATAGAGTAAAAGACAACTTTATCCTTGCATAATAGCATAGAGTTACAAACTTTAACACATAGTGAATAGCTTGTGGGGTTAGCTAACAAAAAGTTAGCCCAATAGAAGCTATTTGCAAAAAGGCCTTTCCAATGGAAATCAAACTTCTCTTTGAAGAATGCCCTTATACAACATAAAAAAACTCCATCCTTCATATCAAACACCTTCTGTTGATTAAAAGCAACGATAGAACAACATTTAATTAAAAATTATAACCTTTATGGGATCAGTGAAGATTATCTTCCAATGTATTACTTTTAAAGTCATCATATTCAAATGGAACAAATAATGCAACACACAAGTAGATAGAAGACGAAGTAGCTGAAGTAATCCAGATAAAAGATGAAGTAGATGAAGCAACATGGAGGTAAATAGAAGACAAAGTAGATGAAATAGAGAAGTAGCACTAAGATGAATGAAATCACAACAAACAAGACTTAAAAGGATTAGTAAATGACCTTCCATATCTCATGACTTTTCACATTCCATGAAGCACTTCATACGAATGAGTAATGATGACATTGTCAGCATTAATCACATGACAACTTAAGACACTCACATTACTTTACGCTTGCCTAGCTTGATAGCTTGCTAATAAATTTGGAGTAAGTGTTATAGATGTTGCTCAACCATAAGAGTTTGGGTTTGCCCAACCTAATCTAACCTAATTCTAAAAGGCTTGATGCACTCAACAGCTACCATTCATTAAGCCTTATTCAATGAATTAACATAGCAAGTTACCTAAATTCATTTAAATAAAAAAGGTGCCAACTTAACAAACTACCTAATCATAGGGCTTCCAACTCCTCTAGATAAATTGGCTTGACCATTATCATTACCTATTACCCTTGAAACTTATAAGCAAAGACCTTCATAGCACTGTTAAAAAAAAAGGAGCCAAAACCTTCATAACCACTCAAAAAAAGCAAGCTTGCATACACAACTCCCATGGCTTAATCATCCTTGTAAACCTTCATTAAACCTAAGAATTATAGTTTTTACTTTGTTTATCTATTATATCACTGTCTCCTTAGACATTTTAATACAAGTTATCATCTTTTTTTTTTTTATCATTGTCCACTCTCACACTCTTTCTTAATACCCAAATAATTATATCTCTTCAAGTGCTTCTAGTTTCCTAGGCCATCCATGTTGGAACAAGGGTTAGTTTTAAGTATAATTTTAGCATCAAATAGCGAATTTTTTTTATTACTAGATCCACTTTCTTGAATTTTTAGATTTGAAATAAGATATTTTAGTTAAAGAATATATATATTTAGGTCAATGAAGGGTAATTTAGTAAAAAAAAATTAACATTGGATTAAAGTATAATGTAACTTCTAGTTTTAAGAAAGAGGAGTGCATATTTTGAAAAAAGAAAAAAAGTTTTTATAATTTTAGCAACAATATAAAGAAGTGACTGGAATTTACTCTTTAAACTTTAAAAAAGAGTTGGGGAAAAAGAAAATGTATACTAAACATGAATAACATTTTGCTTTCCTAAAAATTTGTTAATTATTATCAAGAGAAAATAAAATATTTGAACTGTCAAAATAGATTAAATTTGTTAGGCTAGCTTATTTAATCCAACAAAATGATGGATTAGATTTAGATTTTGTTAAATCATATAATTTTGGAATAATGTTGGCATGACTCATTTAACTAATTGGTTAATTGGGTCAACCCACATAATTTGCAGGTTAGCCCATTTTTTAACTATTCTTAATAATTATAGAATTGAAATGGGATTTTAACTTTTGTTATAATAATTGACTTTTCATGACAAAATATAAATGTTCTTAATGAAAAAAATTTAAAGAATTTTATTTTATTTTTGTTTTAATTGTTTGATGAAATTTTATTTAGTTAAATAGTTATCTTTGTTTAATTATTAGAATTTGAAGCCGTTATTTGGGCAGTTAAATTTTTGATTTAATTATTTGAGATAATTTTTTATATTTTAAAATATACTTATTATTATAATAAATATTATTTACCTTTTAATTTTTTATTTTCCTAATACTAATAGCTTATTTTAGACTTTTTATTGCGGTTAAATACGTGAGCCAATATAACTTCACCACTCTAATTTAAAAAGAAATATAAACTTCGATTTTTTTAAAGGAGGGAAATTGTTTTTATAAAATAATAGGAAGTATATAGCGAAACCACGGGAGCAGTAATTACAGCCGAGAGCCTTCTTCTGAGGGCCTTCCTCCAAGCTCTGCATCAGCATCAATTTTCCAAGTCTCTGGTTTCTGTCCTCTCCTATTCTGAGATGGATATCGAACAAAAGCAAGCGGATTTCATCGATCACTTCGTCAAGCAAGCCTCTGCTGCCAAGGGTTCGGTACTCGGTTCCGTAATTGTTGAAGCCACTTCTCACCCTTCTCTCTTCGCTTTCTCTGAGATTCTGGCCGTCCCCAGTGTTGTAGAGGTTCGTATATATCTCAGTGCTCTGAAATTTCGTCTTTTTACTTTTGCCCAATTTTTTTATTCTGTCTTTCTGCTTAAAGGGTGGTTGTTCGAGGGAAACGGAATTGTTTTTTTTTTTTTTCTCTAACTTATGTGGTTTTCGTATTTTATGCCGCAAAATCATTTTTCTTTCTAACCGTCTCGTGGTTCTCGATCACTTTATTTTAATTTATTTGAGTTTTTGACACTTCCTTTGGGATTCTTTTTAATTTATGTTTAGGTCTTGTGACATTGGCATCAACTGTGAGTTTCACCTCTATTGAAAGATTTAAGTTGCTATGTCCAGATAGGAAGTGTGTGAGTTGGATATTTCATACCCCTTTTGCCTCATGAAGGTTGTCAATTTGTTGTTTGTTAAATAGTAAAATAATACCACTTCGAGAATCTTCATTCTGTTGAGGCATTTCTTCTAAGAAAGAAAATTTTAGGGAAATATGGCTATGTTGATGACTTGATGGGATTTATGCTGATGTTTGTTTTGAAAATTCAACAGCTAGGGTTAGAATTGGTTATAAAAGGGAAGTTCCTTTTTTTTTTTTTCGGTTGGCTCTTGTAAATATGATTTTTGTTGATCTCATTTCTTTTTATATATTTCACGTGGATTAGTGGGCAACCATATAAAGCGCTCTCTATTCTTGTTAGATGCTAGTCAGTTATTTGTCACTTTCAGGAGTTATTTCACTTAGATATTCTTGTGAATACCCATACTTTTGTTTTATTTATTATATAATAGTTATTACAACTTGTAAAAGCAGCATTTCTTTTTCTAAGTTCTGTTTATTCAATTCATTTTGAGAACTAGATTCTACATATTTCCTATGGATTTTTCAATAATGAATCTGTGCAGCTTGAAGGAACTGAACATTCTGTCTACCTTGATGTGCTTCAATTGTTTGCATATGGCACATGGAGTGATTACAAGAGTAAGCCTAAAGATTCATGTTTCTGTTTTTTTACCCCCCTGTATTTATTTTTCTTACTGCTTATAGTTACTTTATATACAGTGCTCATTAAGTATATAATGGTGGTGACTGCAATAATATTCTATTCTTACTGCAATTCAAAGTATTGTGTCGTATTTCATACAAGTATTGCATTTGTATGGATACAATACAGATTCATTGTTTAAGTTTTGGTGCTTCATGGAAGAAAATGAAACAGTATTATTCCAACTTCATTCTTAGTATATATGTTGAGCTGCTTCTGGGTGTTGACAGATTACATGGATGCAGTTAGTACTGTGGATGGTTTCCATGACTTAGATCATGATTGAGATTCTTCACAACATCCTATCGCCATTTCTTATCTTTATTATTGGAAGACCAATGTTATATCTCACCAATTGTTCTGGTTGATGTGGGGCTGAATCAAATGTGCATCATGTAGTGAAACAGAGAGGAAAAGAAAGCTTGGATGGATGAAAGAGAGCTAGCAATGGTTGACAATGCTTAGCATTGAGCCCTTAGTTGGGAAAAAAAATTAATATGAAATCGACATTTTTTAAAAGTTACCAAACATGGTTGTAAGTTTAGTAAGAGACACACCACTTCTAGTACAGAAGTGAAAATTGGAGAACATATTATACCACAAGTCACACAATTTAAATATTTTGGATCCGTCATACAACATAAAGGGGAAATAGAAGAAGATGTAAAACATAGGATTCAAGCGGGGTGGATGAAGTGAAGGAGTGCTTCGGGTGTTATTTGTGATAGAAGAGTATCATCCAAACTTAAGGGTAAATTCTACTGCACAGTTATAAGATTTGCAATGTTGTATGGAACTGAGTGTTGGGCAATAAAAAGTCAACAAGAGAATAAGTTCAATGTTGCAGAGATGAGAATGTTGCGTTGGATGAGTGGACACACTAGACAAGATCGGATTAGAAATGAATGCATTAGAGAGAAGGTGGAAGTCGCACTTATTGTGCGTTGGATGAGTGGACACACTAGACGAGATCGGATTAGAAATGAATGCATTAGAGAGAAGGTGGAAGTCACACCTATTATGGAAAAGATTGTAGTATTAAGACTTAGATGGTTTGGTCACGTTGGGAGGAGACCTGGAGAAGCTCCAGTTAGGAGAGTAGATGAGACGGAGAATAATCCAATAATTAAAGGTAGAGGAAGACCAAGAAAAATTATAGGAGAAATTATTAAGAGAAATTTAGATTTAAATGGTTTGTCTAAAAATTATGATTTACGATAGGTGTTTATGGCGTCGATTGATCCATGTAGCCGACCCCACTTAGTGGGAAAAGACTTTGTTGTTGTTGTTGTTACCAAACATGGTTGTGAGGTGGAATTTATCCATTCCTATTTCATATTTATTGCTGTGAGTGGTCAAGTGCGGCAAAAGTGATCATTACTTTTAATTGTCAATATGTGTGTGTGTGTGTGTGTGTGTGGTTCGTGATTGTCCGTAGGAAATAATTAATGTACTGAAGGAAAATGATGGTGATCATAAGACTTAACCAAGTCAAGGATCTTTATGATATTTATGCTTACATGTAGGTAATCACTTTTCAGGTTTGGTTTCCTTAATATGGTCTTTTCTTTAATTATACTTTCCTATCCGATCCTTAGATTCTCAGTCATTAGGGTCCATTAGAGAGCTCCAATTATTGTGCATTATTCTTGTAAAATAGGGTTGTTGTTATTTAATGTTGTATGTGAAAACACTTTCCCCTTTGATAGGTCATCTTCACATTGAGGCTCATGTGACAACTGCTTGTGCTTATACATTTTTCTGTTGGTAAATTATTTAAATAGGAAATTGCTATTGCTAATCTTCTCCTTTCTGAGAAGAGAATAGGCCTATGTGCAAAGGTATTGTTTATCATATTTAAGGGTTGTGCAAGAGCAATACTCTGTTTAAGAAATAGAATATCATAGTGGAGCTTGTTTAAGAAACTCATGTGTTTTGTAGGTAATGCTGGTCGTCTTCCACAATTGATACCTGATCAGGTCCTCAAGCTAAAGCAACTTACAGTTCTTACACTGGCTGAGACAAACAAGGTATGATGACTCCCACTAAATCTCTGACAGATTTAGAAATCTAGTAAATATCTGGACTTGTTGTTTTTCTTGGCTTAATGAGTGATAGTGATTCTTGATTCTTGATTATTATTATTATTATTATTATAAATAGAATAAGAAGATTTATTAGAAATAAAAGATATTACAAATGAGGAGGTAAGATGTCCTCCTAAAACAAGTGTAGAACATTAAAAAAGAAAAGAACACCTCAATCAAACCTCAAAAACAAGGAGGTTAAGAATACAGCAAAGCTGCTGAGCCTCTCTGCATATCTGACTGAGACACTCCTTTGAAAACAAATTTCAGGAAAGCACCATAGAGAGGCCATAGTCATTGTGCTGTCCTGCAATTACTGAAGATCCAATGAAACACCCTTAAAAATGTGTGCATTTGTTTCCAATCAAATACATCATGGTATCGCAAAAACAGCAAACTACCATAGCACTTTGCTTTTCTTCTTCCCAAAACCTTTAGAAATTGCCTGAGAAACTGTTCCAAGGATAGGTGAGAGACCCAAAGGTCACCAAAAATGTCAAACAACTTATTCCACTTAGGGTTTTAAAAGCTGTCTTTGTTCTACGAACCTGTATCATGTCATTATTATTGATCCTATTAGGTACTGATCTTCAAACACACGACTTCATCTTAGTAGGAGCTGTAGACTTCCAGATTGGCGTAGACTTCGTTGTAGTTTAATTCATGTATTCTAGTTGTTAACTGAAAGCAGCCCCTTCTTTTTTCTTGATCATTTAAATTGGATATATCAGACTGTTAGATTATTGACCAACACAGTTATAGTTACATGTCTTGTAGTCCTTATGGAAATTTACTGTCACAACCATCTCTTCCCTAGATTTTATTTCAATTCTGTGCAGGATTCTTTCCTCATTGTTGTGTGTGTGTGTGTTTTCCCATGTACTCATATGGAAAATAATCTGGTTGATAAACAACCTTAAAGCCTTTAGTTTTGGTTTAGCTATTTGTACATGTCTTTTGCCATGCAATCATTCGTCACAGATTCACTTATTCAATTTTCCCCCAGGTACTACCTTATGACCAACTAATGCAAGAGTTAGATGTGACAAATGTACGTGAACTTGAAGATTTTCTAATTAATGAGTGCATGTATGCGGTAGGTATCATTTTCTTGACATTAAATTTCTGCTCAAATGTGCTAAATATATTTGTATCTGCATTTATCCTTTTGTTTTGATAAATGGAATGTCTTTTTTTAGGATCAACACCGTGATAGTTATTACTGTAATTTCTGTAATAATATAAAATAATCACTAGAAGAGTAGGGGGGGGGGGAGTACAAAACAACAAAGCGAAAGGAAAAAAATAACCAATTCAGGAGCTGTCCAATTCCACTTCAAGTCCATCGTGGAAACCCCTCTAACAAAAACATGAGCAAAACCCCATAGGGAAGTTGTAGAAACTAACTTATCCCTCAAAGGCTGCAAAGAAAGAAATCTATGGCTAAGTATTCTAGCATTATAATCTGGTGAAATTCAACAAATTCCAATAATTGGGGCAATTTTTTATAATGCCTTCAACCCCTTCAACTCCATAAAACATTGATTGTAATTAGTGAGTGTAAAGGAAGTTGTTCAAAGAATCTAGGCAAAAGCATTGCTAGTTGCTCCCCTAAAATGGCAAAAACTGTATTCAAGAGCTACCAAGGTATCTCACAAGGCAAGAAGATATGACTATCCATTTTTGCTTTTAATGCAAATGTGAGGGAATAAAGCCTTATGTCGCCTATGTGCCTGAAGCAATTCATGTGTGCTAATCCCATTTTGTATTGCAATTCTTTTGGAGGTATTTGGTTGTTCTATGATCTTGACCGTGTCATCTTGCATACCATTGTAACTTGGATGTTAGGATTGGATGATGGGGTTTGGTGTGCTATTATGTGATAACAAGGTCGCATATGAGATAGCACTTCGATATCACATTTCAGGCAAAATGATATTATCAAATGATAGCATGTTCTGTTATCTAATGACAACCAATATATTCTGTCAACTCACATCACATGGTAGAGGGCAATATATATATATATTTATATGTACCTCTGTCTTTATATGGTAATTAACTTCATAACAAAATTTATTTATAAATAATTATAAGTATGGAAAATATAATACATAAATTTTAAGAAAATTACAATTTTTTTTCAATGTATGAAAAGGGAATAAATTACACATGAATTCTTTTTTTTGGGGAATTTATTTAAACTTAATAGGGGTGTATTTGAAAATTCAATATGTAAATGACGTTCATTTACATTTGCAAGCAAACATTTGTATCTTACATTGCTAAGATGTAAGATATACCAATTTTCATACCACACATTGGTATTGTGAAAAACCATGTTATCTTATAATGGAATCTCATACCATACATTGTACAGGATACCCTTGTATTTGAGATCATAGTATACCAAAGCCTCCTTAGAGGGATATAGGAACAGCACTATAAGATATTTGATAGATCTCTTTTGTTATTCTTGATGCCAAGAGGATTGATGCATGTGTTGGCAAGGCAACAACACCTAAAGGAGGGGTGAATTGGGTGTTCACAAAAATTTAAGTTATTTTCAAAATTATTTTTCAAACTACTTGTTATTAAGGTTATTTTGAAGAGTATAGAGCTGAACAATGATTATATCAATCAAGAAAAACTTTATGTTGATATTTGAATATGAAGAGCATAGTTTTTATTCCCTAAAGTAGAGCACTTAACAATATATAGTTAAGTTTGATACAAAAGCTTGATTTTAAGTAAGCTAGAACAATTTTGCAATCTCTTCAACGATTGATTTACTTAAAATAGATGTTAGAAAGTGAATCAAGTAATAAATGATCAATAGTTCAAGCAAATTTGAAGAAAAACAGGGCAAAAGATGAGAGACTTTGTCTCATATTATTGAATGAATAAACACGATACAATATGAAGGACGCTGGCGACATGAATTTGGCCAATTAACTCTCGAAATATTAAGAAACAAAAATTCAAAAGATACCTAATCCTCCTAGCCGAAGACAAGGGACATGAAAACATAATGTTAAAGTTGACAAGTGATAATCCTAACCATATAAAAACATAAATAAATAGTAATAACTACAATCAGCATGTGACTAATGACACTTCCCTTCAAGTTGAAGAGTAGATACTAATCATTCTCAACTTGGTGCTCAATTCTTCAAACTTGATTTTTGATAGACCATTGGTGTGAACATAGTATAATTTCAAAAGACTTGACTCAATGTTTTCTTCAATGAAATGCTTATGAATCTAAACATGTTTTGTCCTATCATGATGGATGGGACTCTTCGCAATTCCAGTTGTTGCCATATTGTCACAAAACACCTTCTTTGGCACACTAACTTGAAGGGAAGGGGAATGACTAAAGTGGGTTAGGCTATTGTTTAGGACTTTTTTTAAGGATGGAATGAAAGGGCAAAGGATGGCCTCCAAGTCTCCTCCTTGCCATCTTAAACCTCCATTTTTATGTCCTTCTAATTTTTTTTTGGGAGGTGGGTTTAAGGGATGGAATGACTTGTAGTTATGTTAGAAACTACAAATATACCCCCATCAAAACTCCTAAACAATGACCTGCACTTATTTTATAAGGTTAATATTGGAAAAAAAATTTATAAATTATTTCATTCCATCTATTTTATTGCAACTTACAAACAATGGTAAAGGAACTCCCCCCCCCCCTTTCCTTATTAAAACTTACTCCTGAAGTTCAGCCAACATAGGGAGAGAAATCAGGAAAATTGAAAATATAACAGCTGTACATAAATGTTACAGATCTGACTATTTACAGGGAAATGATTTCTAAATTAATTCTAGCTATAAGTTAGGGGTTCCACAAGTTGTATGTGCAATGGTCAGCTCAGGATTCCACACTTCCTCTCAAGCTGGGAGGAATATATCCATCATATCTAGCTTTGATAAATTATTATCCAATTGAGTTCTAGACAGGGTTTTAGTTAGCAGATCAGCAGTTTGTTGGTGAGTAGGGGCATAGATCGTCTGTACTATTCCTTGATCTATTTTTTTCTTGATAAAGTGACAATCAATCTTCACATGTTTCGTCCTATCATTAGCTGGATTTTTAACTATTTGAATGGTCATTTGCTTGTTACAAAACAATTTCATAGAGGTTGTAGTTGGGAATTAGAGTTTCTCAAGAAGTTGAGTTAGCCAAATTCCTTCACAAATCCCATGTGCTATAGCTCTGAATTCAACTTCAGCACTGCTTTGAGCCACAACAGGTTGTTTCTTACTTTGTCAAGTCACTAAGTTTCCTTAAACATAGGTAAAATACCCAGAAGTTGACCTCCTAGCAGTGAGGGATGGGGCCCAGTCAGCATTAGGAAAAAACCTCTACACTTTGGTTGTTTCCCTGCTTGAAAAATAGACCTTTCCTTGGGTTCATCTTAAAGTATCTCAATGTCCTGTTTACAACCTCTAGATGCTCTTTTGTGGAATTGTACATAAGTTGGCTTGTCTCTCTCACAGTTAAACTAATACTTGGCCTTGTACGTGAGAGAGATATTAGTTTGCCCACCAACCTTTGATGCATCCCTTTATCTATAGAGACAATGCTTTCTCTCGAGCCCACTTTATTAGAGGAGTCCATAGGCATGTTTATAGGCTTACATCTTAACATACTGATCTCTTTTAGCAAGTCAAGAGTATATTTCCATTGGGAGATAGTGATCCCTTTACTTAATCTAGCCACTTCCATTCCTAGAAAGTATTTCAAGGCTCCTTGGTCCTTAATGTCAAACTCTTTGCTTAAGACACCTTTAAGATGAGACATTTTTTCATGATTTTCTGTGACAATTATATCATCCACGTAAACTATTAGGATTGTAATTTTACCACAAGAAAACTTCTTGATAAATGAAGTGTGATCTGTTTGGGCTTGTGAATATCCAAGATTCTTGATAGCCTTAGTAAACCTCTCAAACCATGCTTTTAGGGTTTGTTTGAGCCCATAAAGTGATTTTTTAAGCTTGCACACAAGGGTGTCATCATTTGGAATTCTCAAGCCAGGAGGTACCTCCATTTAGACTTCTTCAAGATCCCTATTTAGAAATGCGTTCTTGACATCTAATTGATGTAGTTTCCAATCAAGATTTACGGCCAAGAATAGCAGAACATGGATTGTATTGAGCTTGGCAACCAGTGCACATATCTCTTGGTAGTCTATCCCGTAGGTCTGTGTAAACCTTTTTGTTACCAAACGTTGCTTTGTATCTATCAATACTCCTAGCAGCTTTATATTTTAAATTGAACATCTACTTGCGTCTTACAAATTGTTTTCCTTAAGGCCTTTGAGTAATCTTCTATGTCCCATTCTTTTGCAAGGCTCTTAGCTCTTCATATACAGCATCTTTCCACCTGGGATGGGTGAGAGCCTCCTTAATATTGTGTGGTACCTCAGTGCTGTCCAGGTTGGAGGTAAACACCCTGTAACTAGGAGATAATTTTCATAGGTGACAAATTTTGATATAGGGTGCTATGTGCAAGATCGGACTCCCTTTCTATAAGTATGGGAAGATAGAGATCAGTAGGTAAGCTCATATCATTGGGAGAAGTCTCAGACTTAGAATTACCTTGAAGATTGTCACTAGGATTGGGATTCAGGTCAGCTTGGCAATGCCTTTGATGTTCACAGCTTTGGAAGGTCTGGAGTGAATTTGGACTTTCAGAACAGCTGTTGGTTCAGTCACCAAATATTTCAGCAGTGGATGCTCCTTGATTGGAGGCTTCAGCCTCAAGTTGAGATGCAGGGGTAACATTGGGTTCTGTTTTAGTGAAATTGGGAGCCCAAAATTGATATTCTTCCTCACTTCTTGCTGGTTTCTCCCTTTGGACATGAGTTTTGGGGTAATAGGCATCTCTTCAAAGAATATGCCATCAAAAGTGGTATAAAACCTCTTTGTAGTGGGTGAATAACAACGGTATTCCTTTTGATATGGAGCATACCCAAGGAAAATGCATTTAACAGACTTTGGATCAAGTTTGCTTCTTTGGGATGAGGGTTTTTAAACATAAGTCAAGCATCCAAAAACTTTTAATGGAAGGTTGGATATGAGTTTGTTTTGAGGAAAGGCTTTTGTCAATGTGTGGCAAGATGTATCAAATTTAAGGGTTCTAGAGGGCATTCAATTTATAAGATAGGAAGTTGTTAAAATGGCTTTTCCCCCAAGAAGATTTTGGAACATTGGTGCCAAACATGATGGAGGGAGCAATTTCAAGGTGATACCTATTCTTATGTTCAGCAATACCATTCTGTTCAGGAGTATAGGCACAAGAGCCTTGTTGAATGATGCCTTTTTCTAGGAAAAATTGGCCAAGGACAGGATTAAAGTAATTGCTACCATTGTCAGTCCTAACCACCTAAATTTGAGCTTGAAATTGGTTTTGAATCATGGTATAAAATTGTTTGAAAATAGACATAGCTATTGACTTATCTTTTAAGAGGAATACCCATGTAACCTGGGTGCGGTAAGCTATTAAGGACAAAAACCAATGAGCACCAGTTATGGTTTGGACTCTGGCTGGATCCCAAATGTCACCAAGAGCTTATGCAATTTTTAGAAAATTGGCACACCTCACATTGGAAAAATTTAGATTTTCTATTGATAAATAAGGATGGGAAAATTTTCTTCAAGTACATGAAATTAAGATGCCCTAGATGTTGATTCCATAACAAGATTTTCCTATCCTTATTTGATACTTCTACCTTATGCGATGGTGATGTCACATGATGCATGACTTTATTCTCCACTTTTATTTGGTAAAGCCTTTCACTTTCTTTAGCATTGTCAATTGTCCTCTTGGAATCCCAATCTTGGAAAACACATTAAGATGAGGAGAATTGAGCTATACACTTTGCAT
This sequence comes from Erythrophleum ivorense, assembly GCA_026724425.1. Lineage (NCBI taxonomy): Eukaryota > Viridiplantae > Streptophyta > Magnoliopsida > Fabales > Fabaceae > Erythrophleum > Erythrophleum ivorense. The sequence continues at coordinate 4,451,772 of JAIUCV010000025.1, read as the reverse complement.
ATTGTGTAAGTTTGCTTATTGACTGCAAATTACATGATGAATTAGACACCAAAAGGACATATTTAAGAATCAAAGTGTTCGATATCACTACTTTCCGAATTCCAATTACTGGAGAGAGAGCTGTTAGCAATTCGCACATTATAATTATTTTTACAAGGGTTGCACTCATAAAATAATGACATATCACCAATCATGTGATTAGAAGTATCAGTCAGTTATCCAAGTTACCTCATTTGCTACACTAATATGAAATGCATTAGCAAAACTACCTTTTTGGGTTGTAGTTCCTATAGCAATGTTGGGATTAGATGTGGAACCTGGGCTAATTAATTTTTGAAGCCAATCAACTTGTTCTTTGGTGAAGAATGCTAGCTCAATGGCTGCCTTGGATGTTTCTTTAGGGGTAGCAACATAACTCTTTCTCTCTAGCTCTCTTGGTGCCTTCCAATTGGTTGGTTTGCCATGTAGTTTCCAACACGTCTCCTGGGTGTGTCTAGAACGATAACAATGATCACATCAAGGCCTTCCTTTTCTTTGCTTGTTGTCATTGGTCTAATTTGCACCTTTAATTAAAAGTGTAGTTCTGTAGCTCCAGCACTAGATGAGGAGCCTAGCATGAGCTTCCTTTTACTTTCTTCTTTTCGAACTTAAGAGAAAACTTCCTTTAATGAAGGTAGAGGTTTTGTTCCAAGTATTCTCCCCCTCACTTCATATTCTCTCTTTCTCAACAAGCGCCTTGTACTTTGCATCTCTTGGGCTTTCCCATTTTGGATTATCATACACATCCATTTGTTGCCACAAGTAAGTCAAAGCATTATAGTATTGGGAAACGGATTGCTCACCTTGTTTGAGATCATGAAGTTCACTCTTGGATCTCAAAAAGTTTAGAGATATTGTCACCATCTGAGTTGCTCTCATTCACAGCTTCCCAGATCTCATGAGTAGTGTTGTAGAAGAGGAAAGTTCACCCAATTTCAAGATCAATGATGTTAATTAGCAAGACATCACCATGTTGTTTTTAGACCTCCATACCTTGAATTTTGGGATCCTCTCTATCTAATCGAGATATCCTACCAGTCAAATGTTCTTCTGTTCCCTTGCCTGATACATAGAGGATCGTTGATTTGGCCCATTGTAAGTAATTGGGACCATTCAGCTTGTGTCTAGTAATGAGAGAAAGGGTTCCATCTGCTGCAACAGGAGTTGGGGGGGGTTTAAACCACAGGACCCACTTGAAATTTGGCTGTCTTTAGAAGCCATATGGGTACAATGAATAGAAATAGTGGTGCAACAGGGAAAGAAGATGAAGATGGGGCATGGATCAGAGAGTGTACCGAGTGGAAAAATAGAGGAAAGGACTGGAAAAAAAGGGTCTCTGATGTTATTTATGATGATTACAAATGATAGGCATACAGATTTAAATGGAAAGGGTTGAAAACAGTGAGGAGAAACTCACTCCTGAAGTTCAGCCAACATTGGGAGAGAAATCAGGAAATTTGAAAATATAACAGTTGTACATAAATGCTACAAATCTGATGATTTATAGGGAAATAATTTCTAAATTAATTCTAGGTAAAAATCTGGGATTCCACAAGCTGTATGTGTAACATTCAGCTTGGGATTCCACACTTTGCTCGAGATGTGTTGTTTTCTGCTTGTTATGTTCCTATAGTTTGTTGTTTTGTCTATCAATGTGTCTCTCTTCCTTCTAGAATAAATATAACTTCTTTTTGTTGTGTAGCATTAGGGTTAGCCTCAGGAATGGGCTCTTTAGGGTGTAAGGTCTTAGTTTAGGAAGGGTCTAGGTGTTCTAGGTTGTTTTCAAGGTTTTTTTTGTATGGAAGGTCTTGGTTTAGGAAGTCTCAAGGGTAGGTGTAAGTATAGTATACTTCCAAACATCCCTTCATTATTGTATTTTGAGTATGAGAGATCCCCCAGAGGTGTTCGGGAGTAGAAAGGCTTGGTTTCAAAAAATGTAAGGTTTATTGTAGGGTACACATGTTTGGTAGTAGGCAAATAGCATTTATATCCTTTTTGGGTGGATGAGTACCCAATAAAGATATTTGATAGCTTGGGGATCCAATGTACTTCCATGATCATTGTGAACAAAAATGGTTACCCAAAAACCTTAAGTTGAAGAAGAGACAATAGTCCTTGTGGTTGGGTGAACATTAAGGAGCTTTTGTTAAGATGTCATGATTGATGAGACATGTGGCTGTGAGGACAGCTTTGCTCCACTATTGTTTAGGTACATTTGAGACAGGGAGGAGGGAGTGAGCTACTTTTATCTATTTTTCTGATCAGTTACCCCATTTTGTTGAGGTGTATTGATACATGAGCTTTGATGTATGATGCCATGATGGTTAAGATATGAGTGAAGTTCATAGTTGAAGTAATCTTTGTGTATTGTTAGTTCTCAAGGTTTGGAGTTGGGATTGAAATTGTGAAAATTTTTGAAGACACCAGTGACCTCTGATTTTTCTTCTTTCGAGAGGTAGACCTAAATTAATCTAGTATGGTCATCGATAAATGTCACTAACCATTTTTCTTCCTTAATGTTTTGAACATTTAAGGGTCCTTAAACATTACTGTGTATAAGAAAAAGTTTTGATGATTTATGTGTATGAGGAGGATGAGAGGCTTTGGTGTGTTTGGAAAATTGACAAATTTCACATAATGGCAAAGTTGAGGTTTTATTCATCAAACCTGTATACAAATGTTTCACGTGAAGAAAACTAGGGTGGTCTAACCTATAATACCATGTCAATACATCATTATTTTTATTTGAAGCGATATAGTGAGGCACAATATCCAAATTCCTCTTCTCGGGACCATGTATGTAATGGAGACCAGCACATATCCTAGCATTGCCAATCCTCTTCCTTAATTTCAAATCCTGAATATAACAACCATCATTGTCAAAGTGAGTGGCACGTTTCAAGTCTTTGGTAAGTTTGTTGATTGAGAGAAGATTGCAAGTCAATTGAGGAACAAGCAAGACATCTCTTAATATTAAATCTTCAGATAACTTGGCAATACCAAATCCACTAACTTCAGATGAGGTATCATCAGCAACAACTTTAACCACTAGTTTTTTGAAATTAAGAACAAAATCATTAAGGAGGAAAGCATTACCTGGCATATGATTAGAGGCACTAGAGTCAATAATCCATGAATTTGATTTTTGAGTTTGAGTATGTAAAGCCACCAGATTATTACCTGATTGAGCCATAACATCAATACCGAAGATTTTGTCTTCCCCATGGGTGTCAATCAGCTTCTGAAGAGTTTCTAGTTGGTTCTTGTCGAACATGGTTGGTTTAAGTTGACTGATTTGCTTCTCTTCACCACAAACCATGAGACCATGACCTTCTCATTGTTGCTGTGGCTTCTAATTCATAGGTTTCCCATGAATCTTCCTACACACAACCTTTGTCTGACCTATTTTTTGATAATGGTCACACTAAGGCCTTCCATTCCTGTGTGGCTTAGTATCATTGTTAGAGCTGCTTTTGACAGCCAAGGCTGAGGATTTTGAAGGTGGCTGATGACTTGGAACCCCATTGGTGGACTACTACTCACTTTCTTCACATCATACTTCAAATAAAAAAAAAGGCTTATTAAAGTAAGGGCAGAGGATTCTTGGTCATTATTCTCCTCGACCTCATCAAAGACCATGTTGAGACCTTATAGAAAGCTACAGATCCTTTCCTTCTCCACTATCTTCTTATAGGTAGCAGCATTGGTGGTATGGTCCATTTGTAAACCTCATACTGATCAAGCTACTGCCAGTACTTCACTAAGGTATGCTAGTACTAAGTTATACTAGCATCACCTTTTGTCAGATCCTTCAAGTGTCCTTTGATTTGGAGCAGTGCAACAGTGTTTTCCACTTTGGAGTAGGCTGCATGTGTGGCATCCCAAATTTCCTTAGCTATTTTGGCCAACACGAAAGTCTCTTCAATTTTTAATGTCATGGAATTCACCACCCACGACATTGGCGTATTGTTTTTAGCCACCCATGACTTGTATTTGGGGTCAACATGGCTGGTTGAACCACATTGTAAATGAGATACTTTTCCTTTCCCTGGTTGCAAATGAACATCAAAGCACTTTGGGACCACACAAAGCAGCTGTGGCCATTAAACCAATACCCTGTTATCATTACAGGAGGATTGTCACCAGTTGTGGTGGTAGCAAAATGATTGTTTGGTTGAGTGCCTTGTGGAAGAGAGAGGGAAGTAGACTCCTCTTGATAGTTTGTGTTATAAGCGCCCATGGAGCCAAATGAAATCATGGTTTTTGTTTAGACCCTAAGGGCTCTGATACCTCGAAGAAAAACAGGGCAAACAACGAGACATTGTCTCATATCATTGAATGAATAAACATGATACAATATAAAGGAACTAGCCACAGGAATATGGCCACTTGGATCCCAAAATATTAGGAAACAAAAATTCAAAAGATACCTAATCCTCCTAGTAGAAGATAAAGGACATAAAAACATGATAAAGTTGACTAAGCAATAATCCTAAAACAGAAACAGATAAGAGTAATAACCACAATCAACATATAACTAATGACAAAAATATTAAAATAGAAAGGGAGCATCAATCAAGCAACTAAAAATGTAAGGAGTATAGATAAAAAGAAAGCAAACTCTAAAGATTTGTCTTGATTCAACTCCAATCTAAGCTTACATCTAGCCTCCAAGTTTCTACTTGAAATTTCTCCATTAAATCTACAAGTTTAACATGTACTTCTGAGCTTTTACAACCTTCAACTCAATCTATAGTTGTTTTTTTGCTCTAGAACAGAGCACACGTCTCTTTCTAGAGGAAAATCACTATAAAAGCTTCCCTACTCTTGTTTCTTTCACAAGAGATACACCAGCCTCGCCTTACAAAGGTTGTAGAAGAATAATATTGTTCAAAGAAATTATCTGAAAGAGTGGACATACAGATGAAACTTTAATAACTCAAATGATAGAGATTTATGCAAGTTTTGGCTCAATGATGTTTGTTTCTCTCTCAAAGACCATAAAACAAGTTAAAGATCACATTATAACATTGGGTTCTAGTTAAAAATGTGCTTGTAAGGTCATATGTAGAAGGTTTCATGAAAACTAATCCTTAAACACATAAAAGAGCCTTTAAATCCCCCCCCAACCCCCCCCCCCCCCCCCCAAAAAAAAAAGGTTGCCATCTGACTATTGGAGGCCACAAGTCAATTTGTAGCTTAAATATGACCTTATCCTGAATTTGCGATCTAGTAGTCAACTAATCAAGAGTAGCAATTGATTGGTTGCTCTTGAGTTAACATTTTCTAAGATTTCCAGGCTAGCTCCTAGTCAACTTATAGGTCTTGGGTTAAGAAAAAGTTAACTGGTGTACAAAGTCAACTTTAAATGGTCATAATATTTTCATTTCATTTGAACTTTGTTTTGTGTGATTGACCTATCATTGAAAAGCTCTACATCTATTTTCAAATGCATAAAGTTTCATTCCAAAATTCCATTTTGTTTGTGAGATATGAGCAAAATAGTGACCAACAGTCAAAATTCACTTTTAGGTAAAATCCGTATATCACTATCTTTTTGGCCCAAACAAATGTTTTGAAAACCAAAATGTATTGAGCCAATCAATGCTAATCTAAATCATTGAATTTCCCATAATATCTCTTGGGCTATAAATATACCTATTGGAGTCCATTGGCTATCTTAATGCAACCAATCTTCCAAATCTTCAAATCTTTAAATCCTTCAGTTCTTGGAACATCTTTCTTTCTTGATATATCTTTAAATGAAGCATAATATTGATTTTTCTTTTTCTTTATCTCAATGCTCACTCTTCTTACTTTGGACCATCCTACAAGAAAAATATTTAACTTGCAAATCAAATAGTTAGTCCAATTTACTTTTAAAAGAATGTAGTTTAACTACATGCATAATTCAATAATCTTCAGTCTAATATGAATTACCTTATCAAGCATATGAAATTCTTATAATCATATATCTAATTTAGATTTTATATATATAGTATTTCTCAAAACCTATTAGATATGTTACAAGTAAACATATCTCATACATAGGAGATAAAGCATGATTCAAGTATATGATAAACAAAGTAATTATTATAATCATGCATAGCTCATAGTGATCATATAAGAATGCATTATTAATATATTTGTAACATATTTGTCATCGTCAAAACTTATAACATTGAATTTTAGGGCCAACAACAAGTTGACATTTTATTTTATGATTCTTGCTCACAGTCCTATGTTGAATATTTGAATTATTAATCCTTAGTTTTTCGCAATGATAAAATGTGTTATAGATTTTCCTTTATGATGCTGTTTTAATCTACTTATATTTGGCAATTATCTTTCTGGAGTTTTTCCCCTTATTTTTTAACACTCCTTTTGCTGAAGATGTAGGTAAGTCAAATTGAATAAATTGGTAATTTGGAAATAATTTTTATCATACATGGCTACTATCTTATTTGGTTCTTATTACTTTCATCAGGGTATAGTCAGAGGAAAGCTGGATCAGCTGCGAAGATGCTTTGAGGTCCCAGCTCATGATCTCTGTCATAATTTGTTTGGCTTGTTCATTTTCATTTCTGTTGTTGCATTTGTTGAGTCCCCTATCAGAAAGTTCGTTGATCTTTGAGGGTGAACTTCAGGTCCAATTTGCAGCAGGGAGGGACTTGAGACCTGGTCATCTGGGAAATATGATACAAACACTCTCTAACTGGTAATACAAACTTTTCACATAGCAAGTGAGAAAACTTATTGTAGCCATATGTCAGGTTGGTAGATCAATTACCTATATCTGGCAGAATACTTAGATGGCCTAGTCAGATAGTAAATATGACAAGTAATACTGTACAACTGTAATGTCAGAGGGATCTTGTAATTTCTTCCTACATAGGGTTCGTTCAAATCAAAGCTTTATGTTGCATTCTGCTGAGGTTTTATTTGAAAAAACTGTTTTGCTTAAAGTTTACTCTGTATAGCATCCAAGTTCAATTACAGTTGGTTTAAACTTTCAGTTATCAAGCTAGGAAATTTTTATTTCATTTGTCTAAGTAAACAGGAAGTTTTCAATTAAACCTTTTGTGGTACTGCGGTTGTCTTGTTTCTTTTTGCTTCTTAAAATGATATTTGTCTCTTATTTTTTTCTCACTTTCTTGGTGTCAATGTCATGTTGGAGTTCCTTTCTAAAATACTAAGGGTTAGCATCACATCTAATATTTTAATCTTGATTGGAAACCTAGGTTGTCTACATCAGATAATATGCTTGCTTCAATTCAAGAAAAGATAAAATGGGCTGATACTATGAGTGAATTAGACAAGAAGCACAAGAAGGATGTGGAAGAGAAGGCGGAAGAAGTGAAGAAGTTACTTTTCAAGGTCGGTTGAATTTAATTTCTTGTCTATCTCGTTCATAACTGTTGCCCCCCCCCCCCCCCAAAAGAAAAAAAAAAAGACCGCCTCCTCCTTGTTTTAAACGTGGATGTGAGGATGACCCATCAGGAGCATGTGTATAATTTGAATCTTTGTATGCAATTTTATCTTTATAAGGCGCCGTATGCCAGGATTGATCCTTTCTTCCTTTGTTTCTTTGCCTTTAATTGAGGCAGGATGGTTTTGAATAAAGGGCTAGTACTGAATGATTAAAGCATAAATAAAAGTTTTCATTTATTCATTCTGTCTGTTTGTGTGTTTGTGTTCTGCAATTGGTTTTGCACAGACATGTCTGGAGTTCTTTAGGGCAGTACTTATGTTCCACCAACCACATGCACATACTTAGCCACATATACATGCACTCGGGGAGAGGAAGAGAAAAGAGATGAACCACTTCCCACTTGCAAGTTTGGGTTTGTCTTGATTTTTTTTTTCTGGGATAACTATAGCTAGTACTTTTTCATGATGAACCCAAGACACCAATGTTGAGTGTAAGATATACAATTTTCAACTTTCACTATTTATTCACAGTTGCGCACTTAGTGTAATTCATTTAGATAAAGCCATCTCAATTATGAACAAATCTGATGGAAAGAAACTACTTAAAATGATTACATTCTATCAGAGACCTTTGAATATTATCGAGGGTAACATTCCCCCTCCCTCCCTCATTTCTCTTATGATTTTGAAACTCAAGAATGTTTGGATTGAGCTGCATCCAAGCCAAGCCAATTAATTTGATCATTTTGTTCAGTAAGATTGGAAGGCAAATCTATCTTGTCTTTCCTTTTTGGCCTTTTGCGAGTTATGCCTAGTACTTTTTCCAACCTTAATCATGATAATGACTGACCCCGTTATGCCACTGTTAGTCCTTTTTCATGAAATCTATCTAGATATACTGCTATAACAGCTCCTGGATAGCATCTTTGCTTTTATTAACTTATACGGAATTTGAAAGCCAAAACTGTTTGTCAAACAATTATAAGCTGCAAACCTATATATATATATATATATATATAGGGAGAGAGAGAGAGAGGGGGGGAAGCTTCTGCTCTGCATTACTGCTACATTTTTTTTGTTGCTTATCACTGCCACAAAATTTGGGTGCGAATGGCATAGATTGTTTTGGTTTTAATCCTAAACCTGAATATCATTCTCTGGTTCAAAAATATTACAAGAGAATGAGTTTATAGAATAAAGAATCTAATTCATCTAATGGGTAAGGTTTATAGTATAGTAGAAACATCAGTTTGTATGTTTGATTGGTTCAGTTAATTCGATCTGTTGATTTTCTCTAATTTTGAACTGAACTGCATCTTAAGAATTTGTATAGAACCGATTGAACCATCCCAAATTTTGACAAAACCAAATCCAAATCAACCTAAAGGTTTGGTTCAGTGTGATTGGTTTGGACAGGCTTTATTAACATCTGTGCTATGTATAGCTAATTGGGATCATGTGGGAGTTTGGCCTCTGAAAAATTGTGAGATTATACCATGCATCTTTATTAAGGAGGGAAACAACTATATATAGGAGAAAAACTAGTATGTAAATATAAAAACTGAATATATAATGGCAATGTCCATGTAGGATTTTTATTGGACCAGTTTTTTTTCAAATTATAGAGCTGTTCAGAGAAAAAATGAGATTGATGACTTTTGGAATTGTCGAAACTAACTTTGTGCTCCATTATGTGGTTTTGATGTTGTCACGCACACTATGATCACTATAGTAATCAAATTAGTCTTCATTTATAAATGTTTTAGCCATACATAGATACCCTACATAGTCTTAAATTCAAGTTTATCGTATGCAATAATCTGGAGGTAGCTGCAGTCTTTTTTAGGATGGCGCAGAAGTATCAGACTTATTTGCACAGATAACTGCCTGTTTTGCTTTACTGTTTGTTTGGTGTATTAATAGTCTTAATACAAATGCTGGGATATATTGGTCGATGTGTCTTACTTACTTTGTGGCAGAAGTTGCACACTGTAAGCAGGCCGACATTGACTTCCGAGGGCATGAGGAGATCAACTCTGAATCTGGTGGAGTGATGGACTATGAGGAAGATCGAAGCCGACCAAAGAGGTAATTTGAGACAACTTTGTGTGCATCAAAGTATTTGGTTAGATTGTCTTGACAAAAATTTTGGTTGTGCACACTAGTTGACTCGAATGTCACCTAACGACAGTAATACCCAAAGATAAAATGGTTTGGTTTTGATTCCTGATTGGTTCTGGCAACTTGGATGGATGAATGAAGCTGGCGTTACAATGTAATAAACCCATTTTTGCGTAATTATTTGGTATCTAAATACTGTATTTAATATATTGAATAGGCTTTCCTCCACCACGCCCTTTTGCCCATTTTATTTTCTCTTCGGTTCTTAATTCAAAACTAGTATGGCATTTTGTCTTCCTAATGGGGAGGAATGTGATGACATGTAATATAATAGAGGAAGCTGAACTAAAATCCGTTGGTATCATATAGTTCTTACTTGACGACTATGGAAAAATTGCAGGAGGCGGCATCCATTATCTTGAAGAGAGTAGTAGATAAAGGAGCTCCATTGGATGGGTGTTTTAGAAGCTTGCCTGCCTTTTATTCATGGCATGCATCCACTGAGAATATCACTTTTGGAGACAAATGATACCTCTTTGATAGAGCTCTTATCTGTTCCACCACAAAAGCATGAGATAGGAGAAAGAAAAACAAAGGGAAAACTTGTTATTGCCTTAGAGTTGTATTTCAGAATTAATTGTACTTCTTGAACCATTTTATTCCTGTTAAGTTGACGAGAACAGGCTGAGATGGTGGTGCAGATAAAAATTTTTCTGGAGCTAGATGTTATAACTGTTTTTCTTCTCAACATGTTTTTATATATGTAATGCCTTTATTGCTTTGCTAGATACTCCGTTGAATATATGTGCCAAAAGAGATTTTCAGGTGGATTTAAAAGATAAGTAGACAGAGTCTATAAAATATATGTATCTAGTTTACAAAAAATAAGTAAATTAAGATAATAATGAATAATCGTACAAAGGCATTGTTAAGGAAAGTTAAACGTCGATAGGTCAATTTTATTTAACATTTAAGTTTAGAAATTTATGTTATTTATCTTGAAAGAGTATATCTAGTTGAAGATAAAAATCTAGGGATGAAAAAGTTCAATTCCCCAATGTTAAAGAGCATGTTTGATTCTGTTTTTGTTTTAATGTTTTTAAAATAGATATTTTTTATAACAAAAATTAAAAAATTCGTTTGAATTATTATTTTAAAAATAGTTATTTTTTGTTTTTTTTTAAAAAATTTTGTAAAACAAAAGTTACAAGACATTTAAAAATTGTTCTGATTTTTCTGTTTTCAAAAATAAAATTTTATATTTTTATTTTACAAAATGCTTCATTAAAAATATATTATCAAATAAGTTTTTTTTTTATTTTTTTATTTTTAAAAATAAAAAATTATTTTAAAAATAAGAAATCAAACAAGCTTTAAACTTTTCTTAAAAAATATACAATTTTGTTTTTGCTTCTTACAAAACCGAATCTAGATTTAGATCTTTGTAGCATTAAAGTTTGATTGCACGCGCATTAGGAGCCTTTATCAATGAAGTGAAATTGTGGTCAATAAATAGAGATTTTTTTCCCCTTTTCAAACAACCAATTCCTATAATAAGATTTAACTTAAACTTTTTATAGTATGATGATAATTTTATAAAATAGTAATAGGTTTTTTTAATGAAAAATGTGTATTTTATTTAAATGAATTTATAATGTAATACAAACACTCAAAATTAAGTTGTAATTAAACCAAAAAATTTTAATTTGCAAAGTTTTCTAAAATTTAAATTTATATGAAAATAATCACTTTTAAAGTGGAATTGTTTTATTTTTTTAAAAAATAATCTGCTGTAAAATATTCAAAAAGTTAAAAAAAAGATTAACTACTTTCTCATCTTTTGAAAGATATTTAAATTATATAATCCTAAAAAATTATACTATCCTCTTTTAAAATTAAAAGATATGTTATATTGACATTCCTTACAATAAAAAAAAGAGTTATAATTATATATACTTTAATCAAAATATTATTATATTTATTACTTATATAAATAAAAAATATTAAATATATATTTGATTAATATAAAATAATCACCTTTTTTAATTTAAAATAAAATAAATTTATAATTTTTAACACAAAATAAATAACATTAAAAAAGTTTAGGAAATTTATTTCTTAGTTATATTTTGAAAAAAAGTCATTTTTAAAAATATTTTAATCATCTTTTAACTTTAAGAAAGATTTGTACATATTTTTATAACAAAAAAGAATTTACAAGTTAAAAATTAAGAAAAAAAGGAATAATTTACCTTTTAAAAAAAGAGTAATTCTACGTACGGCAGCGCAGGAAACAAGTGATGCTTTGTAGGCAGAGGTCCAATTTACAATTTCAAACTTTCCGTTGTCGACTGCCTCGAAGCTTCTCACCGTGCTTCGGAAAAGAGAAAAAGTGCTTCAACTTCATCTATATTTCTGTTGCAGTGGTATCAGGCATAACCTAATTACAGAAATTGTAGAATCACCCAATTAATATCCAGTGGTCGATTCACACAGCAATGGAGTTGCAGTGCAAGCCACAAACAATGATGCTTCCGCGGTTCCGCCAGCAAACTCTGCGTACAACTCCAATTTGTTTTTTTTTTTTTACGGCTTTTTTTTTCTGCCTCAAGTTTTTCGTTTTTCTATCAACTTATGCCTTTTTTGTTATCCAAGTCATGCAACAACTGTATTTCTTTTTTGTTGCATTTGCATTTTGCAATCATGTGTGGAGGGACTTGTGCTGTTCTGAGTAATATTAGCTTGTTTAGCCATTTTGATTTCCTCTCTCTCTCTCTCTCTCTCTCTCTCTCTCTCTCTCTTATGGGTTTGATTGTCATGTACAAGAATGAACAGTTGGTTGTTCTGAACTTAAAGTACGATTAAGCTTATGCATTATAGAATTTTACTTGCTGTAAAAAGTTGAGGTTCACTACCCGTTAGTAACTAGCTGTTTGGAATATGGTCATTTTCATTCAAGATATTTGTGTTCGATACACTAATATATAATATGCCTACTGACATTCAAGATACTGGAAGCCCATAATTAGAATCTCACATCTGAATTTTTAGCTTTACCAACTTTTATAAAATAATTCTTTGATAGCTTCTAATTTTCATATCAAATATGAAAGTTTTAGACATGGTATCTTCTTATACTTTAATAATACCAAACAACTCCAGATTCTCCTTTCATTTTTCTTGCAATGTTCCATTGTTGGGTTTCAAATTCCCATAGGCACACCTTTCGGTGCCTTTGCTTCATTGGAGACTTGATAATAGTTGTAAGCTAGTAAGGTACACTGCGGTGGTATTCTTTTCATCTTAAACCCCACTGTTGTAGTTGAATATAAGACCTCTCATTAATTTTTAGGAGGGAAACTTTAAGTCCTGGACTGTGAACTTGTTTACAATGTAGAAACTTGTTGACCTTTTGGGAGGAGAGCTTGGATAATATCATGGTTCCAATTAATTCATATGCTTTAGAATATATTGGTTATATACATTATGCAAAGTTTTATTTTAGTCTTCTCCGTAGGATGTGATCTGTTATAGAAATCTCTGGTTCACACTTCTTAGCAGTAAGACTCTAGAAGTTAGACTCTATTCTGAATTAGGGCTTCATTGTACTCATAATTATTAATAGAGCACTATACCTGTAGCTTCTGCTATAGGTACTACAGATAGAAAGTGCAATAGTGGCCCTAATTTAAGTCATATTATACAGGCTGCTGCTAGGTGAATGAAGAACTAATAGTGAAAGAAAATTATCTTTTATTTGAAGTTGATGATTTGACTGGGGATGATGTAGCTTTAGCTACTAAAGCTGAAATGTCAGCCCAACGTATTCTATCATCATCATCCAACATCTGATTGATGAATAAACGGAAACTTCAGAAGATGAAGAGAAAAGTGAGGGATTGCCTAGTGATGATCATTATGATGATGTTGCATTTGATGAAGACGGGGAACTGGTTTAGACTTTAGAAATCTTAAGACAAAGCTTAGACTGAAAAACTTTGTTAAACATTAATTTATTTTATAATTTAAGTATTTGATGTTATGATTCATGGATAATTATGTCATTATTATTATTTTTAATGCTAGTTTGGTTTCTATATAAGTTAGTTATTATCAATTATATTATGAGTTTTTTTAAACTATGTGCTAAATTTTTATGTAGCTTACACAATGCTATGCACTACACGCTATAGCATTTTAGAGTTAAATGGTTTATTTAAAGACATGATTTATAATGGAATTTTATGGCATCGTTTGATCCATGTGGCCGATCCCACCCAGTGGGAAAAGGCCTATTGTTGTTGTTATTGTAGCACCACAAGTACACTACATGCCATTAATAACTATGATTGCACTGATGATTTACAACTTTATTGGAGGCTACAAGTATTTATCACGAGGCCATTATCAACAATATAACCAATATATGTACTCTGATCAGTATATGTACTCCCATTACCATTTATTATTGAATAGTAGATAGTAGATTTGGTTTGGCTTCACTCAACTGCTGCTTTCTGTGCTTTGATTTTCATTTTGGATTATACAGTTCTCACTGGGTTAGCATATGTCCATCGAGATTCATCCTTTCTTTGTATTGGTTGCAATCTCATAATGCTCTGTTTGGTTTATGAAGAGAATTATCACCAAGTTCAAATTCTTTATTTTTGATAGAAACCTCTAATTCTCTATTGAAATAGAGAGTTACAACCCTGAAAAGAAGAGAAAATCACTAACATAAAATAAAGAAAAGAAAGAAAATATCCTAGCTCAGAGCAACTAGGCCCACACCCAAATCCTCACTAAAATTCTGCCTACCTTACTCTCTCACTCAGCCCCCCTTTTATTAACCTTCAGCCTAACTAACTTCTAGAACTCTTCTCTTCAGCTTCTACGTGTCCCTCCAGCTGGCCTCCTTCCCTTAACCGTATTCATGCAGGCTATGCTACTCTTTTCCCCCGCTGTATCCTTTGTTCATTCTTCTGTCTATAGGCTCTCCTAGTTTGGTATCTATCAGTTTTCTTTCTGCTTTTCCTTTGGATTCATAAGAAGCAGAAGGGAGCAGATGTGAAGTCTAAAAGAGAGTGAGGAAGAGAGAGATAATGAATTTTTTTAAAGAATTTAAAAGGCTGAGGTGGCATAAGTTGAACAGTTGAGATGTAAAAAAATTGACATTGTCAATTTCTCTACTAAATGGAGAGGATCCTGGGTTCCTGCTCCTTATTTTTCTATTGCTTTTGTGTTTTGTGGTTGTATTTCACCCATTACTACAGCATTTTTATTTTGGATCCTCTCAATTTCTCTTTGAAATTGACAGTGTCCATTTTAGAGAGAGATAAATACAGAATGGAGTCCACTAGAATGTGTGCACCCACTTAGGTAATGGGCCCCACATACTCTGTCTATCTCTTTTCAAAATTAACACCATCAATCTCAGGGAGAAATTGAGAGGATCCATTTTCATGTATTCATGCCTAATTATCTCTGTTTGGTGGAACCTCTAGTGTTTATTTCAGTCTTATTACACATATATTTTGGAAATCCTATCATAACAGCATCATTAATTGATTTAATTTCAAATGTTATAATGATAGAGATACTTAACTTAAACCTCATGCAATCTGTGTGTTGGAAGCCACTTGCCTTAGAAGGATAAATTGGTGTCATATTGCTGATTTTGTGTATTGCTTCAGACAGTGTTGATCCATTTCTTTTTCATTTTTGGTCATAAATGTTCATCATGTATTCAGTTTTTATCTAAGTTTAAATGAATTGCATATGTTACTTTTGTGGGGTGAATATTTACTATGCATAAACTGGCTAAAGTTCATGTGTGAAGATTAGATGCATGAATGTTGGTGGAATATTATGACTAATAGTCCAGCGTTATTGTTTCCAGGCGCTATTATTATTTTTATTTCCTAATTTAGTTTTTTCCTTTCTTGGTTAATCCCTGATTTGGTGGGATTCAATTCTGTTTTAATTGCTTTGAATATCTCTCGGCAGATATCATGGGATAGGATAGGCTTAGTCTGTTTCTCATACTCTATATGTATCTCGCCTTTATCATTAAATAATATACAGAGAATTATTCCCACATTCGTTCATGGTATCAAAGCTCTGCAGAACACCAGGGGAATGATCTCTTTCAGGTCGATCAAAGCCATGCAGGTCAAGTCGGAGGAAATCTTAGCCTCCGGCTCGTCGGGTGTGGCTCTTCCAGCATCGAACCCATCCTCTCTCCAGAACAGCGCCGAAAATTCCCAAGCCTCCATCGTTAGTCACCGGCTGAATGGGAATAATTATCTACCATGGTCCCATTCAGTGCTTATGTTCATAAGAGGGAGAGGGAAAGAAAAATACCTCAGCGCAGTGCCACCTGATGCGTCTGACCCAAAGTACCAGACTTGGATTGCCAAGAACAACCTGGTTATGAGTTGGCTGATCAACTTGATGACCTTGGAAGTTAGCGAGCAGTTTGTCTTGGCAACATCTGCGAAAGAAATCTGGGAAAATGCTAAACACACTTATGCCACCATCGAAAATACTGCTGCATTATTCCAAATCAAAAGTCTTCTGAGAGAGACCAAACAAGGAGAGAAGAATGTGACACAGTATTACACAACGTTGGTGAAACTTTGGCAACAATTGGATCTTTATGATCCTCACCAATGGATGTGCAATGAAGATATGACTTACTACAAGAAGATTGTGGAACGGGAACGTGTGTATGAGTTTCTGTTGGGCTTAAACTCTGTTTATGATGATGTTCGTGGTAGAATCATGGCTACTAGTCCTCTTCCAACAGTCATGGGAGCAGTCAATCTTGTTAGGTGTGAAGAAAGCAGGAGACAACTGGTTCATGGGACTCTAATCAACAATGGGGTTCTTGAATCCTCAGTTATGGCTGCCAAGGGGACTACTGGACCAGAATCAAGAAAAAAATCAAAGAAACTTTGGTGTGAGCATTGTCAAAAAACCGGGCATACGAAAGACACATGCTGGAAAATCCATGGCAAGCCACCCAATTTGAAAAACAGAACCAAAACAGAAAGCAAAAGTTATATAGTTGTTGATAATGACAAGGCCGAAAGTGATAATGCACCAGTAAGCAAGGAGGAGGTTGAGTTGCTTAGAAAAATTCTGAGCAAGTATGACTTGAAAGCTGAAAAGGGTGTATCTACAAGTAATATGGTGAATACAGGTAACACACGCACTGCCTTAGGTGTTAAAACCCCAAATCATGGTATTTGGATTGTTGATTCAGGGGCAAATGACCATATGACCTGTGATAAATCTTTACTTGTTGATATTCAGCCTTGCCAAAGTCATAGGACTGTAAAGGTGGCAAATGGACAGGTTCTTAAGGTTGAAGGAATAAGAATTGTTATAATTGCTGATAAGCTTGTCTTAACTAGTGTCCTTTATGTGCCCGCTCTAGATTGCAACTTATTGTCTAAAGAGACTTACTACCGAACATAATTGCACAGCTAACTTTTATTCTAATGGGTGTGTTTTCCAGGATTTGGAGTCGGGGAAGAGGATTGGCAGTGCTAGGGAGTTTGATGGATTATATTACATTGGTAGCTCGAATGGGAATAAAGCAAATGCCACTTTGTCACTTGATACTAAAATTGCACTTTGGCACTATAGGTTAGGCCACCCTAGTTTATCTTACATGAAGCAATTGTATCCCATTCTTTTCAATAATAAGAATAAGAATTCTCCTTTTCAGTGTGAATTCTGTCAACTCTCTAAACACACATGAAATTCCTACTTACCTCGTGCTTATGAACCCACTAAACCCTTTTCTATCATACATAGTGATGTCTGGGGGCCATCAAGGGTTACAACTAAGAAAAAGGCTAAATGGTTTGTGACTTTTATAGATGATCATACAAGATTGACTTGGGTATATCTCATGAAAGATAAAGCAGAAGTATTTCAGATTTTTAAGGAGTTTCACTCCTTTATACTAAATCAATTTCATGCAAAAATTCAGATTTTTAGAAGTGACAATGGGAAAGAATACCTAAGTCAAGCTTTTGATCAGTTTTTTACCACCAATAGTATTATACACCAAATTTCATGTGTCAATACACCACAACAAAATGGTGTATCCGAGAGGAAAAATAGGCATTTACTTGAGGTTGCAAGGTCTATTATGCTCACTACCAATGTTCCAGATTATTTTTGGGAGGAGGCTATCCTTACTTCTGCTTATCTAATAAATCGAATGCCTTCCAAAACATTGGGGTTTATTACACCTTTACAGAAATTAATTGAAAGTTATCACTCGGTTCCCTTCCTTCACCAGCTACCCCATAAAGTATTTGGGTGTGTTGCTTTTGTACATAATTACCATGGTGGAAAACTTAAACCTCGTGCTCATAAATGTATTTTCTTGGGTTACTCCTCTACTCAAAAGGGTTACAAGTGCTTTTCTCCTACTCTTAACCGCTTCTTTGTTACTATGGATGTAACATTCCTTGAAAATTAGCCCTATTATCCAAAAACACCCATTCAAGGGGAGAGTAGTGAGGGTGAATGGCTGTTTTCAGTGAATGATGGCATACCAGACACACTATCCCAGAAAAATATACCCTCTCTTTTACCTCCTGGACCTGGATGTGATCAGATCCAACTAGAAAACCTTGACACCTTGTCTGTCCCATACAATTCTGATGTGCCCAGATCTGATACACCCACTTCAGAGACCATCCTACCTTTTGAGCCCACTGGAACAAATGCTCCCAGCCCCAAGCCAGATCAAAATTCCACTGGAAATAGTGAGAGTGGTAAAGAGAAAGATATTGACACTAGGGCGGACAAACCTGCAAACAATTCCAGAGTGTACTCAAGGTTATATACAAGAAAGAAGATAGAAAAGCAAGCAAGTGAGCAGCAATCAGCAAGTGAAACTGAAGAGGAGCAATCCATCACACTCCCTGAGCAAGGCCATGAATCAGAACCTACTACAAATTCTGAGGAGTTGGGTTGGCCTGTAGCACTGAGGAAGGGAGTAAGGTCATGTACAAAGCACCCAATCAGCAAGTTTGTTTCTCGTAACAGGTTATCTCCACATTTTCAAACCTTTGTTGCTCACTTATTTGCTAAAAAGTTACCTTATAGTTTTCAGGAGGCTGTCAAGGATCCCAGATGGAGGGAGGCAATAAATGATGAACTATGTGCACTCAAGAAAAATCAGACTTGGGTGGTAATAGATTTACCAGAAGGAAAAACTGTGGTGGGATGCAAATGGGTGTTTACTATCAAATATAACCCTGATGGAAGCAGCAACAGGTATAAGGCAAGACTTGTGGTTAGGTGGTTCACACAGACATATGGGATTGACTACCAGGAGACTTTTGCACCGGTAGCCAAGCTCAACACTATTAAGATTCTCTTGTCATTAGCCGCAGATCTGGACTGGATCCTACACCAGCTTGATGTCAAAAATGCCTTCTTGAATGGTGATCTTGAAGAAGAGGTGTATATGGAGTTGCCACCTGGATTAGGAGGAAGTAATCATCCTCAGAGGGTATGCAAACTAAAAAAATCCCTGTATGGCCTAAAGTAGTCACCTAGAGCATGGTTTGGAAGATTTGCAAAGGCAATGAAGACTCTTGGTTACTGTCAATGCCAGATTGATCACACCCTGTTCATTCGGCGTATAACCAGTGGTAGGATAACTATCCTTATAGTTTATGTTGATGATATTATCATTACAGGAGATGATTGGGAAGGTATACAAGAGTTGAAGATTTCTTTGGCTCAAGAATTTGAAGTCAAAGATATGGGTAACTTGAGATATTTCCTTGGAATGGAGGTGGCTAGATCCAGTAAAGGTATCTCAACGTCTCAAAAGAAGTATACTTTTGATCTTTTAAAGGAAACAAGGATGCTAGGAGCAAAGCCAGCAGAAACTCCTATGGAATCAACATATAAGTTGAGCCTTAAAGAAGGTGGTACACCAGTAGACACAGGGAGATATCAGAGATTGGTGGGAAAACTGATTTATCTATCTCATACTCGTCCAGATATCAGTTTCCTGTCAGTGTGGTTAGTCAATTTATGAGTAATCCTCAAGAGGAGCATATGGAGGCAGTGTTTAGAATCTTGAAGTGCTTAAAGATGACACCTGGTAAAGGGTTATTCTTTAAGAAAGGGGGAGCAAGGAATATTGAAGTGTTCATAGATGCTGATTGGGCCGGGTCTATAACAGACAGAAGATCCACCACAGGCTATTGCACATTTGTGTGGGGTAACTTAGTTACTTGGAGAAACAAAAAGCAACCAGTGGTTGCTAGAAGCAGTGCTGAAGCAGAATATAGAGCCTTGGCACTGGGTATATGTGAAGGAATATGGCTTAAGAAGCTCCTAGCAGAACTACAAATCAGAATAGAATCTCCAATGAAAGTGTGGTGTGAGAACATGGCCACAATAGGGATTGCAAAGAATCCTATACATCATGACAGAACAAAGCATGTGGAGATAGATCGTCATTTTATCAAAGAGAAAGTAGAATCAAGATTAATTGATCTTTCCTATGTGCCCACCAGCAGTCAAGTTGCAGATATTTTTACCAAGGCTCTTGCTAGAGTTAGATTTGAAGAACTTAGTTGCAAGCTGGGAATGATGGATATCTATTCACCAGCTTGAGGGGGATTGTTGGTGGAATATTATGACTAATATTCCAATGTTATTGTTTCCTAATTTAGTTTTTTCCTTTCTCGGTTAATCCCTGATTTGGTGGGATTCAATTCTGTTTTAATTGCTTTGAATATCTCTCGGCAGATATCATGGGATAGGATAGGCTTAGTCTATTTCTCATACTCTATATGTATCTCGCCTTTATCATTAAATAATATACAAAGAATTATTCCCACATTCTTTCAATGAAGAATGACCACATTCATTTATTAGTGGAAGGCTTGTGAGTAGATCCCTAATTATCAACTCTGGTAGGATTTAGCTTCTTTAAGGAATTTAATTGTCTAAATTTTGGTACTTTTAAATATTCTTCCACTTCTTGGTTGTTGGTTAGTATCCTTATTGTTGCTTGAGTATGTAGGCTACTTTGCATGTTGAGCTGCTCTCTGAAAATTTCTCTATCAGTTTCTTGATGTTGAGAAAAAGACAGGTAAAGCTGACCCAACAAAGAAGCAGATATTATCACTTGAGGAGGTTGACACAACATAATTTCAGCTGCAGATGGATAGGTTTCCTTGTGAATTGTTATAAGTACTATGCAAGTTGTTCTGCTTGAGTCTTTATTATGAACTATAGCTGTGCTTTAATTTCAGGGTCATGTGGATTGAGAGAAGGTTTGGGCTGAATTATTAATTCATTCAAAGCTTTTGCATAATGCACAGAAAAAATTAAGTAGAAAAAATCTTTGCAAAATCTTGTCATTTGTGTTTCAATAGTACATAAGGACACTTGAGTTATCTGCTTGCAGCTTTTACTATCTTAAATCTTTAAGAGACTAATTCTAAGATAACATGTCATGCTCTCAGGGATGCTACACTAACACATTGGAAGGATGAAATATGTGTGAAAATTAAGTTCCTTGCCCTAGATGTGTTCATGGCTCAATATTACCTTTTCATTTTGTTTTGGGGGTGGGGTAAATGTGGAAGATAACTGCCTTTCAAAACTGTGTTAATTATAAAAATTTGTTGAAGAATGGGACAATGGATAAGAGTTTATGCTGATGTGGGCAAATAAAGATAATATTAAATTACTGATTACTTGCTTTTTTTTTTTTCTATAATAGGCTATTTGAACATGTCATTTCTTAATAACAAAAATTGAACCGTTGAGTGGTGTGGGGTTTCCTTTCTTTTATCTGTGTGAGTAAAATTCGGCAAAACCTGAGTTGAGTCTCTTTATTGTCTCCAAGATACAAACCTTGACTGCAAAAATAGGAAGTTAGGGATACTATAGCAGCTAATTATTTTAAACTCTCCCATTTTCTCCCTATTCTCAATAAATTAAAAACTCGGAATGTGCATATCAAGATTCTGGTATTGAAATGTAGATATAGATAGTTCTGTAAAACACCATATGGACTTTATAAATCTTTCATGACTGGTGCTTGTGCTGTCACTCTTGCTCTTGCTCTCAGTGTCTTTGCTTTGTGGCCTTCCTCTGAAATATGTATGACTTGTAAGCTTAAAATGAAGCAGTTTAAAGCTAGTCTAAAACATCCTGCACTTTAATTTTCCTATTATTGCTGTCTAAAATATAGAGTTAATATAGCTTAACAGTGAAGATGGATGTTTCCTTTTTTTTTTTTAACCCATGTGCATCAAAGATGCAAAAAATATGTGATATGCAGCTTGCTTATTGACTTTGGCCATTCTGCACTAGCCTCAGGCATCTTGTTGAGATGTGCCCAGAATTTGTGTTGTTTTGTTATCGTTGATTTCAATAGTCCTTGGAACTTTTTTGCTTGTTTCACTCATGCAAGTGATATGCCCATGCACAGTTGTAACTGAAATGGCTATATCTTTTTCTAACAGGATGAAGGAAAAGCACCATATTTATATGCAGAAGTGGATTTTAAGGAGGTTAAAACTTGACTCTGCTATTCCTTCCAAGTGTTTTGTTGCCAATGCAGTCCTTTATCCCCCCTTTTGTGGTGTCCTGAGGTTGATTGATAGACATGGTAGATGCTTTGTCAAGAACTTATGACTAACTATGGGATTCCTGAATTAAAGGATATCATCAGAAGGGAAACACAAGGCAAGCGAGAGGTAGACAGCTTAGAGAACACTCCTGTTGAAATTTCTAAAAGTTCCCTCATCTTGAGGGAAAGGTGTTTTGGGGGGTGGGTTAATGATAGGTCCACAATTATGTAACTGTTTTGGGTATTTTTTTGACAGTTTGGACAGTAGAATGGGTAGTTTTAGGGAAGTTATGCAACTGTTTGTGCAGTTTGGGCTGCAGACATGTGTCTTAACTATTCTAGACAGTTGTGGGGTAGTTTTGAGGTTTAAAAGGTAAAGAAAGAGAGCTGTGTGAAAAAATTCTGGAGTATCGGATGGGGAGATTCCTAACGTCTCGAATAACAACGGTAAGTTTCTTTACTACTGGTTGTTTATTTGTAAGTGTTATTCGGTATATGTTACATAAATTTTAGTTCTCTATTTTGTTTTAGATCAATTGGTATCAGAGCCTTCCACTACGTCCTAGTTGCAATTGTGCGGCACCATAGGTGGTTATGTTGGTATTGCAGTGTTAGCCCAAGGCTAGAAGGCTAGCACAAAGCCAGCCTGCATGGGCTCTTGGGACTGCAGAATATGGTGGAATGTTATAACCCAATTACAAGGTACAAGGTATGGGACATGAGTCCCATTTTGTCATTGCTTGGTAATGCAGATGAAATGACCAGAGTCCAATGCTACTTGGATTATAGGGGATGATTTTTGAGATGTTGATTTTCTGTGCTCTTGAAATATAACTAGTTTTATCATTCCCTGAAGCCTAATTCTTAGATGGCGAGCATGATGCAAATGCCTCTTTAATAGACCTCCCCATTTGATTTTTTTAATTAGGGTTTTTGATTTGAGAACTAGGATTCAGTTTAGGGATCTAGAAAGCTTTTTGGATTTAAGGTTTCTTTTAGCATTTTGAGCCTAGAATACGTTAGTCAATTTTTCACCTATAAATAGGTAGTTAGTCAATTATGGTTGTTGCCTTTCTCTTACTAATATTAATAAATTTGATATATGAATATTTATTAGAGTGCTCTTTGTTTATTTAAATAGGCCCAAATAATCCTATTTAAATAAATGATCTTAAATTTGGGAGTTTAGCTATACATATTCATGAAAACCAAAGACAAAGCTGAAGCAAAAGTTAGATACATCAAAATAAATGATAAGAATAGAAGGAAAGAAGAAACTCAAAAATGGAGCTAGTTTCAGCTTCAATCTTCAATCCCTCCTTTTCTTCTGCATCAAGATGTCTCCTTAGCTTCTCCCTAGCCTCTACACACTTGGAACAAACCAAAAACAACCCAGAATGATGGCTCCCCACGCAACTAAAGCATAAGAAGTGAGAAACTCTTGAAATTTCGGCAAGGAAAAACAATGCATTTAACTAAAATGCGTCACGTTGCAACTCAGCATATCGTGTCGTGGCGAAATGAGGTCCTGGGAGAATATGTGCCGCGGCCTCCCTATTCACGCCGCGGTGAGATTCGCTACTTGATGGGATGGCCACGCTCTGCGCCGCAGAGCAACACATTCTCGCCACGGCGAGTTTTGCTTCTGTGTGATAGTGAGCCACGGCCAAGCACTCTCCTCGCCGTGGTATTTAGCTTGTCTCACTTCGCGCCGCAGCAAGTTTATCTTCTGTGTTGATTTTCACCACGATGTGGGTAAGATTTTCACTGCGGCGTATGTAGGATGAGTCGCGGCACAAATTGTCTTGCAAGCTTCTCTCCATTTTCTTCCCTTTTAGCCCCAACTTGACGAATTCTAATCGAGGCAAGCTTCTAAAAACTGAAGCTACAAGCATTCTGAAACCTCTTTGACATGAGGAATTTCACTCTTCTCTTAGATTTGCACCCTACAACAAGGGCAAAATATAATTAGTTCTCAATATACTCAAAATTAAAACAAAACTTATCATTTCCAAAGTGAAAATTGAGTATGGAGATATTCATCCTAAGTGTGTTTATTTCATGTATAAAAGTATTATTTATCCTATAGTTAGAGGCTAAATCCATATTTATTGCAAGAAAATATGCACAAAAACATGAATAACAAGGATTTATCAGACAGAGTTATCTGCTTGCAGCTTTTACTATCTTAAATTTTTAAGAGACTAATTCTAAGATAACATGTCATGCTCTCAGGGATGCTACACTAACACGTTGGAAGGATGAAATACGTATGAAAATTAAGTTCCTTGCTCTATATGTGTTCATGGCTCAATATTACCTTTTCATTTTGTTTTAGGGGCGGGGTAAATGTGGAAGATAACTGCCTTTCAAAACTGTGTTAATTATAAAAATTTGTTGAAGAATGGGACAATGGATAAGAGTTTATGCTGATGTGGGCAAATAAAGATAATATTAAATTACTGATTACTTGCTTTTTTTTTTTTCTATAATAGGGCTATTTGAACATGTCATTTCTTAATAACAAAAATTGAACCGTTGAGTGGTGTGGGGTTTCCTTTCTTTTATCTGTGTGAGTAAAATTCGGCAAAACCTGAGTTGAGTCTCTTTATTGTCTCCAAGATACAAACCTTGACTGCAAAAATAGGAAGTTAGGGATACTATAGCAGCTAATTATTTTAAACTCTCCCATTTTCTCCCTATTCTCAATAAATTAAAAACTCGGAATGTGCATATCAAGATTCTGGTATTGAAATGTAGATATAGATAGTTCTGTAAAACACCATATGGACTTTATAAATCTTTCATGACTGGTGCTTGTGCTGTCACTCTTGCTCTTGCTCTCAGTGTCTTTGCTTTGTGGCCTTCCTCTGAAATATGTATGACTTGTAAGCTTAAAATGAAGCAGTTTAAAGCTAGTCTAAAACATCCTGCACTTTAATTTTCCGATTATTGCTGTCTAAAATATAGAGTTAATATAGCTTAACAGTGAATATGGATGTTTCCTTTTTTCTTTTTAACCTATGTGCGTCAAAGATGCAAAAAATATGTGATATGCAGCTTGCTTATTGACTTCGGCCATTCTGCACTAGCCTCAGGCATCTTGTTGAGATGTGCCCTGAATATGCCCAGAATTTGTGTTGTTTTGTTATCATTGATTTCAATAGTCCTCTATGTCCTAGTTGCAATTGTGCGGCAGCATAGGTGGTTACGTTGGTATTGCAGTGTTAGCCCGAGGCTAGAAAGCTAGCACAAAGCCAGCCTGCATGGGCGCTCGGGACTGCAGAATATGGTGGAATGTTATAACCCAATTACAAGGTACAAGGTATGGGACTTGAGTCCCATTTTGTCGTTGCTTGGTAACACAGGTGAAATGACCACAGTCCAATGCTACTTGGATTATAGGGGATGATTTTTGAGATGTTGATTTTGTGTGCTCTTGAAATATAACTAGTTTTCTCATTCCCTGAAGGCTAATTCTTAGATGGCGAGTATTATGAAAATGCATTTTTAATAGACCTCCCCATTTGATTTTTTTAATTAGGGTTTTTGATTTGAGAACTAGGATTCAGTTTAGGGATCTAGAAAGCTTTTTGGATTTAAGGTTTCTTTTAGCATTTTGGGCCTAGGATACATTAGTTAATTTTTCACCTATAAATAGGCAGTTAGTCAATTATAGTTGTTGTCTTTCTCTTACTAATATTAATAAATTTGATATATGAATATTTATTAGAGTGCTCTTTGTTTATTTAACTTCGGTTCTACACCAAATTGGTATTAGAGCCCAACCTCTATATGCTTATGCAATCATCGTGCCTTGAACTTTGGGTCTTTTTAGTTGGATGAATGTTAGGTATATAAAAGAAAAGACTATAAAAAATAGATAGGTGAGATAAAAAATGATACTCATATTTCTACTTTTGAAAAAGTAATTAAAAGAGACAAATACTATTTAGTAATGATTATAAGGATATAATAGATATTACAAAAAAGATTACATTGCATATTACATCATGGTGAGCAAACCAAATGGGCCCCGTGTTTTTGCAAACCAAGTACATTGTTGATCTCTACATAGCCTCATTTGACAGTTCAACATTGTAGATAACTCTGATAGGTTATATTTATTTAAGAGTTGTATTGTTGTTCCTGGGTTTGAGCTATCTTTCAATATAAAATTATTTTCAAATAAG
The DNA here is from genome assembly GCA_026724425.1 of Erythrophleum ivorense. NCBI lineage: Eukaryota > Viridiplantae > Streptophyta > Magnoliopsida > Fabales > Fabaceae > Erythrophleum > Erythrophleum ivorense. The sequence goes on along the minus strand of JAIUCV010000025.1, from coordinate 4,425,354 downwards.
ACCACTTTATTTGCACAAGTTTCTATGGATGGTTTAGTTTATAACTAGTGGAAAATATAATGCTTATCAATCCAGGTACTACTTACAGCTGCTGTGTCGCTAATAAGGTAATTCACCTTATTGTAAGTGATTGAGGCATGCTGCATGAATGCTGTAGTTGAAATATGTATGTTAGCAATGAAGATTGGATATCTGTCTGCGCTCTTCCTCTTTTGTTATTATTATATATCTGTTGCATTGCATGTACTTGACAGCATTAAAGAAAGAAAGAAACCAAGATGTTATTGCTCAGAAGGTGTAGTTTATCGAAGCTTTTTTTTTATTACTTCTACGTGAAAAATTCTGGAGGATATCTTACGTTTGTAGGTGCAGGGGATTGTTAGTTTTTGAGATAAACATAAGGTAGAAAAAAGAAAACAAAGTCTGACCATTATGCTGGACGTGTGTGAGACTGAACTGAGGATGTTATGACATTTGACTTCTGGAGAAGCCTATAATAGTGGGAGAATTATCTCCAAGTGGATGACTATTTTACTAATATAAATGTGGGAAGAATGAAATGTTGAAAAGTGAAAATGAGCAACATTTTAAAACAGTTTCTTGATAGTGATACCTGGTGCCACTTTTTCTATTATGTAAAGAGATTGGACAGCGCTATTATACTACTAAGCTTTTTAGGATTTCTTATACCGTATTGAGCGTTTCTTGTACCTTTTGGTTTGAGGATTTCTTACCCTCCAGCTGGTTGTAATTTTTTCTTTATCTAACAGTATTTCTTCTTTAAAAAAACAAATGCTTGCTTGCTTTGACATATCTCCCTCTATTTGTTTACTTTAGTACCAAGCATAAGTATAGGGAAGCATATCAAATCAAAAGGCATTCATTTAGAGTAAAAGAAAGTTAATTAAGTACACACTTAAAAGACACCAGCAGTATGTCTGCGTTTACGTGTGTCAAAGGAAAGATAATTTTGTACGGATTTTTTTGACGCAATAATTGCAGTATACACAATAATATTTTTAAAATCAAATTGATTATTAATTGATAAAATTGTGTTTGAATGATGATAATTAAATAAATATATGTATATATTAAATTTTTAATATATCAAATAATAATAAGTGAATACTAATCAATTTTGAAACATATTATGATTAATGATATATAAAAACAAATCAAACATAATATAATATTTAAATTTTATTTTGTTTAAAATATATTTATATAATTTTAATAAAAATTATATGAATTTTATTTTTATTTCACATCTATTATATTAAAACTTTATAATTATAATCAAAGTAGCAATTGTGGCTCAATAGTAAAGTCATGGCTTATCATTTTAGAAATTCAGGTTTGAATCCATAATGAATGTTTTGATTTGCTAAAATAGAAGCACAGTAGAGGTTTTATATTAAATATTGCATCATATAATTGGAAGTGTTTTCTGGCTCAATGGAGAATAAGCTAGCCAGCATGGGATACAATTTGAGATTCTATGAAATTAATTTTGTGAAATAATATATAAGGATATTGCAAATTGGTTCAACCACAGGCATTGTTTTAGAGTTAGTTTTCACTTAAAATTAACCAATTCAACTCGATTTTTGACTAAGTTTAACCAATTCTAAACTAAATCAATTTTGAGACATTTGTGAACCAAACAAATGATTGGTTCACTGATTTTTTAGTTGAACCAACTAGTCTAATTCTCATAACATTGGTACAAACATGGGGGAATTAGCTAATTTGCTGAAGGGCACTGGAGTTTCCCATTTGCGTGTCCATTTGTAATAGCTACTTTTCTTGATGATTTCATTATAGGAGAAACCCTAGCATTTCTCCTCAGGAGAAGTCTCTTTGCCTGATTTTTATCCAATCAAGATATATATCCATATTAAGTACCGTGTTAAACCAAATGTATAACTGTGATATATGAGACTATTTCATTCATTTAGGTTCTAAAGTTTCTTTCTTAGTATAGAAGGCAGCTCTTTCCATGGTTCTGCGCTCACCTTTGCTCTTTGTTGTCTACTTTATGGTTGAAAGTCTGTTTCTTTTTCAAAATTTGCCAAAAGATAGTAACTGGTGATATTTTATTGATTAGGATTGAATGGCTGGAATTGTTTGATGAATTTAAAGAGTGGAGGGTGATGCAGGCGAGCCCATTTCTTCATTGCTGTTGTTAGTAGTGGCCTTAAAAGATGTCCGGATTCTGTTGGTTATAACTTGCTGGGTCTTTGAAGGGTAGGTCAGGACGAAACAATTATCCCCCTCCCCTTTTTTTTTCTTTCTCTATTGTAAAATTGGTCCACTTTTAGGAGGCTTGCTCACCATCCAAGTGGGGGTTTCTTGACCCATAATCTCGGCAGCAAAGAGTTGCTTGCTAAGAAGCACCAAAATTGACACAAACACAAAACACAACATAATACAAACGCTACAACGTAACAAGATATACAGTATTTAGATACATTTTGAAATGCTGAATCATATCTTCTACAAGTGTGTCGGATTCAGATAGGACACGATAAGGCTCTATTTTTAATGTATCGATTCTTCCCTGATTTATGCAGCAAATTGGCAAAAATATCTCATTTACTAGAACAGAATAGCATATCATATAAATCAATCCACAAATAATTGATGATGGGTTAGTCTTTATAACATCTTGATTCTTGCACGCTTATTTTTAGCTCTCCAACTGATGTGGTCGTTCTGCCAGCAGTGAAGTTGGACACCAAATTATTTACTTGTGGCATTTCTAGCTATCAGATATTAGATGAGGACTCCTACAGTATCAAGACATGACTAGGCAGGTTTCTAGCAATTAGATAGTGACACGGTGGTTTTTATTCAGTGAGTTTCCCCTTTTTTCTCAATGTAATATGCGGTTGTTGGGAAACATGTATTCTTAACTATTTACTCTTTGGTAATCTACTATCATGCGGGGTCCTTTTGGGGATTTTGGCTTTCGTAATGACAAGAAGAGGGTATGCTTCATTCCTCATGAAACACGAGAGTACACTCCAGTAGCATATTACATTTCTCTTGCCTGGTGTAGTTGTAACTGTTAGTAAAGGAAGCACTTGTGTGGTAACACGTGTTGTCAGGTAAAAAGGCTCTCTCAGCTATTTGTTAGTTTCCATCAGAATTCAACCAAAGGATGATTAGTTAGTTCTCTCATAGAAAGAAAGAGCAGATACTTTCCCTTCTCTTGCTAGCTGGTTGGCAAAAGGAAACGTGGTGGGGTCCACGCAGAAACCAATGGGTAAGTCATCCTCTTAGTCTCACGGCCTTGTGTGGGGCATTCCCATGTGGAAGAAGCTCAGGAATAGCATGCACATTTCTTGCTTTTCAACAGTTTTCTACACTTTCATATCCTTCTGCTTGCCCTTTTTGGCTTGTCATTCTCTGTTGGAATGAATAGAGTGTCACTGGAGTGAGATATAGATATATATATATATATATATATATATATATATAGTCAATTTAATTGTGCGGCTCCTCACCTGCAATGTACCACTGTTCTGAGAAAACGATGCCTCATTTCTTTGGTAAACTGGCCAAAATGTGACATGGTATAGACTTTGTTCAGTTGTTCAGTCTACGGAGATGGAACAGATAAGAGAAAGGAAAATATGGGATCTTTCTGTTACTTCTGGTAACATGCTTTGCATTTCTTATTTCTCGGCAAAAGAAAGGCAAACCTAAAAGGATTTAAGGGAGAGAAACTAGAAGAAATCCGTTACTAGAATCAAATGACAAGGCACTTCAGAGTGGTTTGTTGGTCATTGCCAGAGAAGGGATTTGAATAATTTTTGCTTTTATGATTCTGGACTACTGTATAGATAACTTATATGCATCACGTTTATGTAGTTACTAAAGCAAGAATGAAATATAACAACAACTTTAAATTCTGGGCAAGTTCACTGTACAAGTTTGTTTTCCTGCTCACATCACTTTTTTTCTCGCTTTTCATTTCCATTCTTTCATTTTCAAATATACCCAGTGACCTACAATATTTAAGACGGGATTTTGTCTTTTTATCAACATCCAGCTGCTTCTTCCTACGAATTTCTTCCATTTTCTTTGTCATTTCCAATCTTGTCCACTGACATTTATTAAATTATTAGATCATTAAATATTAATTTTTGTTGGATTTCTGTCCGATTTTTTTCAATTTTATTTTTTTCTTACAGTTATTAAAGGAGAAGAATGACTGTCGTGTCGTAACAATCTAGATTGGGATAAAAAATGTGTAGTTTTTACACTTTTAAATTGATCTAAAAAAATTTAAATTTCATATCAAACTATTTTTATTTTTCAAAACCTCTATTTAAAATTTTAAACTCGTGTAAAAGAAATTGTCTTTTAAAATTGTATTCAAATTTAATAACATACTCTAAGGATAACAATAGATGATATCTTACATGTAACATTCGAATATTTGGTTATACATATTAATTACTGTCATCTACTTATTAAATATTGAAGTATATGATTTCAAGTTTAAATAAATTATTTACTATAAAATTATTCTATTTTTATTATTTGTGATTAGGAATATAATATATATAATTTATAAAGGAAATTACAATAACCTCCACTGAGATCAGTTAAATGATGCCTTATATCTGTTTTGTTTCAAAAATTACACTAAATCCTTTTAACATTTTTTTTGGGATTAAAAAAGTTAAATGTGTGCTTAACATGAGACTAATTTTATTCATAAGATAACAATAAAAACTATTAAGTTAATGTTAAACTCTAATATAAAATTGTGATTTTATTTTTAATATGATAATAAAGATAATTAAATAATTTTATTCTTTTAAAAGAAACGTATATTGTATATAAAATCAATTTTATTGACAAAAAATAAATTAAAAAATAGTTAAACGTAATTTAAAAACACAAGGAGTTTTAAGTATAAATTAATTAAACTTCAAAAGAAATTAGTGTAATTTAGTTTAAATTAGATATCTATTTATAATTTAAAGTTATAATCTATTTATCTATAACCTACTTAGTACAAATTATTATATACCCAGGGATGTTTTTATGGTTGATTCTCTGTTACTTTTATCATTGTATTCAACATGTATTTAGAATTGTTTACTCTCTAAGATATTTTATAAACAACTATGGCTACTAGTTAAAATCATAGCTAAATTTTATAACTTACAAACAAATATTTATATTACATTATTTTTTATAATATTTATTTTTATAACTTTATCATTCATAAATAAAATAAAATAAATTATACAAACTTTCCCTCTATTTTTAAAACATACAACATTATCTAAAATTTGTTAAATTATATAATTTTTTTTCTACTTTCAAAATATACACAAACCTTTCCTAAAACAAAGAGTAAATGACATATATTTCCTTTGAATTTTTAAAAAATTACACATACTTTCATTCTATTTTTAAAACATACACAAACCTCTTTTGAAAATAAAGAGAAGATTTGTGTAATTTCAAAAAAAAACTCAAGAGAAATACATGTAATTTACTTTTATGAGGAAGTTTATGTATATTTTGAAAATGAGAAAAAAATCTATATAATTTTAACAAAATTCATGAGAAATTTGTATAATTTATTTTTATTTTAAAAAAAATTGTGTATATTTTAAAAATAAAGTAAATGTCTGTATAATTTTAACAAAATACAAAGGAGATATATGTAATTTATTCACAAAAAAAATGAAAAAAAAAATTCCAAAGACAATAATTTTGCAAAAATTTCATTAAAGGACTTTAAAAGCCAAAATTCTCTTAAAGGATTAAAGGAATAAATTAATATTGGTACTTTTTAAAATTACCATTTATACTCTTTAAAATTATAATATAATTTTTTTGAAATTATAAAAATATTTTCATCCAAAAATAATAATAAATCTAAAACACTCTTATAATATCAAAAAGATCAAGTTATAGTTTTAAAAAATATAAGTAATATATTTAAGTAGTAACGCTAATAATTTATTCTTTTAATCCTTCAAAGGTATTTTATTTTTAAGATTTTTAGATAAAATTTTTATCAAATTATAATTCTTAAGATAAATTGTTTAAAAAAATATTGTAAAACCCCATGCATCACACGGGACATGGATCCCTCGTGTTGGCAATCTCTTTTTTTTTTTATATCACTCACAAAATGATTTTTTTTTTTTAGAAGAAATGGACCCTCTCATTAAAAACAATATGCACGGTATAAATTCCATTTTAAATGCAGAAACTGTTAATCAGACCTGGTACAGAGGTGATGATTAATTGTACCTTACAAGAAATATTTAAAACTTCTGTACTAGAGCGAGCATCTCACAATGACTACTGACTGACTGGTTAATAACGTAATTTTATTTTAATGAACAAAATTTATATGTAATTTTTTAATGAAAACACATAGTATATAATTTTTTAAAAAATTAACATATAATGACTCCTTTTAAGACGGATCTTCGCAGCGCATGCTTTTATTAAGGAAAATGAAACTAAAGTTATTTATAAATTTTGTAAATTTTGTCTTATTCTTCATATTTAATTGGGATAAAATTTAAATTCATTGTATTTTTTAATTGAATGATAGTATGTGGACGAATTTATTTTAAGTGCCAATAATATGAGAAGCAAATCCTATTGTGCTGCTTTTTTTGGAATAGAGTTGGATTATTTAGATTTAATTTAAATAGTTTAAATTTTAATTTTTAATTTTAATCATCTATTTTTATGTTAATATTTTTTTATTTAAAAAACAAAACAAAACACAAGATGAAGATTAAAAATTAAAATTAAACTATCTAAATTAGATTTGAATAATTTAAATTTACTCTAACAGAAGTGACATGTCAGCAGATAATCTGCGGTTGGGTGAAAAACAAAAATTTAAACGAACCTTATAATAAAGTTTCATCAATTGGACTGTACAATTTTTTAAAATAATTTTGCCAACCCAACAAACAAACTGATTCAAGAAAAAAAAATTCCAGATGAACAAACGACACTTTTTTTTTCATAAATCTCATCTTCCACGATTATCGCACAATAACTTTTTTTTTTTAATTTTTGACTAAATGATGCAAAATTGCAACACAAAAGAAGGTGGAACATTTTAGATTTGCCAATAAATTTATGGCAAAATGTAAACGAAGGTCCCGAGAATTACTTGAAAGTTGCAGCAAATAAACAACTGTCCTCAAGTTTTGGTGTTTCTGAGTAGCCACAAACGGCGCCTAAAAAGCTGATATGAAAGAGCCAAGTGGTGGGGCAACAATCCAAAGAAAATGATGCAATTGTTTACATCTGAAAACGCAGACGGGGGGCCGCTACCTCCAAGCAGCTCCAAGTTTTTGAATACGACAATTAAGAATTTGAAAGTGACCCAATTTTCTTCAAGTGGGCCCAAGTCATTGACCTGGTTGCTCCTCATACTATGCCTCATTCCGTACGAAAGATGAATGAAGGCGGTTTTTTTCTTTTTTTAAAAAAAAAAAGTTTAAAAGAGAGATAAGCATAATGTTTGAGGTTTATCAGTTAAGTAAGTTTCACGTATTTAAATAAAATTTATCACTTAACTAAATTTTACATGTTTTAGATTTATTTTTTACAAAATTAATAAAAAAAATGAAAAAAGAGAGTCCAATAAAAAGAGTTTTTAGGTTATTTTGTATTGTGTTTCGAATTGCTTCATTTTAAATTCCATTAAATTGTAAATCTAAAAATTTGAACTACTATAATTTAAATCTTTTGCATCTAAGATTTTTAAAAAAATTAATTATTTGGTTGTCATATTTCATTTGAATTTTTAAATTGGTCCTTATAATTTATTTTTCCTTTAAAATAAGCCCTTATAATTTTTTATCATTTAACCTTTGACCCCCTACCATTATGATCTATCATAACACTATATTCATAATTTTTGAAAAATTTATGAAAAAAAGTATCAAAATAGGATTTATCAATTCTTCCAAACTTAAATTTTATTTATTCTCAAGTAAAATATAACAAAAACATAAATTACTCAATCAAGTATTCAAAATTCTTAGAAAAATTTGGAATCCATAACTCAACATGATTGTAGAGTCAGTATGTAAGATAGAAAAAGATAAGAAATGAATATAAGTTTAAAGTCCAAATATTAATAAATGATTTTTTAGTTCATGAATATGTGTGTGTTTTCGCCATGCAATAGTCTAAACATATTCTTTAAAATAGAATATATAAACTAATCCACTTAATCATCTTTTGTTGGAGCTTCATATTCTTACTCATTATTTTTCTCTCCATTAATATAGATCTATTACATATCTAAGATCAAATGGTCTTTAAAGCTAGTAAGGTGGCTATAAGGGTTAAGGTAATTACAACAAGATATGAAATTAATATGCAAGATCAAGGGAGTATATGAATCACAAGAAGGAAAAAATCCCTCTTCCTTACTCATTTTTTCCTCTCTTTCTTTTCTCTCTTCCCCACTAATATATTCTTTTCTTTTTCTTTTACAACAATGAGGAGCAATAAAACTTGGAATTGCATTTTTTTTAATTCCATATAAACCATTCTTTTCTTTCTTATATTTTCCTATTTTTTTTAATACACCCCTAAACTTGGATCTTTGATCCAATATATATAATTAGAGTCAAGTGTTTTGCACTTTTTCTTCTTTTCTTTTTTGTTTTTATTTTCTATCCCTTTCTTTTTGAAAACTTGAGATATGAAATAGCCTTTCCTATTTCCATGATAAATATAACTTGCATCTTAAGAAAATAACAAAAGTCTCTCAACTTTCAACTCTCACTATCACTCATACCTACATTCATGTGAAAGATCTTCAATACACTCTCATGTTCACCTCATACACTCTCAAAATGTACCTTTCCTAAGCAAGAAAAACAAATCACTCAATAAGACTCCTTGAATAGGGTTATAAACTTGTTTTTGGGGCTAGGTAAACACATGTATGTGTTTAGAAAGGTAATTCATATATGCATCAATTGCATAAACTCCAATCAAGCTCAAAAGGGTACTAGTAATTATAAAAAAAACAAAAATAAGGCTCATTTATGGCTTATATTTAGAAACAATGCCAAAATTATCTCTAAAGAGAAGTACTAGACCTAAGACTTCATATTGAGAAGAAATCAAAGCAAGTTTTAGAGTCTAATTCAAGAATCTTAAATAGACTAATCAACATACTCTAAATTAAAAAAAAACATTTATCCTATGCATGGTACAAGCGTATTAATTTTATTTAGTAAGCAAGAAATTTCATTCATTAATAATCCCACTAAAATCAAATGCCATTCTTATATATTTCCTAATCCACATATACCAACCAACATGAAGTATCATCATACTAATCGAATATTAGAAGAAAGTTTACTAATCAACTAAATAATCATCCATGAAAACCAAGATAAAAAGGATTTTGAGAGAATATTCTTTTGGAGGAAATCACAAAAATTTTCAATAAAATACATCAAAATTTTTAAATTTTTCCAAAACTTTAACAATTGAAAATCAAACTCTTACCCCCAAACTTAAAATTAAAGATTATCCCTAATGTTCCAAATAAAATCTAAGAAAGGGTAAAAAAGTCCTCTATAAAATCTATGTGGCAATTTGCAAAAATTAAAGCCACAGCATATACTTTGTAAACTTAAGAAAGCAATCATAAATACTAGCCTAGATGAAAACTAATCCTAAAACTAACAAAAATGATGCAAACTCCCTTTACAATACTCCAAGCATTAAGGGCATAAACATCTTAGAGGTAGCTATTGTTTTGCTTCCATTTCTTATTTAGAAGAAAACATAATAAAATAAAACGAAAGCCAACCTCTATCCTAAAAGCAAAAATCTAAACTAAACCTAAACATGTTGCTTAGAAAAGCAAAATTAAAGTGCTCTCTTTAAATTCCAAATTATAGACTATATTATTTGGTTTATACACGATGACTCTTTAGGAGTAATAACTCACAATGTCTCTAAGTAAAAATCAAATTATATCTCTATAAAGTCTTGGAATTAGGATCACCTAAGACTAGATATAGTCTCTAAAAAGAAAATGAAACCTTAACACATCACTTCAAACAAATATGGTGCTTTTTTACATTGTATAATTAATCTTTTAATGGTACCTCAATATACTACTAACACAGTCTAAATGGTGCTTTAGTGCACATCTCAATGTGTTAATAGTGCATTAGTACACTATCCTAAAAACTTTCTTTTTTAAAATTTTCTATTCTTTTTATTATTTTTTACAAATAGAAAAACTAGACACATTATCTATACTAAAAATGAGAGCTACTCCCTCAAATTTAAAATGAAAACATATTAAAAACAAACAAGCTAACAAATATAAAGAAATAAATTCAAGAGTTGGAAATGCTTATTTATGGTGTAGAGCATGGATTCTTTTTCTTTTGTCTGCCATTGGATCTCTCTTGTGCTTATTCATATGCTATCTTGAAATAAGAGAATAGAAGCCTAAGTGTGATTTAATCAAAATAAAAACATGATAAAATATTACCACCAAGAAAAATGGCTTATATAGCATTTTCAGAGAAATTCACTTGGCAAATGCTCCGAGAAATGTATTCAAAGAGATTAATCTTGCAATTAATGCAATATGCTATTTACTTGGAAATTTTTTTTTTAGTTTTAACTCTTAACATTACTCAAAAGAAAGAAAGGATTTTTAAAGTACTGCAAAAATTCAGTAGAGATAACATTTTCCAATATGAATTAGCATAAACTAATCATTAAAGAACAAATTCATTGATGTCAAAATAATGTAAAAATCAACACTCCTAAAAACTAGGCATACTATCGATTTTGACACAAAAATTCAATCAACTAAAATTTTGCAAGATCAATTAGCATATTAATCATTATAGAAAAACTAATTAGAGATTAGCATGGAAAATAAATTAGATAACATCTTGTTATTACATTTAAAGAAAAAAATCTAGGATAAATGCACAAGAAAAATTATCAAAAAGGAAATTATATTCTAAACATGAGGAAACAGAATGAAGCAAATCAAAAGAAAGAGTAAGAAGGGATTAGAGAGAACTTCCTCTTGGTGCCCTGCTTCAATCTTCCTATGTAGCTCTTTATATAATTCAAACTTCTTGTACTTATAAAAGAAAACAACAAATAGGTCAAAACATACTATTTCTTGTTTTATTTTTTTTATAAACTAGCATTGTACTAGTACTAGTTGTGTAAATTATCCAAGAACTATATAGAACTTTGACAACTGTTCAATTAAACAAGTACAACTTAAACAAAAGTAACCAAAATTAAAATTGCTCTGTAATCATCTAGAGCAAGACATTGAGTTTCTTTTCTTAATGTTTCTCATCAAATGCCACATTAGCCTTAGCTTGCTCTCTTGGGTTTGTCTTTGTGTTTCCTGGAGCACTTATTTAAATGGCTTGATAGAAATTTAGCCACTTGACCTATCTAGTTTTCGAAGATCTTCATGGATGCCTCATTGTTTCCCGTTCTAGCTTGTATCTTTGTCATGAAATTTGTGAGCATCCTTTTACTCTCGATTCTCTCTCTTAGGTAGGTGGCTGGGCTTGTTGGGTAGTCCTTTTTGGTCTTTACCCTTGCATCTATTGCCCTTGCTAGTTCTTGTGAGAGAAGTTAAAATGATTCCTCCAATTGGGATTGTACTTGTTGTCGAATGGATCGTCTTGTGGCTTGCCAAAAGTTATCATATATTGTATTAAAATCAATGAAACTAATAATGTGTTGTGGTATGTGTGTTTGTGTAATACTACAATGTGTAACAAGCGTGAAAAAGGAGCGTGTTTTGTAAATAAACCCTATTTTTTATAAATTATTTTATTGGCCAGCTTGTTATGAATCGGATGATTAGTTTCAATTAATAGTGGGAGGAAAAAAAAACTAGATAAGACCTATTGATAATTTGATTACAATGAAAAGGCAAGTCAATTTTCAAATATGTGAGAAGAGACTAGAGAGTCTTAGAAACAAGGTAAACACAAAGGACTAGTTCAAAAAATTAAACAACAAAAGAGAAAAAAATATGTTAAAAAATTAGAAAGAGTAAATATCCAATGGTGGTGAAAGAATAAGAGAATGAAAATAAAATAAACAAAAAAAGATTGAGAGAGAGTAGTGATTCTCATTCTAGTTTTAGTTTATTAATACAAAAGTGCAAAAAAAAAAAGTTTTTTTACTTTTTAGTTTCCTTGACTTAGGTAAGAGTTTTATATTAAAAAGTTTTGTCTTAAATATTTAATTTTATTTCTCTTAAATATTTTAAAAAGTAACTCATTATTCATAAAAAATAACTAATAATCAGTTATATTTATTTTATCATTCAAAGTATAACATATATAAAACTGATACATGATTTGTCATTTATTTATTTCATCAATTATTAATTATACTATCATCTTTCTTACAAACATACAAATTTTACTTTTTAAAGGAACCTATATATAAGTATATATATATATATATATAGTTGAAGAAGGCCATATAGCAAATTTCGCATACATATTGATAGCACTAACTATCTGGATTCAGTAAAACAAGAAAAACAAATATGTTTGTGCACTCCAGAGGGAAAGAAACCCCAAACTAAAAAGGTAGGCCACCATACAATTCACATCCCTTTTCCCTTCAGTATGCTAATGCGTTTGAATACCCTGCAGCTGCAATAGGAGATTTTACTCTATGCCATGCAGTAAGTTTTTTTGATGTTTTTTTAGGGACTAAAGTTTAATAAAAAAATAAAAAGTATATTGTCAAAATTTTAATTATACTGTATAGTTAAAATCTATGTCTTTTATAATTATAATTTTTAAATGTTCAGTTAAATTTTTTAATCTCTTATTAAAAAACCCTTAAAAAAACTTACTACACAGTAGATCTCCCGCAGGGAATCCAAACTTGTATCCTAATCTCTCTGTATCTATTTTGTCACACACACACATATTAGAAGGAGAATATAGAAAAATATACACACACAGATATATATATATATATATATATATATCTGTGCGTGTGTTAGAAGGAGAATATAGAAAAATATGAAGGCAGCGAATATTTTGGTAGGAAGGTGACGAAGCTTTTGTGAAGGATCGGATACTCTCCAAATGACCAAAGCTGGGTCCTGGGGTGTAAAGCCCAAAGCGAGAAAAGAAAGCTCCTTTCACTCCGTTACTTTGTGCTGTTATGTGTAACGGTACAACAAAGTCCAAAGTTTTCACCTTTTTATTTAAACAAATTTGACGGACAAGGTACGTTGGGCACATGAGTATATTTTAATGCGGATAAATTTATTTATTTAAATAAAACTAATTCTTCAATGATATTCAGTTAATTAAGCTGTCACTATTATTAATTATTAGATTTTTTTAATTCAATATTTAATTAAATAAAATATCAATGTGTTATAAGTATCATAAACTTCTTTCTTAAAAAAATAAAATGTAATTGTGTGAATATATCAACAATTTTAATTAAATTATATAAATAAATACTTCTTACTAGCAAAGTTCACTTTTATTAAAGAAATACAAGAAATACCAAAAAAAAAAAAATTTTAAACCGTTTTGAATTTTTTTACCTTTCAATCCAAAGCTTTTTTTTTTTTTTTCTTTCATCTTTTGCTTTGCTTCAAAAGGTTCCACTTATTGTGGGGAACATTCATGCTGCCTAAGAACACTGCTTTATTGTTCACATATTTTTATGTTTTTCCATGAGATGATAGAAAGGAGACAAGCCAATGGCGCCAAAGGGAACTTGAAAGACTACAATAAAAAATTGTTTATCTATTAACTTTGCAAATTTTACTCATCAATGCCTTTAGCCCTAAAACTTTTGCTAGATAAGAATTTTAAATATTATAGAAATTAAAGTATATAAGACATCAACATTTATTAAAAACTTGTGATTTGTATATTTTAAATATCATATAAATATAAATTTTCAAATTTTACGTATCTTATATTTAAAAATAAATCACATAGATCTCTTCTATATTTTGCTTAAATTACGTATGCCTTTTTTTTATTTTTAAAATATACATAAATTTCTGTTAAAATAAAGAGTAAATTACACAAGTATTTTTTATTTTTTTTTAAATTAACATACCTTCTATCTATTTTCAAGCCTGAAAATAGATAAGAGGTTTATGTAATTCCAATATAATTTATTCTTTATTTTAAGAGATATTTGTATATTTTTTGAAAGTAGAATGGAAATCTATATAATTTTAATGAAATTAAAAAAATGTCTGTATATGTTTTAAAAATAAAAAAATATTTTTGGAATTTTAACAAAATTTAAAAAATAAAATCTGTATAACTTACACTATACTTAAATATGTTGTTCAGCCACCTAGTTGAAACGCAAAGCACGGTAGTAGAAGGCTTGCACAAGAAAGAAGAAAGTGGAGCTTTGACGTTCGCTTTGGTAGTAAAGCTAATACAAGATCTCATAGTAAAAGAATGAAAGAGCAAGGTGAAAAGAGTTACCAAACTGCGTGGGCGCTTTCATATTTATTATCCCCTCCTTATCTATCCGAAGATTTTGTTCCCTCCAAAATGAATCTAACCACCTATTTGCTTTGCATCAAAAGAAAATTATTTTTTTTAGTATTGTATATTATTTATTATATTTTTATAATTATTATTTAATAGTATATATATTTATTATTTTTTAAAAAACAAAGACATAAAAATTATTTTTTTAATCTATAAAATTATGTTTTTACCTCCTATTTTCATTTTCATTCTTAAATAACTTTGCATTCCAAACGGCTAGAGGGTGACCAATTTGGGAGGAAACTTCAAAGACCAAAATAACTATTGTGTGAACCAGAGTTTTAATTGACAAAATTATGACTCACTTAGATTTAGATTATCTATTATACAAAGTGATCCATAACAAAATGATAACAAAGAGAAAGAGGAAGAGAATCATTATAATATGAATTAAATCAAACATAAAATGCCTTTTCTCCTTGACATTGAATCATTTTGGCATCAAAGATAAAAGTTAAATAATATTCTATAAAATTAAAAAGTATCATATAGGGCAGGCGGGCATTGTTTGTTGTATTCTGTGAGTGACCCAATTGAAAACAAAAAATTGTATTAATATGTGGTTGCCAAGCAATCATGATAGCGATGTAAGGTGCCTTCCAGAGGTTTTAAAGTAATAAAAAGATCAAAGTAAATTCCTTTTGATAAAATGTTACAAAATTATGTGAATTTAGGAGTGTGGAGGGATAATAGTATTTGAAAAGATCAATCACATTACATCTCAGAAATAGTGCTTTTCTCATTTTTCTTAATTATCGATGTGCTATAAAGAAAAGAGTAAATTATATAATTTTTTAAATTTTATTAAAATTATATAAATCTCTCATTTATTTTGAAAATATATATAAATTTCCCTTAAAACAAAAAGTTACTTTATTCTTTAATTTTATTTAAAATTTTTTATTAAAATATTCTATATTAACATAAATATGTATTTTTTAAGCTAAAAAAATTTTAAATAGAAGGTATTTTAATAAAAAAATTTAAAATTAGATTAAAGCAGAAAATAGCTTTTTATTTGACAAAAATTTGTTTATATTTTAAAAATAGAAGAAAAATTTGTGTAATTTTAATAAAATTCAAGTATATATAATTTATTCTAAAAGTGATAATTAATATGAAGTACTTTTACAATAAAATTTTATGTGCAATATGTATACATATATATATATATATATATAGATGTAAATTTAAGAGCATAGGAATAACTCATCCCTTTAGAATATAAAAAGGTTTGTGTGATTTGTCCTCTAGTCTAATTCTAATGATAGTTGATTTCATCATTTATTTGGAGACTAAATTACTTTGGTGATGGAAGGCTTTAAAGGTCATTTATTTATTTATTTATTGTTAAAAAAACTGCACTTTGAAGTAACGATAATTTTCCACCTACTAAAGGATAATTAGGAGGGCCTTTTTGAAGAGCTACTTTATTGATTAAAAAAATTGTTTTTTGGTCAAGAAGAGTAACAATCATACCTAAGAAGCTAACATTTTGATTGAGTCGCTTAGTATATGCTTAATGGCTATATTTGGAAATAAATGAACAAGGAAAATAAAAAATTTATTTAAATTCATTTTTTTCCTTTATTTAAATGCAATAGAAATGAAAAAATGAGAGTGAAAATAAAATAAAACAAATAAATAATAGTGGGGCATCTAAGGAGCAATTGTTGAAATTTATTTGAATATTAAAATTAAATGAAGTAATTAATAAATAATAATCATATTATATAAAAAGTGTTTTGTAAACAAATATCTTTATATAGACGTAAAATAATTTTGTAGAACTTTTGATACCCAAGTCAACAACTTGTGTTGGGAAAATTTTCCGATTTTTCTTAATTATAACGGTAGATATTTATACTGCCCAGAAAAAAAAATTAGATACAATATTTCAAGTAAAAGATTTTTCAATTCTCATAATATTTGTAGTAATTTTTAACTATTATTAAAAAAAAGTTTGGCACATGATTGGAACAAACATGCATGTTGTACATTGTATTTTATATTCATATATCTAAAATATTCAAGTATGAAATACATGAGTGTACCAAACACTTAAATAAAATTAGGCAAAAGAATCCTAAGATTTATAATTATTTGAACGCTTCACCTTTGTGATCGGAAGGAGGAATTCCCCCCGCATTAATGAAATCTTGAAAACTCATATTAACATATGAACGAATATGTTAACAAAAATTTACCCCAATAATATTATTAAAATTGATGTCATTTAAGTATTAACTTGTTTGTTAAACAACATGTTATGTCCAATTTTAGCATTAAAAGTAATATGTCTTTTTTTTCTTGATAATTAAAAATGAATCCATACAAAGAAAGCATTTCTAAAAGGGGAATCAACTGACTTCCTACCCTTCCAAATCTTAAATTTTTTTTTTTAAATCACCAAAGAAGTTGGGCACAGATAATGACAAGCGAGCAATTAAATTATGCAACATATTTTAATCCCCTAAAATTTCAAAATAATTAAGAAAATCATAAATGGTCACATTAGTGAAAATATTATTAAATTCACACTAATCAACCATCATTATTTTTTATTGCCAAACCCAGATACAGAAACAGCGTTCTTAATAAAATTTCCTCGGAAACAAACAAAAAATAGTGAGGAGTACGAAAATGAAAGAAAGAAGCACACATCGGGACATTGGCACGCTTGCACAGTACTGAAACCTCCAAACTTCAAAGGCCAACTCAACCACACCATTATAACCCCTTCATTTTCTTCTTCCTTCCTTCACTCTAAAGCCTATCCACCCAAATCAGGCGCCACCGTCCTCCGCCGCTTAAACCCATCTCCGATGCATATGATATTACAGAGATAAGCATTTGTAGCGGTGGTAGAGATAGTGGTATAGTATAGTTATAGCTCCCGCGAAGTGAAATGGGTTGCACCGCGTCGAAGCTCGACAACGAGGACACTGTGCGGCGGTGCAAGGAGCGGCGCCGCCTTATGAAGGATGCTGTCTACGCGCGCCACCACCTCGCCGCCGCCCACTCCGACTATTGCAGGTCTCTCCGCCTCACCGGCTCCGCCCTATGCAACTTCGCTGCTGGGGAACCCCTCTCCGTCTCTGGCAACACCCCTGCCGTTTTCCTCAACCCGTCGCCTCCACCGCAGACTGCGGCAACAAGCGCGGCCTCCGATTATCATCCACCGCCTCGTGTTGCCCCATCTCCCTCTCCTTCCCTCCATCCTCCTCCTCCTCCGCCATTTTCGCCGTCTTCTCCCACCATAGCTAGTTCCAAACTACCTCATATACTCTCTTCTTCTAGTATCGCTTCCTCCAATCATCGCCGCCGTAAGCCACCGCCGAAGCTTCCGCACATTCTCTCCGAATCGAGTCCGTCTTCCTCGCCGCGAAGCCAAGCGTCAAATTTCCCTTCTGGGTTCTTCCCCACTGCATACCAAGCAAATTCTACCTATTCGAGTACTCCATCTCAAGCCTCCTCTGTTTGGAACTGGGAAAATTTCTATCCTCCTTCTCCTCCTGGTTCTGAGTACTTCCGAACCCGAGCACAACAACCTCAGCAATCAATGAATCAGAAAATTGAAAATGCTCAATCGCATCACTTGGACACCGAAGATTTCGATGATGAAGATACTGAGAGATCTGAGTACGACTTTTTTCACCCGAAGCACGAACCTCTTCAAGCCCAAAAGCTTCATCAACGCCAGCTTCACGATCAGGATTACGAACCTCTTCAAGCCCAAAAGCTTCATCAACGCCAGCTTCACGATCAGGATTACGAACCTCTTCAAGCCCAAAAGCTTCATCAACGCCAGCTTCACGATCAGGATTACGAACCTCTTCAAGCCCAAAAGCTTCATCAACGCCAGCTTCACGATCAGGATTACGAACCTCTTCAAGCCCAAAAGCTTCATCAACGCCAGCTTCACGATCAGGATTACACTGAGACAGAGCGAGAGGAGGTTCAATGTAGCGAGTGGGGGGACCACTACAGCACGACGAGCTCTTCCGATGAAGAGGAAGAGGATGTGGATTCGAGGTCCAAGATCGGGACACGTTCGAATTTCGGGTCGTCGGTGCGTGCGGAGTCCGTCATCGGAGAGTCGATGACGACGGCAACGGGTGCTCCGAAGATGCACAAGACCACCAGCAAGACGGAGAAGCCCGACGATGGAGGGTCGTCGGCTAGTTACCGGACCGGGGACGTGATGGACATGAAACTGGTGGTAAGGCATAAGGACTTGAAGGAGATTGTGGAAGCCATCAGAGAGAACTTCGAGAAGGCGGCGATGGCCGGAGATGAGGTATCGGAGCTGCTTGAGATCAGCAGAGCTCAGCTTGATCGGAGTTTCAGGCAATTGAGGAGTAAGTTAATAATTCCCTTCTAATTTTGCTGGAAATTTTCAAATCTGGGGAGTCCAGTAATTCCTTCACTTTGAATTCACGTAACTTTTTAAACAATTTGTGCCTCAATTTTCTGGGCTGTGTCTGGTTACTCAGAAAGTGCGGGGTAATTTAAACCGAGACATCAATTTTCAAGTATTGGCATTAAATTCATTGATAAGAAAGTGATTAATCTCTCTTTCTCATCACCTGAATGGTGGATAAAAATTATGCTGTTGTTTGAATTCATTCCAATTTTGACGAATGACGGTTCTGATTTACAGAAACTGTGTATCATTCAAGCAGTATTTTGAGCAACCTAAGCTCGAGTTGGACCTCAAAACCGCCATTGGCGGTTAAGTACAAGCTCGACACCGGTTCGCTAGAAGAACCGAGCGGTCCGAAGAGCTTGTGCTCCACATTGGAGAGGCTTTGGGCTTGGGAGAAGAAGCTCTACGAGGAAGTGAAGGTAATTTTTCGCCTAATTTCTGGGATATTGTTGGTGTTTTCTTCTTTCTTTTTTTCAATTTGAAAGTAGATTTTCTTTTTCTATTTTAATAAAATTCACTGTTATTTTCGAGACCTAAAAGGTGAAGGAAATGACTAGGATATGCACCGAGGTAGGACTTGGGTGCTAGTAGCGTAAGGCCAGCGCAGTGTTTGACTGTTTAGTGTGGAAAAGACCCCTCTTGCTGCCGTGTGAATTGACTAAAATAACCTTTGGACGGCTCTCCTTACTTTATTGAGGCTCTTTCGGTGTAAGCAAAATGACCGAAATATCCCCTTGCTTTTTCACCCTTTTTAATGGATACCTCCTCATGGGGAAACCTGGTTTTCATATGTTATATATATAAATGTATATTTTATCCTTAAAAAATGCTTGTTTTAACTATTTGGACTCTGAATCTTGCCCTGTAGTCTTTGAAAGTTTTTAGACCGGCTACTTGTTAATTCTTAAAGCATGTATACTTGCCTTCTTCTTGACTGATCAGAGAGTAACAATTAGGGAGTCAATACTAAATCATGTGAAGACAAAATTTAGCGGACGAATAATGGAGGCATGTATCTGGGGCTAAAAAATATATTTCCTCTATATATAAGTAGGGTCCTATGTGTGATTGATTGGTTGACTATGAATGATGGGTATAGATTTTTCTGCAATATGTGTGGATTTACTTACCTCAAAAAGGCTGGTTTCTCTGGACATACGCCCACGATCAGAAAGTAGTGTCTAGAACTTGAATCGTAGACGGTTGAAATTCCCGTGAGAAGCTTAGGCTGTCCTTTTTACCAAACTGAAGATAGGTGATTCTGTTGCATTTATTTTTGGCTAAAACCATGTGGTTTAAGGTGACCTGCACTGATGAATACTACAAAATTCTTCATGTATCTATCTAGGCTAGAGAAGGTGTGAAGATTGAACATGAGAAGAAACTGTCAGCTCTGCAGAGTCAGGAATACAAAGGAGAGGATGAAGCAAAGCTGAGCAAAACCAAGACTTCCATACAGAGGCTGCAATCACTCATTATTGTCACATCTCAGGCCGTGTCTACTACCTCAACCGCCATTATTGGCCTGAGGGACTCTGATCTTGTTCCTCAGCTTGTTCAACTCTGTCACGGGTAAGTCTTTTAAATTCTGCAATTTATAATTTTACTGATTTACTTGCTCAAGCTATGAGAGGATAGCTAAAGAAACATGTTCTTGACAATTAATCAATAAGGAGCTAATTTGTTCAAAATTCGATCTGATATGGCAATTCATTAATATAGGCTCATTGAATTGATATTTATACTGCTGCAAATGAATGAACTATAATAACTTCACTGGGTCCCAAATATTCAAATTAAACCCGTGTATTTGTTCTTATTGGGTCAATATATGAATTAAATGAGTTTTTGGGGATTTCAAAATTTAAGGCATCTTCAATAATTCTGTGTTGCTTGTTATGCTGCGATAATGTAACATCAGGTCACTGGCATGCATCTAGGATTGTTTTGCTTATTTTTGTGAAAGAAAAGCAATCTAGGTGGTGGAATGTGAGAGAACCATTGAATCTCTTCCTTCTTTTCTTCCTTTTTCTTCCTCTTTTTTTTTTTTTTTTTTTTGTGTTGGTTATAGCGTATTCAGAGTGAGGAATTTGTTCCAAAACTTGTTGAAAGGACAAAGGGTTCTCTCGTGTGAAAGATGCTAGCTTGTGGATCATAGAAATGTTTGGACATGGTGGTTGAGACTTGAAAGCATTATGGCTCACTGTTCTGCTAAGCCACTTGCTTGATCAGCTTTGTATAAGTGCATGTGCCTCTGTACTGGACTGTCTAACTACTGCCTAGCTTTTAAATTCAGTCCTTGGCCCACCGCTGCACCTGTCAAAATGTTATGTTATCTTTAAACTTTAGGCCCCATTTTTTCAATATTTAATTTATTGATGGAGTTAGGTGTGTTACAGTAACTATGGCATGACCCTTTGTGGTTCATTTGGAATTGGAACTATTTATTGATAATTTTTTTAATTAATGCCATTGTTATTACTCATCTATTTTACTTTTTTTATTCTAAATCATTTTATATGGTCAATTTTGCTAGTACGAAAAACCGGAGGATTTTATGTAAACATGATAGCTTGATTCATGATAAAAATATCTTAATCGCAAGAGATCATTTTGTTGGGTTTTAACTTTCAAATTAATACTTGATGCCAAGTTGATTTTGATGTGATCATAGGCTGATGAGACTAAGTTTTTATGACCTGATCATCCATAGACGTTTTTATGCAAAGGATACATATGTGTGTGTGTGTGTGTGTATATATATATATTCTGTTTAATATAGTTTCTTCTTCTATAAAAAAAGAAAAAAAGAAAGAAAGAAGAGACTGCTAAGAACTCAACTATAATATTGTAAAATAAATCAAGGATGATGACTAACTGTATATTATGTGTTAAAGAAGTTCTGTGACTGAACTGACATTTCTGCTATTGCCTACTACCAACCAAATGGTGGCAACTTTGCTCAACGTATGAAGAAGTTTCCAGTCTATGTTTGAACATTCGAGGTTTCATAGTGCATATAAAAGATAGGTTCATGGCATGAGAATAGAGCTTGACAGTGACAACTTCTGAGGATTGGTTTTATCTATTCATAGATGTGTTTGCACTTTATTATAATGAAGCAGACCACTTTGTTTGCTTACTTGTGAAACAGCTAGGTAGTAGAATTACCTTGATAATTTGTCTCAAAAATGCATCTATTAGTTACTTGACAATTTCAGTCTGGAAAATGCGGGTGCCTACTGGTTTGTGCATTGTACTAATGTTTGTGATATGAAAAATGTAGAATCATGTACATGTGGAGATTGATGCACCAGTACCACGAAATTCAAAGCAACATTGTGCAGCAAGTCCGCGGCCTTGTGAACCAATCTGCTAGAGGCCACTCAACTTCTGAACTGCACCGACAGGCAACTCGTGATCTTGAATCAGCTGTTTCAGCCTGGCACTCCAATTTTTGCCGCCTTATGAAACTCCAACGGGGCTTCATCCTGTCCCTACACGGCTGGTTCAAGCTCAGCCTTGTTCCAGTCAGCAATGACAACATCAATAGCAGCAAGGAACCCTCTGATTCATTTGCCTTCTGCGATGAATGGAAGCTTGCGCTTGACCGTGTCCCAGACACAGTTGCATCCGAAGCCATCAAGAGCTTTATCAACGTTGTTCATGTGATCTCTGTCAAGCAATCCGAAGAACTCAAGATCAGAAAGCGCACCGAGACCGTGTCGAA
Source organism: Erythrophleum ivorense (assembly GCA_026724425.1). NCBI lineage: Eukaryota > Viridiplantae > Streptophyta > Magnoliopsida > Fabales > Fabaceae > Erythrophleum > Erythrophleum ivorense. The sequence goes on along the minus strand of JAIUCV010000025.1, from coordinate 4,402,592 downwards.
AGAACTTGACAAGAAGGCTTCGGCTCTGCGAAACATAGAGAGGAAGTTTTACAACTCTTATTCTATGGTAGGTATAGGTCTTCCGGCTGCTGCACCGGATAATGGACAAGGCTTGGATGCTCGTGACCCACTTGCTGAAAAGAAATTGGAGCTTGCTGCCTGCCAGAGGCGTGTGGAAGATGAGATGCTGAGGCATTCTAAGGCTGTGGAGGTAACAAGAGCTATGACTCTCAATAATCTGCAAACTGGTTTGCCTGGAGTTTTTCAGGCACTGACCAGCTTTTCTTGTCTATTCACTGAGGTTCTTGAGACAGTCTGTACGCGTTCATATGCTATCAGGTAGGTAGTTTATCTATTCTACTTGGAGATCTTGCGTTCTTCATAATAGGGGCTTTTTTTTTTTTGGGGGGGGGTGTTTAATTGCACTTAAAATATTATTTTTGAGATTTGCTATTGAAATGTAATTATGAAAAATTTTGTGGTTCCACCTTTTTTATTTTTAAAGGGAATGGGGATGGTGTTTTTGTACAGGAAATTTCTTGGATTATTGTATTAGAGAATTTGCAAATTTTTTAGTTTATCAATAAATTACACATTGTGCTTTTCTGTTCCATCATCAATTCTCCCCATATATATTTTATTTATATACAAAAAATAAATTCTCCCCATATATATTTTATTTATATACAAAAAATAAATTCTCCCCATATATCAGGTAGGTAGTTTTTTTTCTTAAAAATGCATTTCTTACCAGGAACTGTAGTGGAACCAGGGTGTTTCGTTCACAAAATAACGAGTCTTGGATTTGTTTTCCAGCAAAAGGTAAATGAACCCTTCTTTTCGCTATACGCAGTATTTTTTTTCTTGTTTTTTAAAAGAACCATTATTAATGAAATTATAACCCAAAATAAAAAAAACAAATTATGAATAAGTAGACTTGTTAGTCAAAAATGAATTAGCGTTAACGGCGGGGACAGCGATGGTCAGCAGGAGTGATGAAAGTAGTAGTAGCTATAACAACATGGTGGAAATAGCAATGATGACCATAAAAAAAATGAAAATTAATAATATAAAAAAAATTAAAAATATTGAAACTTTAAAAGGTTTATTTTTGTTGAAGTTACATTTTATTTTCTTATCCTGAAGTTCAATTATGAAATAAGTAGGTGACCTCCAAATAATTTTTTTTTAAATTATATTTGGTATTTAATGTTCAGCGATTTTTGTTACATTTTATATTTCAATAGTTGTCTTGTAAAGTTTGAAGTTTGTTTTAATTTTGGAATTAAACTTAGAATGTTAAAAATTAATACACTATAAAATATAAATATTGCCATAGCCTTCAATTACTCTAATTTTTCGAAGAATGGCTCCCTCTTATTAAAATCAAAATTTATCAAATAATTTTAGGCCTAGATAGTGAAGGGTCTTTTGAACTTCGAGTACTCCTGAAGTGGGACCAAGTTGGACTTTGTATTTTCAAATTTGTCAAAAGAATGAGGTGTTAAGTGAGACTGACAGCTAATATGGACAAACACACAGGCGAAATATGATATGAATCTTTGCAATCGAAAGTTGCAAAATTACAATTTAATACCATACGTTTAAAATATTTATTGTAAAAAAAAATTAAAAATTAAAAATATTTTCATGGTTTAAACAATACAATATTTTAACTGTGTATAAAATTAAACTTTATATTATAAAACTTATAAGTCTATTTTACTATTTATTCATTTTTTATTTCTATTTGCTACTGTTTAATAAATAATTTCCTAAATTCAAAATTTTTTATTTTTTGAGCCTTTAAGATGACTTTAAAATTTAAAATTGTTTATAATAAATATTTTTTATTTATGATCTTTAAATAATATTTTTTCTTTAAAAAAATTCATGTATCACATGTCATACATGAAAGTTGAGGGGCTTAACAAATTCTTGATTCTAATTATTAATATACACCCTTTTTTCTGCATTTAATTATTGGACCCGTGGTCCTCCATCATGCAGTGCTAGCAATCTCTTCTCATCTTCAGCTTGCATGATTCTTTTATCATTAGCTCTCTTTTTATTTTCACAGATCAGCTTAAGTTTTTTTTTTTAATTTAATTATGGTTGCACGAAGATTTGAGCTTAAAATCAGTTAATTATGTAATTTTTACCATTAAATTGCATCTAGAAATTTAATTTGCGCTTAATTTTACCATATTTTAATGTCTAGATTGAATATTTGATATAAAAATATAAAGGAATTTTCAAAAAATGAGAGTTTAAAATATTTGAAAATAAATATTTAAAAATGATGTTTAAATTTTTAAAAAAAGTACAACAAATTATGTTTTAATGTACATTTTTTTAACTATAAAAAATTATGTATTACCAAATTCTAATATTACAATATCCTTTCAAAACTACGTTTCGTTTTCATCTAGAAATATATTTAGACATTTAAAATATTAAAAAAGGGTAATTTTGCATAGGAAGAAAGTAATGGCCAAGTTGAAAAATAATGCAATATGGGTCCATTCCACATGTTTTTGGACCACGGTACCAATATCCTTTTGTTGTCCTTTCCCCCACCAATATATATATATATATATATATATATATATTTCATTCCAAAATATCTTCATCTTATAGAAGAAAAAATAAAAGCCATAATTTTAAAATGCTATTGGCATTTTCTGATTAAATTACTAAGATTTAGCAGTACTATATTCATATGCTGATAGTATCCAAAGTTTGTTTGGCCAGCTAGAAAATAGGATCTTAAGATGTATTTAGAAAAATATACCAAGCATATATTTTCATACTCTTGTAGGAAAATGTGTAAAATTAATTAATTTTTTTTCCTACTGCTATAGCAAAACAAACGTAACTAGTTATGAATTGAATAAGTTGACCTGAGGTCCTATTATATGTTAGGACCATATGAGTCATATGTCCGTGGTGTGATTAATAGTTTATTTGATAATTATCAGTTAATTATTTAGAAGATAAATTTAAAATTATAAAAAAATAAGACAATTTTCATAAATTTAATTGAATATCTTTCCTTTTCTTCCACCACTTTTATTAATAACTCAAATAAGGCAAAAAAAGTCTCTTACTTCTTTTCACCTTTAGTTACAGTATCCAAATATATGAGAAATTTTTAAATGCATCCAATGTGTCAATTCATTTATACTTTATCTAATAAAAAAAGTTAAATAATATAAAATAAGTCTCACAACATATTTCTCTCTCAACACAAATTTGTGAGAATGAATCTTCTGTAGTTATATTTTTTCTGTTGTTATGTTATTTGTGGAGAGATAGGTATGTGAGTGAGTTTATTATAAAAAAATAAAAATAAAACACACTTTATCTTTTATGTTAACCAAAAAAAAAAAAAAACAGGCGATTCATTCTCCAAATTTTTTTGTCTAATTTTCTCTTTTCTCTCCATCAAAACACTTCATTTATTGCTTGTCCCACTTGTGTTTTGATGGAGAGAGAGATCTGCTGTTTGGGACCTATTTTATGTTACTTTGCTTCTTTTTATTAGATAAAATATAAATAAGTTAACACGCTAAATATATTTAAGAATTTCTCCCAAACATACTGGTAAAATTATTCTAAAATATTCACAAAATTAAATTCAACATGATTGCATGTAATGATAGTTGCTTTTGACTAAACGTATAAATTGTATGTGATATAACAAGTAGGTGATATTTATGTTAACTTATGTTCTGATTTACGCAAGATCAATTTTTTTTTACAATTTGATATTAAGAGATGATTTCATGTATGAGACTTCAATTTTTTTTTTGGAAGCTTAGAGTTTTTTTTTGAAAAAAAAAATTGGATAACTTTAATATTTATGTATATAATAAAAAGCTATTTTATACAAATAATAATAAAATTCACTAATTAAGAAGTTTGAATTTTTAAAAGGTTGATTTTTAATATAAAATTTCTCAAATTGATAAAATTAATATGAGTAAATTACTTTAATTTCTTTTAAAATTTAGTTAAATTATACTTGTATATTTTTATTTCAAAAATTACACTTGACTTCCCTAGCCTTTTTATATATATTGCAGAAACATTTGCTCTAATTTAAAATATTAAAGAAGCTTTTTGTTTTGCACACGAGACAATAATATTATTTTTAAAATATTAAAGATAGTTAAATTAATATCAAAGTAAGACTATAATTTTATTTTTAATATGATAATTAAAAATAATCAAATAATTTATTTTTTAAAAAAATTATTATATAAAAAGTTAATTTTATTAACAATAAATATACCAAAAAAAGTTGAGAATAGTTTTTAAAATAAAAAATATTAAATTTAATTTAATTAAACATAAAATAAAATAAAACAACATGATAGGTTCTCAAAAGTAGGTGCGATATGGCCTGTCAAGCGTCAATGTCACCCCCAGTTAGTGTAGCTTTCCGAAAGCATTAATGACTAAAGTTTTCGAGAAAGGAGCATCGCGATGAGTAATACGTGATAAAGCCCATAAAGACTACGTGATAATGATAAGGCCTCACTTCCACACCAGTAAAGAGAAAGGACTAAAGAAAAATGATTTTAAATTTTGAAATAATTTTACAAAATGTAAACATAAAAAATTTAAATTATATATAAAAAATATAATTTAAATTCTAAGTTAAAATTTTTAATTATTGAATCATTTGAAATAATTCAAAAATTAATTTTTTTTAATATAAATACCTTCAATATAAATCTCAACTATATCTTTTCTAAAATTATAAAAGGGGACCAAATTAAAATCCACGGAAGTAGGCTTTGCAAGGGAAAATCTGCTTTCTGTGTGGACCTCATTTTCTTTTCTTGAATTGTTCACATCCTTTTGGATTTAAACATCACATCCTTTTAGATTTGAACATAAATATCTATTGATTATATATACCTTTGTTTTGTAGCATGCCAAAGTTAGTTATCTTGACGATGATACATGAGAATGAGATGAAACTGCAAAAAAAAAAAAAAACCACCTTTCTCAAGGTTGCATTTAGAAGAAAAGGAAAAAAAAAGATATTTTAAAAAATGTCTAGTTAAAATATCTCAGTATGATGCATTCCTTAAAATTTTAATTTAATTGAAATTTTAGTTTGTTTAGTTTATTCAAGTGGACTAAACTTATATAAAATAGTTTAAGTGTTTATTATTAGATTCTTAATTAAAATATAATAAGTGAAAGATGTTTTTTTTGAAAGACTCAATTGATAACAAATACTTAAAATTTATGCCTAAATTTTTTATGCTTAAGTTTTCTCATATCTAGAAAAGCAATCCATCAATTTTCAATTTGAGCAATGTTGTTTATTTATTTTGTGCATTGGAACAATTTAATTCTTCTAACGTGGTTCGGTTGTTGAAAACAATATTATTTATCTAAATGGTTAAATTAAAGTGATTAAAAATAATAATTAAATAAGATAGTATATAAATTTTGTTAATTTGCAAAAATAAGAATACAAATATCATTGATTACTTTTTAAATAACTAGAAGACAAAATTTATATAATTATAATTAAAATGAAAGCAATAAAATTAATCTAATAAATAAATTTAAAGGACAACATTATTTGAATTAAAAAATGATATTATTTTTCTAAATAAATTAAAGGAATTATAAACATAATTTAACTTAGATTTTTATAATGTCTTAATTAATTCTTGATCGTGACTTTCTCTTCTCAAAATGTAGAGTTATTTTCTTCCTTGATAGTTATAGAGTTTTTGTGTATCAATATTTTTAAAATTAAATTAATTATTGAATCAGTAAAGATACTAATTTATAATTCATTGATTTAACCATACTTAAATTATGATCTAATCGATGATAATTAAATATATTTTTTAAAATTTTAATATAACAAATAAATACTAATAAATTTTAAATATTACTAATTATTAATTTTAAATATTGATGAAAAAGAATGAGTAATTTTGACCACCCACCTTAATATACAAGAGAAATACTACTAAGATATGAAGTATGATAGAGAATAAATAACAAAAATAACTAAATACATATATTTTAATTCTATTATATTCTCTTTTCTTTAAATTTATCTCTATTTTAACCCCTTCTTTTCATATTGTTTGTTATTTTTAATTTGTCAAATCTATCCAAGATGATATAAGAAAGAATCTAAGAAAAAAGAATGGTTGAATCTTAATGGTTCAATTTTGATTAGTTCGACTAATTTTTAACCCATTTTTTGATAGGCCAGTTTTATTGGTCAACTAAATTGATTTAGTAACTAATTTGTCAATTTTTGGCCAATTCAACTCATTTCAATCCAATTTTAATAACAATACTTATAACTATTGTAATGACACCTTAACTTTTGAGTGTTTTTAGCTTTGTATTATTTATAAGGTTTTAATTTTTTATCTTATCTTCTTCTTTTAATATTTATTTCAAATATATTATTTATTGATTATCAAAGTATTTAATTTTTGATATTAAATTCTTTGAGCAAATAAATTTTTAATGATAAATTAAAAAATTTTACACCAAACATCCCAAGGTTTTGGCTCGAATTAACTCAATTGATCCCACGCACGAGAATCTCGAGTTAAACAAGGTGACTTTTTGAATATCCAACTCGTAATAATCGTCTTGAGATATTAATATTATTAGGTACATCATGCTTCATGGTAAATGTAAATGACAACATTTGAAATTGAGCGAGCAAATGGACTAGCTCTTAAAATATAAAGATCTCTTATCACCAAAAAAATATAACATATATATATATATATAAATACACCAGCCTCTATTTGGGAGCTACTTATTTTGTGTTTCTATTGTATGAGCCTTCTAATTTTTGTCTCATTAAATGTTTGTAATACATTCATATCTACAATGTTTGAAGATTTAGATGTCACAATATAGTCTAAAAAATTATAAGAATCTCAAAAATGGAAAATTTTAACTATTAATTCATATTAGTTATTTATTACATTATTTCTTTAACAAATTTTCTTATTATTTTATAAAATATAGAATTTTAAATGTTTTAATATCTTATACCTCTATTTTATACCTAATGATATCTTAGTGTTGTATCCAAGATATCAACATGAGAAACAGCTAAAAGTAGGGGGAAGTGTTTTACACCCACGTCGATACTAATTTAGATTTTTTTTAATTAAGTAAATGATAAAGTACTTTTTTAATAGAGAAAGAGAGAGAGAAAAAAATAGAGTAGATTAAAAGAAAAAAAATAGACTCTATATATATGTTTACTCTTTATGTTAGATTTAGATTCTCTTAAATGAGTAAACAATAAAATATTTTTCAAATAGAGAGATAAAGAGAAAAAATAAATAAATAAAAAGAGAGAAAGTAAACTCTATAGACATTCTCATTCTGTGTTAAACTTTCTCTATTTAAGAAATATTTTACTATTTATTCAATTGAGAGAATCTAAATTCTTGTATCACCGGACACATTATCATCTACTTAATTAAAAAGATTCAAATTTCTTCAATCCATGAATCTATGTTCGTCTCATTGTCATCCTCCATCAAATGTCAATTTCTTTTTTCAATATTTTAATATTTTTAATTTTGCATTTGCGGTTAATCAAGCTTCGATCATCTAATCCTAGCATTTCCTTTTGAAGACGAGGAAGAGATCATTTTGAAGAAGGGCTGGCAAGTAAGAGGTAGTGTTGCACCTAAATCCCTAATTGGTAAAACTTAGGGTTTTGTCTTCTAAGTCTCCACAAATTGTTCGAAGTATTGTTGAGAAGGGAGGAAATGAAGTGGAATATCCATATTTATTATCTTTGGATCCTTAAAAATAATTTTAAAATTTAAAATTTTTTTCAGTATAAATACTTTTGACTTAAAATTTTTTACTATAATTTTTTATTTGATGTGTCTTCGTTTTCCCATGGTTATTTCTTTAACCTGTCAAGTTGGTTTGTGATTAGATGTGTTGTTAAAATTCCTCCTTGTTGAAATTCGTGTGTTGAGGAGGATACTACCTCTTTTTTTTTTTTTCATTTTTAAATAAAATTTTTACCCTTGACCCTGAAGAAAAAAAAAATCCAGGATACCAAGATAGTAGTGTAACAATCAACTCTTCAATTTCTTACCATCAAACAACAAAAACTCCTCAATTTCTTACTGAAACTTTGAATTTATAGCCACATGAAAGATTTTCCGGCTTCCGTTCATTTACCCCCCAAAAAAAAAAAATACAAGTTTTGAAAATCTTGAGGAATAAGGTCCACTAAAGATATCCTTTATGGAAAGAAATAAAACAATTTGGAAAATCTGCCAAGAACTGGACACCCAATAGATATATATATATATATCTGAATCGCACGTCACAAATTTGTATGAAAAAATTACGTTTAAAGACTAAAAAAAGAGAAAATTTATTTTTAAAAATCATTACCATTAGGTTCAACAGTTTATTGTTAAATTTAATGATAATTATCCTAAAACAAGTAACAGATCTTAAAAATAAATATCTTCACTCTTTAGTCCTTTATTATAATTCTCCTAATTTCTATTACCAATTAACTTATGCATTTGGCGGGACAATGCTAGCAAACAGATATAGCAAATTACCTTGGGGCAAATTATTTTCTCAATGATGAAAGTACAAGATTTTTTTTATTTTAAAAAATTACACTTTTCTTCGAAACACAACAATATTACTTCCTCCACAACAAAAGGTAAATTATATATTTATTATTTCTATAATATAACAAATATTAAATATATATTTAATCAGTATAAAAGTCATTTTTTAAAATTTAATACATTATAAAATTATTTGATAAAAAATTATTAAAAACAAAAACATTCACAAAACAATTGTCAGATTAATCAATTTAAAATTAATAATTAATAATATTTAATTTCAACAATCATATATATTAAACATAAATATCGCTATAAATTTAACAAAATTTACCCTATTATTTAATGTGAAATTTAAAGGACACAATTTGCCCACGTACATTGCTTTACGATTTTGATAAAGATGATTTCTGAAAGGATACTAACAATACTATGGTAACGCCCACGATAGACAGACAGGAGAATCAGCACACAACAAATGATATCAGCTGTTAAGTAACTGATAACATCAGAAAACCGACCCAAAAAGGAAAACGGAATTCATAACTTCAATCAGAACTCTCCAAAATCTGTATCAAAATATTAGATCATTATCCACATCAATTCTGATATCAGATGGATCCTACCCTAAACTTTGTGGCATCATATTTCCAACTGAAATGATATATTTTGATGAGGCAGGCAAGCTGAAGTAACATGGAAAATGCAGGCCAGATCATATAAAATTGACTGATGATGATAATACAATAAAATGCAGACTGAGGAATCCAAACTAAAAGAACTCAAAGTCCAGATATTTACCCCCAGACTTCATGTCGGCACCAACCATCCTTTTACTGTTGCTGCCAACACCAACAGTATCAAGGGCTCCAAACTTCCCAGGTAGTTCACTCTCCACCGGTCTTGGCACTTCTGGCGGTGTGCTGCACCTAATCAATGCCCAGTTCACGCCTTCAAAGAAGGGGTGCTGCTTGATCTCAGTTGCACCCCTCTTCACCCCAAGACGGTGTTGTGGCTCCTTCACAAGCAAGCCGCGGATCAGATCCCGGCTGGCGTAACTGGTTGCTGGTGATTCTGGGAATCTGAGCTGCTGGCCAACCACATTGAACAGTGTAGCTCGGTTTCCTGATCCTTTGAATGGGGTTTTACCATATAATAACTCATGCAAGAAAATTCCAAACGTCCACCAGTCTACTGCACTGCCATGGCCTTCTCCTTTAATAATTTCAGGGGCAAGATACTCATGAGTTCCGACAAATGACATCGACCGAGCTTGAGTAGGCTCCGCAACTAACTCTGGAAGTGTGCTGGCGGGCAAACCAAGCTCAGCTCTAGGCTTCCTTGACTTCTTGTTTTTCTGAGGAAAAAGTCGAGGAATAAAACAGGCAGGTTGGATGCATACTGATGACGGTTCAATACAGGCAGGCTGGACACAGAATGCTCCCCCACCAGCCCGTTTTGAAGGGTCACCATCGTAGGAAGTTCTAATTAGTGTTGGCGAAACAGCACATCTAAGAGAAAGATCAAAGTCTGAGAGCATTATGTGACCGTCATCTCGGACCAGCACATTTTCAGGTTTAAGGTCTCTATACACAACTCCAAGCATGTGAAGATATTCAAGTGCCAAGAGGACCTCCGCAGCATAAAAACTACATATAGATATGACAATGATGAATCATTATGATATTTGTAAGACAGTGACATACATATTCAGGTGCAAAGGCCTACTAAGGAAAGCAAGATGATCAAAATGCACCAATTTTGTATCTGATATTTATGAAGCTGGATACAACAATAAATATATTAAAAACCATAAATGAGCATTTATAAATAGTATTCAATTTTCAACCCCCTATGAAATATAATATATCAAGAAAAGATTAACAAATATTTTCACAATATTTGTCAATATAAATAATAATGAAAGGTTTGTATTGACATCTTAATATTGTTTCAGATTTCAGATAGAAGCAGTACACCTCAAAAAACGATTTCAAATAGAAACAATCTGTACAAGATATGCTTAGACATGCGTTTGTATTTAATTGAAATGCAGATCAATGGTCAAGCTTTTCCATATTTCACGGATGCATAGCCACAGCAAATAATTCTGACACAGGCATGCACTGTAAAAATCCTTTCTTCTCTCACTTCGCCAGCCTCCCCCTAAAGCGAAACTTTCTTTTACAGACAAAGTAAAAAGTACCTGACTACACACCATGACACATTGAGAAATTTTTCCTAAATCATGAGACACTCATTATACATGTAAACAAGTGATTTTACAAATGTCTCAGTAGATTAATTGATTTAGACCATTGCATAATGCAGTGATATTTCACCATTTATAACGAGGCATATTCTCAAAAACTTGGAGCTGTTCACATAAACATAAGATCAATCCAAGTCTGACAAATTTTCTTCTGACATTATCATAGCAAGAGCTATATACTCTACATCTCCTGCAAACAAATCTTCACTGTTACTTTAGCTACCAGTTTCAGTCGTGGCCTCTAGTTGCTCTAGCATCAAATAAAACTAATCAAGAGTTGAAATATTCTCTCTTCTGGGCCTATAATTCAATTCAAACTCCCTTGATTCTCCGTTTTCACTATGATGACTAATAAGAAATCCTAGCACATACATTATGCAACTTATTTTAAAAATCAAATGCATCAGCTTCCATTTTTAGACCCCAAGTTGACTAATTTTGACATGCAATTATAAATTCATGGTCACATTTTCACAAGACCATGAGGTTGTTAGTCTCTGTTTGTTCAGTTAATAACTAGACATCGTCTAGTAGCCAGATCCAAACTGGCTTTCTTCCCTTCTTTTTGGTGGCCGAGAGGGAGATTCTATTGGTGAATAATTTACAGCTAGGATACTTAATAATTGAAACTAAACTTCATTCGTCTAGACAGCTCAAACTTCAAAAGAAAAGCAGACAATTCTCTGTTGATAAGGCATTAGTTTGAAATTGTTAAGTATATTATAATGAAGGGAAATAAAGCTTTTTTACCAGTGGAACAGTCAAAGTGTGCAATGTGCATACGTGTGTTCTCATATCATATGAGAATAAATACACAGCTCTTTAATTAAGAAGTACAATTTGTTTTTTCAACCTTGCCAAGCAGAATGTCTCTGTTAATGTGTGTGAGAATTTGTAAATCCTTCTTAGCACTAAAAGATAAATTCCCCAAGTGTGTGTGTGAGAGGGGAACAATCTTATGTGAGACCTAAGAGGAGAAAATAATCACTCTTAAACCAAAAATCAATTATCGAGATTAATACAAAAATTGTCATAAATGTATAATAAATATCTTCCTTAGTTTTCACATTAATGATTTTGGCAGTAATTTTGATCATTAATTTGTGATTTAAAGGTGATTATTTTCTCCTCTTATCTCAGATCAAATGATGGAGAATGGAAAGAAATTGGAAAAGATATTATTAATTATTTGTAAATTAGGAATTAAAGATAAATATAGGGAATAGGATTTTAATTAAGATTAGATTAGACATTAATATTTTAAATTACTTTATTTTATTTAAATTATGTTTTTATTTTAAGTTATTAGGAGTTATTGAGCTATATAATTTAAAATATTAATGTCTAATCTAATCTTAATTAAAATCCTATTCCCTATATTTATCTTTAATTCCTAATTTACAAATAATTGATAATATCTTTCCAAATTTCTTTCTCTCTACATATATATATATATATATATATATAAAACAACTTTCAAGGCTCCAATACCATTTGGCTCCATTTCAACACCAAAGTGTGCGGCACAAATTTACATTATTATTGGCCCCCACACCAAGGGTTTTAGGACAACCAATAGTCCTTCTGACAAACCATTTTATGCTACTGCCTCTCGACAATGCAACTTGTGGCTAGCCAATGTAGGCCTCTAAAAGCCAAGAGCCAGTACTCCATCCCAAGTTATGTCGTGAGAATGCTCTCTGGAAATACTGACAGTGTATAACCCTCTTGTCTAATGGCTTTGATACCATTGTTATTTAATCTTTTCCCTATCTTCTTCTGTAAAAGTTGAGAAAAAACTATTTTCTTTCTTTTTCATAGACTTTTAGCATACATTCTTTTCTTAGTAATGCTTTATTAATTGAAAAGTTTTCTCTTTTAATCAACATAAGTTGAGATCTCGTTGCTGAATTATTTTGAAATTCTTGATCTAACTGGGATTGTGTTTCTAAAGTGGTGTTTTGTTGGTAAATTGGTTGGGGAATTATTGGCTCAAAGTTTACTCCTCTAAGTTCACTCCTAAGAGTTGATAAGTCTACTGATCTTCTTGAGGGTTCAGTAACTCTTGCTGTCCTAAAATTTGTGGTTGATGAATGAGTTCTACATAATAATGGCATTGGACTATCCGTTATTAAACTTACTCTTCCATCAGTGGTTTGAGTAAATCCACTTATACTGACTACCTGAAAGGGTATTGGTGGTGTGGCATTAGAGAATTACCACGATTAAGGAAAAGAGACTTCATGTAAATTATTTTTCATAGCCGGTCCCAAGCCCGGGAAAAAGAGGAGGGTTGTGTTAGGCAGTCGACAGCCAACGTAAAACTTTGTCGAATCTTTATGACATGGACAATCGATATATTAAACGTAAAGCTAGGTCGTTGCCTGTAAGTAACGCGCTGTATAGCTCGGGTACAGTGAGAAGTGAGCAAGAGCCGCTGCATCGACGCCTGGATGTAGTGAAAAATAAGCAAAGGTTCCCACATTTTCGTGAACGAATGTGGCTAAAGAAGCTAGTTCATGAGAGTAGGATTCGTTTTGGCACTTGGAATATAGGTACACTTACGGGTAAGTCTATGGAAATAGTAGATACTATGATTAGGAGGAGGATTAATTTTATGTGTTTACAAGAAACTAAATGGGTAGGAGAAAAAGCGAAAGAATTAGACACTTCAGGTTTTAAACTTTGGTATACTGGTAAGGCTAAATTTAGAAATGGAGTAGGTATAATTGTAGATAAGTTTTGGAAAAATGCGATAGTGGATGTAAAAAGGTTAGGAGATAGAATCATTGCATTAAAGTTTGTAGTAGAAAAGGAAATCTTTAATGTTATTAGTGCTTATGCACCACAAGTAGGGCTAGAAGAATATCACAAGGTAAAGTTTTGGGAGGATTTAGAATGTTTAGTTCAAGAAATACCATTCGGAGAAAAGATTCTTTTAGGAGGAGATTTAAATGGTCATGTGGGAAGGGTATCTTCAGGGTACGAGGGTGTTCATGGAGGACATGGCATAGGGGAAGCAAATGCAGAGGGTAAAACTATTCTAGATTTCTCATTAGCGTTCGATCTTATATTAGCTAACACTTGTTTTAGAAAGCGTGAGGAACACCTTATCACGTATAAAAGTGGAAGGGTATGTTCTCAAATTGATTTCTTTCTTATAAAGAAATCAGATAGAAAACTTTGTATAGATTGCAAAGTTATCCCTGGAGAGAGTTTAACTACTCAGCATAGACTTTTGGTTATGGATGTAAGAGTTAAGAGGAGAGTAAAAAACAAAGGCGAAGATAGGGTGTTAAGAACTAAGTGGTGGCAACTAAAGGGGGATAAAGAAAGGAATTTGTAGAGACGGATTGTGGAGGAAGGATCTTGGGAAATACAAGGAAGTGCTAATGATATGTGGAATGAAATGGCTAAAGAAATTAGGAAGATAGCAAGGGAAATATTAGGTGAATCAAAGGGTTTTGGACCTAGGGATAAAGAATCTTGGTGGTGGGATGCGAGTGTACAAAATAAGATTAAAGTTAAAAGAGAGTGTTACAAAGTGTGGTCATTATGTAAGAGTAATGAAAATTGGGAAAAATATAAAGTAGCAAGAAAAGACACTAAGAAGGCAGTGAGTGAAGCGAAAGCAAGGGCATTTGATGGATTATACCAATCTTTAGGTACTAAAGTTGGAGAAAGAAGTATTTATAAGCTAGCTAAAAGTAGGGAAAGAAAAACAAGAGATGTGGACCAAGTGAAATGCATCAAGGATGAAGAAGGGAAAGTGTTAGTAATGGAACAAGATATCAGAGAACGGTGGAAGGATTATTTTCATAAGCTTTTTAATGAAGGGCATGAGATTTTATTGCAATCGGATAGACTAGACATTAGAGAAGAGGATCAAAATTATACTTTTTATCGTAGGATTCGTGAGGTAGAGGTAAAAGAAGCATTACAACGAATGGAGAATGGCAGAGCAGTTGGACCGGATAATATACCCATTGAGGTATGGAAGGGTTTAGGAGTGAAAGGCATAAGTTGGCTCACAAAGTTATTTAATGAAATTATGAGATCTAAAAGAATGCCAGACGAGTGGAGGAAAAGTACTTTAATCTCTATTTATAAGAGTAAAGGGGACATTCAAAATTGTGCAAATTATAGAGGAATTAAACTCATGAGCCACACTATGAAATTATGGGAAAGAGTAATTGAGAGAAGGTTAAGGAAAGAGACTCAAGTGATGGAGAATCAATTTGGTTTTATGCCAGGAAGGTCAACTATGGAAGCAATATACTTGTTGCGAAGATTAATGGAGAGATATCGAGAGAATCAAAGAGATTTACACATGGTATTTATCGATTTAGAAAAAGCATATGATAGAGTGCCAAGAGAGGTTCTATGGAAGGCTCTGGAGAAAAAAGGAGTTCGTATAGCTTATATTCGAGCAATCCAAGACATGTATGATAAGGTTACAACTAGCGTAGTAACAAAAGGTGGACTTACGGAAGATTTTCCGATAACTGTTGGTTTACATCAAGGGTCAACTCTGAGCCCTTATCTTTTTACTTTAGTCTTGGATGTGCTTACTGAACATATCCAAGAGCCGGTGCCACAGTGCATGCTTTTTGCAGATGATATTGTCCTAGTTGGAGAATCGAGAGAGGAAATGAATGAGAAGTTAGAGAGGTGGAGACTAGCTTTGGAAGCTTATGGATTTCGTTTAAGTAGAAGTAAAACGGAGTATATGGAATGTAAGTTTAGTAAGAGGCATACCATTTCTAGCGTAGAAGTAAAAATTGGAGAACATATCCTACCACAAGTCACACGATTTAAGTATCTTGGATCTATCATACAACATAACGGAGAAATAGAAGAAGATGTAAAGCATAGGATTCAAGCGGGGTGGATGAAATGGAGGAGTGCCTCGGGTGTTATTTGTGATAGAAGAGTACCACTCAAACTTAAGGGTAAATTCTACCGCACAGTTATAAGACCTGCAATGTTGTATGGAACTGAGTGTTGGGCAATAAAAAGTCAACAAGAAAATAAGTTAAATGTTGCAGAGATGAGAATGTTGCGTTGGATGAGTGGACACACTAGAAGAGATAGAATTAGAAATGAATGCATTAGAGAGAAGGTGGAAGTCGCTCCTATTGTGGAAAAGATGGTAGAATCGAGACTTAGATGGTTTGGTCATGTGGGGAGGAGACCTATAGAAGCCCCAGTTAGGAGAGTAGATGAGATGGAGAATAGTCCAATAACTAGAGGTAGAGGAAGACCAAGAAAAACTATAGGAGAAATTATTAAGAGAGATTTAGATTTAAATGGTCTATCTAAAAATATGATTTATGATAGATGTTTATGGCGTCGATTGATCCATGCAGCCGACCCCACTTAGTGGGAAAAGGCTTTGTTGTTGTTGTTGTTGTTGTTGTTGTTGTAAGGAAAAGAGACTTCATGATGCATGAGGCTTCTGGGCGTCATAACCACAGAATGTATTGAATCTGTTTCCACAATTATTGTTTCATTCCTTGGTGATAGTTTTATTGGATCAAAGGCTGTGGCAGTTTTTACTACCTTAAACACAATTTGATAAATGATATTGATAGAAGTTCCTTCTAAGCATTGATCATTATCGGTTCTGACATCAAGGGTTAAAGCTCTATTGGCTGAAGGATCTGTGAGTTTGATGTCACAATTTGGATAACAGTTGAAATAAGCTGAACCATTATGCAAATTAGACTGTAATATAGCTATTAAGCTTTTGAGGTAATTTCTGTTTCTTCCCTCTCTTATGGCTAAGAGAACAGAAGAGTCATATTCCAACTCTAGATAAGGGTTTAGCTGCTACTGGAATCATGCCTATGTTGAGATAATAATAATTATTTTTTCTTAAGTTTTTCTATAAACTAAAATGGGTGGGCCCGTGCTCGGGGCCTAAGAAAAACAGAAAATATTTGAAAAATAAAACAAAGGGGGGAATTTGTAAGGAAAAAAATCTGTGGCCCCTGCAAACAGTAATAAATAGTAAAACAAAAAGGAAAAAAGTTGTCACATCCATGAATAGATTAGGAACAGTAATTCTACAGTGACAGAAAACCTTCTTTATATATATAAATAATAAATAATAGATTCTGTTAAACTAAAAGGTATTGATTCATAATTTTTGCAGACACCTATATGTTCTATTGTCTTGATTATCCATTTCTAATTAAAGTCAAAGGTCGATGGGGTCATTCTTCTATAAACTTCTTCACTACTAATTCTAGGTAAATTCCAATTTTGAAATCTTGAATAATCTTCAATAACTGTCTCTTGTTGATTAACTGCTCCTACCATAATATTTTCATTAACTCTTACTGATTCTGAAGATTCTCTAATTTCTGCATCTCTCTCTCTCTCTCTCTCTCTATATATATATATATATAGGTCTGCAATTCTTTCTTTGTTTTTATTTTAAAAGGGAAAAGAAAAATTGTGTGGCCAGGGGGAGGGTGACAAAACTGGTTCAGTTCAAAATACCTTCTAACTTGTATATATGCTAATTTCATAGAACTAGCTTCAGGTTTTAAAGTGAGCAACTCCAAGGCAGGAAGTAAGAAAAATAAAATAGCCCTTATCAAGTCATCACTTAGATTTGGTTTGAAGGAAAAAATATGAAATCAGAGACTTCAAAAGGAATCCCCAGATAGGAGGGGAACAAAAAGAGGGGCTTTGAGGGGGAAGGAAGGGGACTGGTTCCCTTCTTTTGCTTCCCCTCCTCAAATTTTTAGAAATAAGAATTGTTCTTTGTGAGGTGAGAGTACTTGTAGAGCATGGAGAATATAAACATTCTTTAAGAAAAATATTGCGAGTATTTGAAGTGTGGTTTTGAGAGTTTAGTTACTCCGTTATGTATATCCATTTACTTCCATAACTGGGATTTTCTCCACACTTTTTCCCATGAACGTTGGATAAAAGCTAAACCATGTGCCTACAGTTTCTCTTTCCTGAATTCTTTATTTAGATTTTGTTACTATTGGTCAGATTATTCTGAGTTGAATACTGCTTTACCCCAACATTTTGGGCGGAATAGAATAGAAATTTTGACAACTTCTACAGCATTTTGCAGAAATAAGAAGTGTTAGGTATATCAAGCCTCCAAGAAGTTTACAAGTGAAGAAATCATGCAAATTCAAATTTCAAAATTGAATATAAACTTGCTCTTTTTCAACTTATCAACTTAAATAATATTACTGAGAAACTTATCAATTATTCATGGATAAGTCTTAAGTTAAGTGCGGAGTCTTAAAGGGTTATCT
Source organism: Erythrophleum ivorense (assembly GCA_026724425.1). Taxonomy (NCBI): domain Eukaryota; kingdom Viridiplantae; phylum Streptophyta; class Magnoliopsida; order Fabales; family Fabaceae; genus Erythrophleum; species Erythrophleum ivorense. Next base: position 4,384,401 of record JAIUCV010000025.1, on the reverse strand, counting down.
CCTCTTAACACTATCCTAATTATCACTTAGGATTACCCTCTAATTTAAACTAAAGATAGCAAAGTTAGTTGTCTTCAGCTTGCTTTGTAATTCATCTTTTATCTTTAGGAGTTTATCTTGTAGTTAATCTCTGATTTCAGAGTATTACATGGTAACTGTAGAAAGAGCAAAGTAAAATGAGAGAAAGAGAAGTTATTAGTTAACTTCTAGAGAAGGGCTGGGCGAACACAGAATTGGTCACTGCAGTTTTCCAAACAAATCTATCCCGCAATGGGTAATCCACAAGAGGAAATTAAGATATAATGAAGAAAAAGATACTGGTATAAGCAAAATTTTGACAATGATAATGAACTGATCATCTTCAAAATGACTTGGAAAATTATATGCCCAAAAAGGCATTTATATCAGTCTGCTATCAAAATTAACAGAAGCACACAAACCAGTAAGCAAGCTTGGGCCTTGACCCAGGATTCACAACTACACACAGATGAAAATAAAACAAACATATATTGAAGTTGCAGGCCTGTAAAAACTAGTTACGTGCATTTCTGATTCTTTTCCATTCTAGCATATAAGAGGGCAATGATCACATGACATGAGAGTCACAATTCATGGACTTAGTTTCATCAAGGAATCTCAATAAATAAAAAAAAATCGAAATAATTACAAATATCAAACTCTACATGTTTCTCAACAAGTGCAAGAAATAAACAAGATCATAAATAAAAAGCGATGCTCCTCTTCTTCATAATGCTTAAGAAACATATTTAAAGGGGATCATAAATCTATAAAAATTGAATAAGAGTGAACTGATAAAAGCATGTTGGTTATACATACATACTTCCCTCTTTCTTTCCTTTTCCTTTTAGAGCTAAGAAATTATATTACTCAAAAACTGTCCAGAAGTGCCAAGGAACATATCAAACTCTTCAACATTTCTACAGTGAAAGCTTCATGAAAAGCAAAACACAATTGCATATATGTACATACATGCATACATACATATATATATATATATTAATTACTGACTGAAAAGCAGTTCTTTGTAATAGAAAGCTAGGAACAAAAATTTCAGGTACACAAATGAAAATCAAAATCTGTAAAATAAAACATACCGTGCAGCATACTCTGAGAAATGTTTCCCTGGCTGCCGTTGCCTTAAAGTGTGCAAATCACCCCCGGGACAGTATTCCATTACCAAACAGGAGAACCTATCAGTCTCAAAATGTGTATACAAAGTAGGCAGAAATGGATGGTCCAGAAGCTGCAATATCTCCCTTTCTGTTTGTGCCCTAGTCAGCTTCTTTCTGCTTGCTAGGGATGCCTTGTCCATAACTTTCATAGCAAAGTAACACCTAGTTCCACTCAGCTCTGAGAGATAAACACTTCCTATATCACCACAACCAAGTCGTTTGAGTAACCTAAAATGACTCATGCCCAAAATTCCATCCCGTGCTCGGATGGCAAGAATAGCCTTCCACCGAGGATCATTTCCTTTGTGAGGCTTATTGGCACTACCAGTTATGTTGCTCCAGTTGCTGTCATCACTAAGGCCACTGCTATCACTTGCCCGACTAGCGCTAGTTTTTGCACTCTCAAGTGAATCCCCCCTCACACTCCCTTTATTACTATCCCAATTCCTGTCTATACAAAGCATGCCATCACTGGTGATTGCATCACTCCGATATGTACTTGCACAGCTATTAACAACGCTCATTGTTGTGACAACACCAGTACTATCAATACTACTATGTGGACTGACATTGCCACTTGGAGGCAAAGAAGCATCCCAAACACATTCTTTCTCCTCAGAATCAGGGGGCAGAAGAGAATTCTCAGTATTCTGTGATGCACGATGACCTGAAAACGGTGAGGATAAGTTACACATGTCATTTGGTTCTTCAATGATACTTTCCGCAGGTGAAAGAACAGCTGAACTTAGTTTTTTAGTAGGAACACGAATTGAGAGATCCTCTAGGAAAGGACCCTTCATAGCTGAGCTCTTCATTAAGCATCCAACCTCAGATTTGTTTTGACCTATTGGCACATAAACTGTTCTCATCAGATCTGTATCAACAGGTTCTGGAGGATGACTAGCACCAGCAAATGAACTAGAACCACCCTCCTCAAATGAGTCACTACTTCCCTTCACCATCTCAACATCAAGCATCAGTTCTTCTGATTCAGGCAAAGAGGCTTTTCCTTTCAATGTTCTTAAAGGTGCAGGGGAGATCGGTTCTTGGGAGGCTAGTGCATTAAACCCCATATCTTCTCTCACCAAAACTATCCGTGCATTTGATAACTGAGCCACTTCTCTTATGGATGCCAGCCGTGTGATAGGACCATCCCGTGCTCTAGACAACTGATTCAATTCTCTTGCTAGAATTCCACGGACACCTGATGTCTCCTCTGCATTTGATCTCTGAGAACCTTCTCTTGCGGCAGTTGTGTGCACATTTGATACCTCAACCAGGACAGGCAACATCCGAGGGAGTGCCTTTGGCTCTGGAACCCTCTCCATGTCCCAATATCACATATCATCACATAAAAATTCCTAAATAAATAGATCCTGCAAATAGAACAAGAGTTCATTCAGGAGGAACTTTACTTATTTAATAAGCTAAGTCAGATTTCAATCAATAACCAACCAAAAATACAGATAGATGCCTTCTGAATCAGCAAAAGTGCAATAAGTCAGTGAACTAGCCTACAAAAGAAGAATGTGGAAGAATCAGATAATCCAACTTTGCTTTGGTAGAGTGGGATACGGAAAGTACAAATACCATCGTAAATTAAAACTAAGCACATTGAAAAGCCAAAAGCAGCACGTAGCCTCAGTCATCAGCAACCCTAACCCCCCAATTAAACAATAAGGCATCGTGTAGAGATTCCATTTCCTATTATCGAGATAGCTGTAAACATATTGGAGCTTAAATAATTTAAAACTGAGCATTAAAATTGACATAGTAATATCCAAAGTAAAACAGCCATTCACATAAAAATATTGAAAAAAAAAAAAAAGAAATGGTCGAATGTCATTTTGGCTAGTAAATACGTGATAGCAGATATCAGCAAAGCCTCATTAAGCCACAAATCAGAGAGCCTCAAAAAACAAAAACCTCGAGCAAGAAAACCCAACTTGCGAGGCCTTGATGAAGCTCACCAGATCAGGAAACCAAATCGTCATCAAATCCCCGACCTCGCCAGCAATCAACTAAAAATAAAATATAGTATTTATTTCATATACAGGAATTCAAAAACCTATATTCTCGGAACACAAAAAAGCAAAAGAAAGACAGACAGACAGAACCAGAAAGGTAACAAACGAAAAATGCCAAAATGCGAAACTCCCGGATTTCGTTCTATTTCCATTGCAGCACAATTCCTGAATAATAACCCCCATTAGCTCCAAGCCCAAGCTTCCCCAACCCGAAACATTCAAATAACTAAAATCAATCACGGAAAGAATCTGAAATTGCAAAAAAAATGTTGAACCAAAGAGAGATCTAGGCCCCAGAGACAAAAAAATGAAGTCATAAAAAGAACAAAAAGAAAAAGAAAATTACAGTCCCCAAGCGGATGGACACTAACCCACCATTGTAATGAAGAAGAAAATCAGGTACGAACAAGTTTCACAACGATGGCTTTTCCTTTCTTTTCCTTTCCCTTTTTCTGTGTAGTTCCTTATAGAGCTGGAAATAGTTCAGACCTTCCCTTATGCCTTTGCCTTCCACACCACGGTGCTCTCTCTGCGCACTATAGTTTCTCTCTCCCTTGAAATCCCAACATTGAGAGGCTGATCTAGCAGACCTTGAGGCTAGATTTTCTCTCACACGAATTCAGTTTCTCTCTCTAGGGAGGGGCTCTTCTGGCTCTACCTCTGCAAGCAAAGTTTTGTTGGTGATGGTTATGGTTAGCTTTTTTCCTCTTCCGGTTGCGGCTGCTAACTAGGAATAGTGAAATACAATACAACTGAGCTCATATGTTATCGTATACAATACATAGAGAAAGGGAGGAAGAGGGAAAGAGAGAGAAAGAGAGGGAAAGTGGGACCCAAAAAGGTGGTGACCCAGCGGTGGGACCCGCTCTGTTTCTGCTTTTGGCTACACTTCTTTCCAAAGGTGGGACTGAACGTGAAACTCTGGACGCTCTCTTTCTAATTATCACTGTCATTGCCAAAGGACATCAATGTTTTCTCTTCGCACAAGACTGGCAAATAAAATTTCTTGAAAACTTTATTAGGAGGACAGGATAAGGAAAAGTGTTAAAAAAAACACACACACACAAACGAATGTTATGCGCAAAAGGTGGAGATAAAAGAAAAAAAGATTTCTTAGAATTTTTTTTTTTCAAGGAAACTGCTTTTTTCAACTTTCCCTAAACATAGAAGGGAGTCGGATTCTGTAAATTGAGTGTCGAACTATGGTTTAAACCTTTTTTATGTTGCAGGATTAGATTTTAGTTAATTTTTTTACACATGATTTAAGGAGACAGTCATATAAAAGTTGAAATTTTTATTATTAATTTTCACTTTTTTGTAAGGATAAAATTTAACTATAATTTTTAAGTGTTTCCTACATCAATAAAATTATAATAAACATGAATTTTTTATAGTTCAATATTCTTAAAAAATCTAATAGTAAATACTCAAAAAAAAATTACTTAAATCTTATTAGGAGGATGGGTTGGAAAGAACAGACTTTGAAAGATTGGATCATAGATTTAACAAATTATTCATTAATTAAATTAATTGAAGGTCTTATACTTCATAAATTGATAAAATTACTTTTATTGTAATTCTAAAATTAAATTAATATAACATGCATTAATTTGATAAATTATGTATATTAAAAAAATATAGCCTAGTTCAATTACTCAAGTCAATAGTTAATTGGTTTAACTATTTGGGTCATGACAAATACTTGTTTGTCTATATGTAAATATTTTCATACAAACTTATGTTGACTTCAAACTCCAACATTTCACCTGGAAATTTTAATGATAACAAAACTTAATTTTATAATTTAGAAATGAAGCATTAAATGATTTTGATTAAAAATAGATATTACTATCTCTATTATGCATTAACAGTCATGTACAAAATAAATTTGTGATTTGTTTCCTTAATTATATATGAGTGAAAATTACATTAATTGAGATAAGCTTTAGCTATTACATTAATAAGGAAGCAGAGAAACTATTACTCTAAATTTGGGATTTGCCTTCAACAGCTATTGAAGCATTAATGGAAAAAAGAAGTTGGTTTTCATACTATGGCCTTGTTTGGTATCTTGTTTTTAGAATGATTTTTTGTTTTTAAGAACAAAAAAATAAAAAACCCTATTTAATAATGTGTTTTTAATGAAGTGTTTTGTAAAACAAAAAAATAGAATTTTATTTTCGAAAATAGAAAAATCAAAACATATTTTAGGTGTTTTGTAACCTTTGTTTCGTAGAATCAAGAAAAAATAAAAAATAATTATTTTTTAAAATAATGATTCAAACAGATTTTTTAATTTTTTTGTTTTCAAAATTTGTTCTAAAAAATATCTATTTTAAAAATAATAAAACAAAAACAGAATCAAATAGGCCCTAAATTTCTCTACCTCAAACCTTAGTATCTACAAAATCAGAATCAAGCATACATTGAAATCAATACCACAAGATATATTTTTCAATGGCTAGTTTTTGGAAAACAGTTATATAAAGGAAGCAAGACGAGAAGAAAGGCATAGCAACAAAAGGAAAGAACAATCAATTGTTATGCACCATATTCTTTTCATCCTATTCTCAATTGTTGGTTTATCTAGTTTTTTAAACTTTTAAAAGTAAGCCTATTATAATTCCTTCTCTATAAGAGCTCTAAAATCTATTCCAATTTCTTATAAATCTTTCATAATATAAGAAAAGTTAGTTGTTAGGTGGGTTAAGTGAAACCCTATATATTGTAAATCTTTCTTAATGAGAGGAAAGTCAGTTAAGGTAAGCTATGTAAAAATCCACTTTGTATGTGACTTTTTAACGAGTTGAAACCTTGAGTGTTATTAGTGAATAATGATTAAACCATCTATCATGTGACTTTGATTATACTCGAAGAAAATTCTTTAGAAGTCAAGGAACTAGACACTGGATTAAAGTCTAAATCTGGATCATCTTTAGATGTTCTTTTTTTCTCTGTATCTCTATTTTGATTTTGTTTCAATTTGCATTAGGTTTCAATCGATTAATTTCAATTTTAGTTAATTGAAACTCACCCACTACATTGAAATTTCATTTTGAAATTCTCATTTGTACCTAACCTATTTTATCTATCTTCTTATATATTAAAAATTGTTAAAGTATTTGTTCTAATTATTTTTCAAAACTAGTTTGCATTAAATTCTTTTTAAGCTTCTTCAAAGAAATTTAAAAAAACTAATTTTTTATATAACACATCTAGTCACTCTCTTCTAAGTGTATCTTCAACTTAAATATGTTTGTAAATAGTTTTATACTTTAGTTGTAAATTCACATGCCTAATTTATAAAAAGTATTCATAAACATTCTTTGTAGGATTGATACTTTGATTTTTTTTTATTATCTATTCAACTATTGTACTTTCTAACATGACATCAAAATTTTGACATTGTCATTGGAAAATATTTTATATTTTAAGTGAGGCACATATTTAGGATTAGAAAAATTATGAGTAGCCCTTATTTTGTTTTTTATGATGAATTAGGTACTAAACTTGGCTTGACATGTGAAAAGTTCTAGGTAGCATATTAGTTGTGTTTGCACGTGTCTCATGTACCTAAAATCTTTTTTATAATTGTTGCAAAAATTTTCTATTTTGCAAATAAAAATCTAGATAGTTTTAGTGTTAGTTTAGGCTATATATATATATATATATATATGAAATTTCTATGCAACACTTTGACACATTATTTTGTACCTTTTGTGGGCCCTAAAAATATTAGTTTAAGGTACCAAAATAATTTTTTTTGGGCTATAAGGTGTTGCTCCTACTTTTATATGTTTTATTATATAATAAATGTAATATATTACATATATAATACACCAGCTTGTATTTATATATATAATATATTATATGCTATGACCCAAACCTCAAATAAAATATTGACTATTATTATAACTCATACAACTTGATCTAGTTTCCAGGAACGAGGTAGTCTCGCTAATGCTCCTCTCTAATTTGAAAAAAAAAAATCTATGTGAGCTCTTCCTTCTCATATCTCTTTCTCTCTTTTACATAATTATTTTTTAAAATTGAAAGAATCTATGTCTATTACTTTTTAATATTTAAAATATATTCTATTTTTTACAATTTTGGAAAGCATGCTAAGATGTTAAATTATTTTCCATTTTGGCTTTGTTTTGTATTGTTTTAAGTGTTGAAAGTTTTTGTATAAATTTTGAGAAGCAACTAATGTGTTAAAAATTTGTCAAATTTATGTCTATTCTATGTTGATTAAGATGTTGGAATTTTCTTATTTGACAAAAAATTATGAGCAATATTTTGTGTCACCTGAGGTCTTAAAACATGTTCTGTAACTATGAAAATTTTGGATAGCATAAAAGTGCTTAATTAAATTATACTTTGCTTATGCTTTATGTGCAACAACAATTCTCTTGTGTGCTTATAACTATTTTGTTTTGTGGTGTTTTAATTGATGGAATTTTTCTATTTTTACACAAATTCCAAACAGTCTATGTAACACCCCATAATTTATTAAGGTATTAATCATGGATTAGACTAATTAGGAATAATTGAAATGGGATAATTGGATAAATTAAGTGGATGGAGATTTTAGAGAGATAAATTATTAAAATGGGTTTGAGATTTAATTAAGATAGAAATTCTATCTAGGCCTAAATTAATATATTATGAGAAGAGGCTAATGGAAGCCCAATGGGTTAGGTGCAGACCCAACCCAATTTAGTGTGATGAAGGCCCAAAATCCACCTTGTATAGACTCCTTTAAGTGGCCCAATAACCCTTGTGCAGACCCACATTTTTGAGCTCTTTAAACTTGGCCCAAACTTAATTAAACTTCAGCAACCCAATTGCACAAAACTGGCCCAGTAAAATTCTGCAGTCCAACCTTTAAAACTGGCTCAACATCCTAAAAATCTGAAGCCTAAGTGAAGATGGACCTTGGAGCAGCCCATGACCCATTTTTGACCCAACTTAAACCCAACTAAAACCCTAATACACCAGCCTCTTCCTTACACTTGCTGAAACATAAACTCAAGAAGCAAAATTCGGAGGTTGAGAAGGAGGCTAGGGTTGGGGGCACTAATTCTGCATTTTCTTACATTTAGAGCAAGATTCAGCCAAGGTAATGGTTATACAATTTAATCCCCTCATCTTTCTCTTTAATTTGGCCTGATTAGTTTTTCATTTGGAGCATTTTCATCTTACCCAAAATCTGAAATATGAGTGTTTGGGGGTTTTCTTGGTGAAATTCGTAGGTTGAGATTAGGGCTGACCTTGGGTGAGTTTAAACCCTCCATTTTAATGCTTCATTTGTTAATTTGAGACCCCTATAGCTAATTTATAAAATGGGTACTAATTATGTATGAAATTGCTTAGGATTTTGGGGGGAATATTGAGTTTTCTGGTGGAGGACAATTTAATCCGAATTTGGGACTTAAAGTGGCTGAGTAAGTGATCCTTAGGTAGTCATGAGCATCTTAAATTCTTTGGGTACTGATTGTAACTGTTAATGATGAATTAGAGTAGTAATTTTATGATGCTATGGTTATAGGAGGATTTCTGCACCATTGGTGATTGTTGCAAGTGTCTACAAGTGAGGTAACCGGGTTTATATCAATTCCATGTATATATTTGATTTAATTTCATATGTTGTTGTAAATGAATGATTTGAAATGTTGAATGAATTGATTAGCTATCTGTTATATTGTATTGGACCTTGTGAGTCCATGGTGGAGCTGTGGTGCGGCTGCCACCCGTGCATGTGCTTCGATCGAGCACCGGGTTATGATCAAACCCAGATGCACTGAGCCCCGGTTGTGCTCAATAGGGAGTGGGTGCCGTGGACAGGCCTCTCCTGGTGTTAATGGCCTTTAACATGTGATAATATGATTGCTAGTATGAGATAGTAATCATGATAGCCTAATTATTTCATTCGCTGTTATGATGGATATAATTCTGATGTTGATTTTGATTCATGCTTATATGCTAATTAAATTGGATATATGATGGAATTGCTTTGGTTACTGAGATTTATATCTCACCTCGTTTTATGGGATTAATATTTCAGGTGAAAGTTCTTCGGGTAAGGATAAGGGTAAGCAAGTGGATGAACATCCATGAGCTGAGGTCGGGTGTGGGGAGCTACACTTGATCTGAGTAGAATAGGGTGGATGCAATTTTGTTATTAGTTTACATAGCATCATCATGTAGTCATGTTGCCAAGTGTAGGCGTTTATATTTTGTTGGAATGAAATGTAACCGTTAAGGATTTAAGTCTCATTATAGTGAATATCAATGTATGAACTTATGGCATTATATGTATATATGTAGTTCTGCTGAAATTGTGATATGGATCACCTCATGGGAGTTGTAATCATATGATGCCTTGGAGGTAAGCTATTGTTGAATGGAATCTTAATAAAATTGCATGGATGTAAATTGCTGCTAGTGCATGTGATCTTGCTGTCATTTATTCTTGAATTTGCTGATATGAACTAGTGGGACAAGTAGGGAGTAGAATTTGAGTTTTACAATGGTAATGAATAGATTGATGGGTAAATAGGGTAGGTAAACACCATTAGGATCACATAAAATAAGGGAAAGTGGACCTAGAGTGTCTCTAAGATGAGATTTGGAGTGTAGGGGTCGAAATTTGGGTAATGTGGTCACAGGAGGGAATTCCGCCGCGGCCAAATGGGAGACAGAGCTGAAAGGCGCTGCGGCACAACCAATCCTGTCGCGGCGCAAGGGAGGAAAATTTGCCCAGGGAGTGACAGTGGCGAGGCGCGCCGCGGCTTGAGAAATATCGCCGTGGCGCAGAGCGAAAAAAATTGCCCAGGAGGGTAACATAACCAAAACTCGCCGTGGCGCGAGTCGAGAAAAATAAAATAGGGGTTGGACAAAAGCAAAACTCGCCGCTGCGCGAATATATTGCGTCGAGGCGAGAATCCTGGGAGTTGGGCAGCAGTTCCAGGAGGCATTTTTGCCGCGGCGCCACATAGATTGGCCGCGGCGAAGGTCCAACTCGCCGCGGCGAGAATTGTGAAATTAGGAGATGATATAGGAACACTTGTGAAAGATTATTGAGTATTGAAACTGATGAATGGTTGTATCATAAACCCTTTATGGTAGTAGGATTTCTTTTATGCAAATTTTGAATTGTGTGGTGGTATGGTGATGACCCTAACGTCAAGGTTTAAATTTTTTCATATTTTCACAATGTGATAGATTGTAACCACTCAAACCTTGATAATTAATTATTAATCGCACATTTAACTATAATTACAGTAATTAGAAGGTAGGGTTGTCACAGTCTACTAACATGTTGTCTTTTCTTTTCTTTTTTTATTTATTTTTAAGTTGTGTTGTTTGCAAATTTTTTTAAACAGAATACCATATTTTAAAAAATTAGATTAGATCAGATCAAGTGAATTAGGAAACTAGTGAATTGACTATAGGTATAATATGATTAAGCTTCAAAAATGGTATTTAAAAAAACAAGTCAAAAACCAACTAAATTGATTAAAAATCAATAAAAACTAGTTGAGTTTAGTTTAAAGTGTTGTGCAATTGAAAAGGATGAATGGAAATGGAAAAAGAGGAAGTAGAGAGAGAAAGAGAGAGAGAGAGAGGGGAAAAAGAAAAACTAGTGAGAAAAGAAAAATCAAAATAAAGGGAGAAATGAAGCAAAGGAAATCAAAGTAGGGGATTATACATTGGTGTTTCCATCTTTCTTCATTGAGCCTCCTTCATTGATTTGTCAGTCATCATCTCTTTAGCATCAAAAGGGATTTAAAGAAAGCCTTAGATAAAGGCTTCACCAATGTATTTGTCTTTCTTCCTTATGCAAGTATTGTTTGATAGTTAATCAATTTTGATAAAGGAAAAATAGATTGAGTTTGTGACTTTGTGCCTTCTGGCTTTTGCATTATTTTAATGGAGATGGGTTAAGTAAATAACAACTCATGGTCTTCTTAGGAAAGAAGGAAAGTAATGAGCAAAGCCACAAATATGCTTTCCCCTTTCTAAGTATTTTTACAATAGTCCATAGTTACATCTCAAATGTGCTTAGAAGTGTCTACCAATTTTCTCTTTAAAAGGGCCCTTTGCCCTTCACCTTATAAAGGGCTTTGCCACCACCTTCACCTTGGAAGAGCCTTTTGCTCTTCATCTTGGGCTTTGTTGCATTGCTTGTGACCTTTAGTCCATGCATGGTAATCTCTACAATCCATGGGCTGGAGTCACATTCATCTTACACTGAAAATGCCACTTTATCCACTTAGGTCATCATATCCATACTTGTCCCTCTTGAACCGTTGGCTTTGATATCGAACGTTAGATGTCAAAGCCTAGGTAGCCTTAGAATACTAAGGAGTTATTATTCAATTAGACTTTGTGAAAAAATATATAAGTAGATTTGACACTACATCTTAATCAAAACCTTTAGGCATTAGATTTATGGGCTATTCCTATTTATATATCCTTTTCAAAGTCCAATTCTTTCAGAAGTAGGACTTCCTACTCACACTTGTGACCTAAAAACATTATCCCTAACTTTAATACCCTAAAGAACCGATGATTTACCCTTTTTCAAAAGAGTAATATAGCATATCTTTTTCTTATTGGGAAAAAAACTTTGACTGAATAAGGTAAGCTAAAATAGACCTGAAATATTTAGAACAATGGAAGGAAAAAAAAAGAAAGAAAATGTAAAAGAATTTGTTTTTCCCTATATGAGACATGAAAATTTGTTGAAGAGGGATATCAATTATATGCTTTATTTCTTTTATGCAACATGAAAAATTTGAAGATTAGGGAAAGAAAGTATGCTATTATACTTTTCCTTGTGAGACAAGCAAAATACAAGATGAGAATAGTAGAAATTAAGTAAAGAATTAAAGCTCCAGGAAAAGAAAAATTCAGTAGATAAAAAAGATGTAAGTTTTAAAAGTATTGAAAGAGAATAATACAAGAGAAAAAAAAAGAAAAAAAAACAAACAAATGGTAATGAAAATGGAAGGAAAGTAAGAAAAGGAAGGAGAACCATCTTACATTTTAATTCTCTTCAATTTTTGTATTTTTTTCATATATCTTTTTCACAATAGCTATAACCTTAAGCTACCCTACAAGTTTTAAAAACTTAATGTCAATAGTCATGCATTACCTATTGTTAGTATAAACAAATCAGAGGATATTAGTAATGACTAAGAACATGGTCAGTGGTGTTTTGTAGCTTTTGTGTGTGTAACTTCAAATGAATTTAGGAAATGAAACATGCTTATTTAAAAAACACACTAATTATTCCAAGTAATAAAACTTAAGTATTTGAGGTGAAAGCCATAAAGATGACATATCATTTAAGATTAAGGAAGCAATAACAACTAAAAAATTAGAAGAAAATGTGACTTACATGCAACCTAAGCTAACATGTAAAGACTCAATAACTCCTATCTTACTCCTAGACACAAAAATATGACTAATGCATTAATTTCTTCCTAAATATGTGTTGTTCATTCTTGCTATTGGCATGATTAAGGCTGGCTGATTCCTTTTTATTGTCATTCCATCAAATATGATGAACTACAAACTTTTAATCTATCTTAAGACGTTCATCGAGTTTATTTTAAGAATCAAAAAGTTGTTATGCACATTAAAAAATGAATTAATAAAGGAATTAGGAGGAATAGTTTCAAACATATATGTTCTTACACTACTTCACCTTTGTCATATTTTATCAAACATTTAGAATGCTTAATAAATGGCGATTATACATCATAAGAAGGATTAAAGGCATATATACTCTTAGTACAAGATGTTTACACTCTTTAACCTCAATTAATTAACTTAATCAAAGTATTAATCCAATCATCTAACTCATAGACTCTTATCATAGGATGTGTAAGCATCAATAACTAGATTAAATACAAGAAAAATATGATCAAAAGTATTAAGATCATATAATCACACCATAATCACAACAATAGTTTAAGAAATCATTACGACAATAGACATATCCATAATTAATACCTTAATCTAGAAAATTGACTAAAAATTTAGAATGCTCTACAAAGTCATTCATTGACTCATCTACTTTTTGCTTTAAGGCAAGAACATCAATCATGGAAACTTCTACTTGTGCCCGTTTATGAAACATTCTCTCCATGTCTTACCAAATTTGGATGGAATTAAGAGGCAAATTCTCATACTAAGTGAATGTGGTACTCATTAGGGATAGGGGAAACAATTAGAGTTTATAGAACTTGTTGTAGTTGATTTCCTAATATTAAATAGAAAATCTCCTAGTATACCTTATGGTAGATTGTCCATTCTCCCCTAAAAAAGTTAAGAAATTTAGAGGTTTATATCCCTTTGACAAGAGCATGGCCTTATCAACCTAATTTAGGTAAGGCTTCTTATATACAGGCCTATCCATTATCTTGGGTAGATATCCAAAGTACTTTCTCATTGCTTTAGCTAGTAAATCAGGATTGATTGCAACAGTACCAAGGCCATTTGTTCTCTAGACAAGTAGCCTAAGTGCTTGTGTCATTTGAACCATCTCTTGCTGTAATGGAACAGTACTTGTCATGTTTGGAATTTGCCTTATAGATTGTTAATATGGAGTATGACCAGATAATCCACGCTAAAGCATTATGACTGCAATTATAGATGACTGAATTCCTAATTATTGTTCCAACATCGTGTATGGAATCAATTGTGAAGTATTAACCTGATAACCTGAGACATCAACTAGCCATGATAAGCTTGAATTGTCATATCTAGACTAAATGGCAATTATATCACATCTTGTGCCTCCTAAAGAGAATTTGATGGGTGTAGATGATACAATTGATGCAAGTTTCTTTATAATATGTATCTCTCCCATATTGCATGTTACTAAAAACTAGAAATTATTGTAGTTAAGCCATAATTCCCATTCATAGGGATAGATCCAAATTGGACTTATGAAGGCATGCTAGACTAAGGACAACTAATTGACAATGGAGTTTTAAGGTGAATGTTGGTAGTAGAATTGTACGCATGCCCCCCCAGCTTGTATTCCTTGTTCTCTATTCTGCTTTGATGTGAGATTTTTTCTTTCTTATTCCCTATGCATTTTGTTGATTACTAATGGCTTCAAAATGTCAACAAAAGTAGCTAATAATGTCAGCATTACTCCTATGTTCCTTCAACAACATGGTGCTTCAAAGAAGGAATGGTAATTGTTATTGATGAAGATGACTCAAGTGAACCATCTCTAGGGGAATAAGCATTAGTACCCTTTCTTGGTTGATATGAGACATCACCTATAGGGGAATTGGCATCAGTACTCTATCTTAGTTGGAATGAGGTATTGTTTATTTTCATTTCTTCTTCAATTATGCTTGAATACAAATGATTGTGAAAACTTGTGAAACCTTCAAACATATACCACTTATGTTTCAATATGGTCCCACCGAGGGTGCCAATTTTTATAGGTGTTGGTGTGTTTTTTAAATAGGATTGGTTAAGAAGTTGATGTGACTTTACCATGAAATTGGATTTGGAAACCAACTTTTCAATCCCTATTTTTAGAGAGATAGAGGAGATGGAACATAAATCTCTTAGAAGAAAGGTTTCTTAAGATCCTAAATATAGCTAAGCCTTGGATTGAATTGGCAAGTGCATGTGACTACGAAGGTGAGAAGAACTTACAAAATGAAAGGAGTCTTAAATTCCATTAAAATGGAATCTATAGGATTTGGAATTGATAATAGAAGCCTATTGTGCAAAACTACAAGTGTATGGGTCGAATAAATGATATAGAAAAGAATATCAAATAACATCCTACATAAAAGGATTGCCAATGGCTAAACTTGTAACTATCCTTATTATTTAGAAAATTTAATTAAAAGGATTTGAACTAATTGATAACCAAGAAATTAATTGCAAGAATGAAAATTAAAATAAACTTAACTAATTCAATTATGATATTTCAAAGTTTGGATTTCATCAATTGCATTCTTATCATTGACTAACAATGAACATGTGAAATTGACTTTTACTTGTATTAATAACAAGATCCCTTAGTATATTTGTTATTCTTTTTCAAGACAAAATATGTGTACTTATATTAATCTTATATCTACTTTCATGATCATAAGCATTAACATAAAGCCATCAAAATCTTTAAAATTAAGTGTAAATCATCATGTAGCGACTCAACATGCACGAATCATACAAGTCATATAGGAGTGTTTATATCTCTATAAAACACCTACCCTAAGTCCATTATCTTGATGATCCGACATTCTATTTCACCTTTTAGTACTTCATACAATGTCTCAAACATGTAAATAAAGGCCAAAATAAAAGTTAAGACAATATATTAATATAATAAAAATTAATTCACATTTATCCTTAATTAATCATAAACATCAATTGAAGGGTTTAACTCTCATGATCAAAATAAAAATCCTAATAACTATTCTAAGAGAATTCATGAAGAAGAAGAATACAAAAATAGAAAAATTGTAGCATCAACTTCAAAGAACAATTTTTCTGCCTCTAATGGTGTGGGTGGCTCCCAATCGCTTTCCAAAGTTGTGTGGCTGGTTTGATTCTCTTTATTTTCTTTTTTATATTCTTTTGTTATTTTTTTTATTTTACCATAGTCCTTGATGTACAAGGATTTTCTTATTTTGCTTCCCTTGTAATTTTAAGAAGCTTCTTTTCTTTTCTTGTAAGGAATTTCTTATTTTGAATTCTTCTTCTCCAAACTAGGTTTAGGTATCATATACAAAACAAATTAGGCATTTACTTAGATTGATGGGCCTAGTCTTATTTGCATTTTCTTTCTTTCATCAGCATTCGTTATATTCCTAATCTAAAATATATAAAATTAGTATAATAAACCTTATTAATTTGATCACCAACTAAGATTAAAATTAAAGCAATAAAGAAAGTAATAAATAAATTTGATAAATGACTAAAATTTATATGATGTTGTAGAGCAAAAAATTCTTAAGAGGTTTCTGTATGTATTGCATAGTAGTCATTGCTTCCAATTTGTGGCATCTTCTATGTTGGTATGTTTTCCATGAAGCCATTTCATCAACTCTATCTAACATGCAAGGTTGTTGGCTTAGGAGTGGGAAACATAGCTTCTAAGTGTCACTGGAGGTTGCTATTATGCTATATTCACACTTCCTCTTTTATCTCTCATTCTATTGGGCATAGCATGAATCATCGGCTGATAAAATAGATTCAATTGCGTGGGGGCCTAATTGGCATCTTGGTCTTTAGTTGTTGTCTTGGGATTTTTGGCTGAATTGTGTTCAACAAACCCTAGCCACTAGTCGTTCTATGTTTTTTTAGTGCTAATGAAAACTATATGATTTTGACTGTCATAGCAATCCTATGTCTAGCTTAATGTTGAGCTTGCAGAAAATATATATATATTTAATTTAAGAAATACTTTATTATATTCTAAAATTTATATACCAATTTTATAATTCTGCATTTAAAATAAAATAGTTACTCACTTTTACTATTTTACATATATCCCATATAGGAATTTGAATTTCTTTCAATTTTCTTTACTTTAATTTCTTGTCAATTTAGAAAGAGAAAAAAGGATACACATTCTTCTCTCTCTCTTTCAGATCTTTTTTCTTCTTTTTTCAAATTATCAAAAAACAATTTTTTTTTAAAGGATGAAAAGGTCCATAAGCGTGCATGATTGTCTGGCGACGTAGTTTTGCAGGCAATAATCGACCAAGGAGAGGCGTTAGGAAATGAGAACGGGAGAGTAGGGACAAATGAAGGACTGAGAAATGTGGGAAGAGGAAGCAGTGAACGCGAAGCAGCCAAGCCAGCGAGTGGTCAGCTTCTTCACCGTTCCTCTGCGACGTTGGCCCATGGTGTTGCCGCATGTGGACAATTCTTATGTCCCTTAACCCTTTCTTGTCCCCTCCGACTAAATTAATACATGAATAAATATCACTATTAACATTCTCACCAAATATTGAGATACCATTCATTGATTGCATAGAATTTTATGTAATGTGTTCAAACTAAGAAATAATGAAAATCCATTCATGGATGTGATTTTAATTTATAGTGGTTAATTCTGGCAATTTTTATTATTGAATTTAATTAATTTGTGTGCTGCTTCATAAAAAATTAAAATATAAGAGATTTTTAATATATATATACATATACCCTTCTCAAAATGAGCTGCATTAATGTTTAATTTGAACTTTACTCGTAATAGATTACTTTTCATTAATGATTGATTATATAAAATTGAAACCTTTTATTAACCATAAAAATGGATTAAAAAATTTTAATTATAAAACATACTTTATAAATTATCTAATTTTATTATCAATTTAAAGTTGATTGACGAAGATTTTTAATTTGTATATTGTATAATTAAATATTTTTTAAGGAAATTGTATATAGTTAATAATCATAAATTGTTATAAATGAAATTTTAAGGAATCTATTTGTGAGTGTAGTTCAAGAATTCTTATTAAAAAAAAAAGAATTGAATAAAGTCGAATGTCAACCTTTTACAACTATCCCATTTAGAGAAAAGGATTTCTTTCATCATATTAAAAAAGTGAACACATATCCCAAGGAATAATTTCTTAAAAAAATTAATAAATGATAACTGAAGGTGGATTTTGTCCATGCAACGTCTTTAAAATCATTTAAAAAGAATACTTAATCCATACAAATATGAGATTCACCTTGGCTATTGTTAGGATTTTTGAAAATTCAAAACACTAAAGAGATTTTCTTTCACTAGGTTTTAGCGTGAAACTATATTCATCCATTTAACATATCACATCTTATTCCAAAATTTTAAAACATTAGGTTTATAGGTCATTTCCTCATCTAATTCATTCACTTTCAATGTAGGCCTTCTACTCACACTCCCAAAAAGTCTCCTCTTCAAATGTGACCCCATCATACAAACCTACTTCACCTTAGTTATAAGCCTTTCTTTTTCCTTTTGAGTATTTCATAGTCTTGACAAGAGCTTAGCTCCTAGGCATCCCTTAAGCTTGCTTACAAGAGACCACCACTCTTCACTTGAGTGTATATTTGCCGATTTTTACAATTCATGGGCTGGTGATAAACTTGTCTTAGACTAAAGTGATGACTTACCTTAGACCACCGCTCTTCACTTAGACCTTGTATATTTAACTATTTTGTTTCCATGGGGGTCAACAACCATGAGAATAACAAATCACTATCTCTATACTTATTCATGCCAAATCATCAACTTTGATATCACATGTTAGAGCCTCGGGATCTCAAAACATTAGGAAGATCTTCTATAGTGACCCCAATTTTTTTCGCTAGTAATTAGAGTAGAAACTATAATATAATTTGTTACTATGGATATTTAAGGTGATTGAAATTAACTTAGTTAGCCATGAATTCCAAATCCACGGGGTGATGTTCTGTTTGTTCCTATTTTAAAAATTTTTCTAAGTTCAGGAAGATCAGTAGCTTATAAGGGCAGTTATATGATAGAAACCTTGTCCAAATCTCGAAGTTCGAGTATTCCTTTCTTATGTATTTGTGACTTCTAAAATGATTCTCAATGAATTTTTCCAAACCTTTTAGTTGATTTTTGGAAAATTGAAAAATTTTCATTTTGAACTAGAGCTCCAAAACTAAATTTATATTCTTTGGAGTTTTCTATTTTTATTTTTCTTTTTAATATATTTTAATTAAATCCAAATAGGGGTATTTCCTTATTTACATTTATGCTAGGACGTTTATTGTCAGAGATGTAAATAAGTTCTAGGAACTATAAAGTCTATATGAGTCTTAGGCTATCTTATTTGAGTCCCGTCTCAATAAATCCCAACTACACAATTCAAAATATCTCTATTTTCGTTCTCTTTTCCATTTTTCTTCTTTTTCTTAACCTTTATATGTGTTCGTTTAAAAATTAAAATTCTCTCCAGATCTCCCTTCCTCTTCACACTTTCTCTTCTTTTTCTTCCTTTCTGTACTACTTTTCATTGTTTTCGACAAGACCCATTAATTTCCATCACCATTTCTATACGTCATCCAGCTTTGGTTACCATTGGGACTCCATTTTCATCGTTCATTCAGGAGCAATCGATCCAAACCTCATCATTTCGGGTTTGCCTCTTTGATGTGTGATTTTGGATTCTAAGCTCATACCCACTCTTTGTTTCTTCAATTTGTAGCTCTCTAAGGCAGTTTCTAAGCTTAATCCTAGTTTTATGGCCTAGGCAGAGAGCATTTGGGTTGTAGGTTTGATGATATGCGTAGAATGGTAACAAGAACAGTAGCTATAATATGAATAGTGATAATGGGACTTGAGCTTTAGGATTTTTGGTTTTAGATTAGGAATTGTAGCTACATCTAGGCTCCATATTTTTTAATATTAGGATGCCAACGTATGGTATGTGTAATCATATTATAAGAAACTCCAAGGCTACGCTTGCAGAAGGGGTTTAGCTTTGAGCTTGTGGATTAGAGAATCCTAATGTCTTCCCTTCAATGTTGACGGTAGATAATGCCACTAGAACATATTTTAATGCTTTTCAAATTTAATTGTTGATTTCTCAATATTCTACCTTTGGTAATTTCTTTTTTTTTTTTTGTTTTTCAACCAATTCTAAGTTTTCGCTTATACACTTGTTTCTCTTTAACTATTATTACTCATGGGACAAGCACTCAAATCTGCCCTCCAAGAAATATGAAAGAGTGATCTCAATCTCTATTAGTTTTGAAAGATGCTTATCTAATCATGTGATCAAGTATTAACATTGCTTAAAAGTTTCTACCCCTCTGTATTAGAATGTTATTATGATTCATGTAAGGTTGTAACATTGTTCAGTTTTACTGATGATATTGAGAAAGTTGCAAGTATGCTCAGAATAATCCCATGCTTTGCTAAAAAATGTGTAATGCTCTATTCTGAAAGTTACGATGCTTTGTTCCAAAAGATATTCTGTTTGCATAAACATAGCTTGGAGGGGCCTTAAATATGGTTTCCCTATTTCTATTTTCTCTTAAAATTTCTTTTTAATCACATATACTTATTTTGATAAAACGTTTTTAGTGAAAGAATGTCTTATATGGAACTTTACAACTAATAACAATAGTTGTTATCTTGGTATCCCATAATTTCAACCCTAACTAAAGGGAGTGTTGTTAGCTTGGCATGAAGGCTAATACATGCGAATTTATTTAAAATATAATAGTGTAAAATGCTTATCCATGAAATTGAACAAAATTTTCAACTGTGATTAACTTACTTTTTGTGAGTTGTGTGCTCATGCTATTATTAGTCATATTATAGATGTCTTCTAAAGGAATTATTTTCTTCACTTTTATTGGATAGTTTATGTACAAAATCATTAGCTTATGTAACTTTAAACTTTCGGAATTGTTTAAACACAACGACCATAACAATTACAAAACTAATGGTATAGAATTTTTCCTATTTATGGATATGGTAAGAAAAAGAAAGCAGTTTTGTCAAGGACAAAGAATGAATATTGAAAATTAGGATTTTTTTAAAAAAGAATTAAGTTAAATTATCTTAACGCACATCAGATTAACTTCATGAATTATAAACAATCTGGAAGTTGGAAATTTAAAATTTATAAGAAAAAATATATAAAAATTCTTTGCATAACAAACTATTTATGCAAACAAAATGATTTTGGTGGGATTTTGTTCGTGAGAGTACATAAAAAGTCACTTTCTTTTGGTGGCATTATTGCATTTCTTTTTGTAAATTTGTGAAAGGCTAGATTAACAATTTCAACCAACCAGAAATTTCAAATATAAAGATAGAGATATTCAAGGAAACAGATTGAGTAAATTAATTGAAACGAATTATTATTTGCAAAAATGAGAGTCACTTTCGATCATGATCGGTGTGGAACCATATTAAGGCCATCAATTTTTATGTGTCACCTTCGTGAGAACTTGCTAGATTTCCTGTAGGAGTGACATGAAAAGTGACTTCTCGCGCATGCTCGTTTTTAAGGAAGAAGGATTTACAGTACTGGGCGTTTTGTTAAAATAATTTTTCAATTTTATTTTTAATATTTATCTATAATATTATCTTGTTTAATAAATGTGGAATAAACATAAAAAAGTGAAAGGGGAAAAAGAGAAAGATAATAAATATTACCATTTTCATGACAAATTAACATTATTTAATCGTAGCATATAAGCTCTAAATTAACTTCCTCCCCTTCCTTTCATTTTCTGTACATGGGAAATAGTTCATGATTTTGAAAATAAAAAATAGATTAGATTTAGTTGCAGTTTCTTATATATTTATTATAAAATTTTTTAGATAAACCATGCTAAATGTATAGTTCTCAAAGATATAATTATAAAAGTTATATATTTATAATAATATTACAGAAGAATTATATATTTATCATATTTTAATTGATGAACTTGAGAGTAAAAGTATAAGATATTGTATATAAGTTTTTTTTTTCATAGAAAATAGAGAATGAAAAGAGATAAAAATCAAACCCAAGCTCAGCAATCTAATCTCCATTTGAAAATTAAAACTTCTATCAGGTGAGCCATATTACTTTATTGACCATATTACAATCTCTTTAAAATAAGATAATTATTCCACCAAATGTGCAGCGTATTTTCAATAATATCATCACTAGGACAGCTTAGAAAACCATGAATTACACACACACCAGAATAAGATGCTCTCAGTCTTCAACTCTGTCAAGAAAGAACCTACTTTTATTCGAGATTAACATATATATATATATATATCTAGATATAATACCACTCTTCTAAGTAAATTTTGCAGAAAGCTAATCATACATATGCAATTAAAGTGAAACAATAAATTAAATACAACAAATTAAATTTGGGTTTGTTTACTCAAGCAGTTCAATGAGAAGTAGAATCAAACAAGAGTTTGTTCAATTAACAAGATATATATAGTAATAGAAATACATTACATTAGTGTGTTCTATCTCAAATTGAAAACAACCTATTTATGTTTAAAATTTTTTTTGCACTAAAAAAATTGCAAAAAAATGTTTATGTCATGTGTGTGTGTTGGTGGATGATGCCAGATATCATTGGCTAGCTCTAATATAAATATGAGAGGCAATAATAGAAAAATTTTAATATATCTTTTTCTGCGTTATTGATTCTTCCTTCTAATAACTTCAACATTCATATCAAGCGTTTATAGCAAGGACAAGTCATGTCCTAAACGACGAATTCCATGGAGGCCCTCTCACACACATGGTGATGAAAATGATTAGCACAATATTTGATCATCACTGAAAGTAGAAACTCATCACCCACATTTTCCAAAAAAGAAATTAAGGGTTTTGTGACTTTTTTTTTTAATATATAATGAGACCACTTTCTTGTCCCCTTACTTTTTGAAAAGTGTGGGTTTGAGGATGTTGGAATTGGGGAAAAGTGAAGAAGACATTCAAAGGTGGATGCTTTCGTGATTCCTTTCTTGGACGAGTTTTGGACCACTGAGGGAGAGGGAACCCTTTTCGGTGGCTGTTCTCACTAATTTATTTTACCACTTAATTAACCTGGCACTGAACGTGGAAGATAGGTTAACTTATTATGAATTGAAAAAAAATAGGTTAACCCTTTTATTTTTTTTCCTTTCCTTTTTCCTTTTTATTTTATTTACTCTTGTGTTGCTGGTCACAGGAAAAAAAATAATAATTTGATTTTTTTTGGTTGATTTTAAATCAAGTTTCTAACAAGTTGAAAATTACTAAGTAAGGTGATCATGGATCATGTGGGCCGAGTATTGGCCTTGTCTGTTGTTCAACCTCAAGCTAACTTGACCTAGTTCAATTTTGGTACAAAGCTAAATCGAATTCGTTGAGTCATTTTTTTAAAGTATTTAGTAAAAATTATAAAATAACTCATAAAAAAATAATTTTTATAAAATTATATTTTATTTTCAAAAAATAAAATTTTTATATGTCTTTATCAAATAAATATTTTTTTAAAAAATTAGTAAGACTAGGTTAGGTTGAGTTTTACTAATCAACATGTTGGGTCCAATACCTAACCCTACCTTATCATATGACTTGGCTTAGTATTTCTTCTTTTTAAGACCTAATCCAACCTAACCCAATATGATTAGGCGGGACTAAGCGGTCGGGCACCATGATTATTCCTACTGATGAGTTTGAAGGTGTAAGGGAATTTGAAAAGGGTTTTTTTTATACACATTTGGAATATTAGATTTTTAAAGAATAACTAAACAAGAAAATTTAGTTGAGATTTTCTACATTTTTAAATTAATCATGTCACATTCAGTCGGAAGAATTTTAGAAAATTCTAGAAATTTTATTAATTTAGAAAGTAGAAGGAATTAGCAAAATGTTCTGAATTCTTTTAGGGAGAAAAACATGCCCTTAGTTTTCTTTGCTATTTTGTCCGCTGCCGCATTTTACTGCTTGGGGAGTAGGGGTTCTTCTCAAATTTTATGTCACAGTCAATAAATCTTCAAGAAGATCAAGTATTAGGCCCCATCTAGTGTAATGTATAAGGTTGGATAAGACCACTTAAGTTCGGTATCAATCCCACCAAAAAATGAAAAGAAATTACTTCAATTATAGATTTTCAAAATAATTTCTTAATATTCACAATTATCTACAAATATTTACAACATTCACAGGTTAATATTATAGATTATCATGGTTATTAGCAATTGAAAACACAAGCGAATATATATGCAAAAAAAAAAAAAGCAAAGAAAAACTAAAACACTAAGACATAGACACAAGTTTCTAATTAATAAATACATTTCACAATCATAAAGATAAAATCAAGCAATTGTTGTTAGAATATTTTTTTATTTAATCAATATCAGAATATTTTAAATAAAGATAAGTTAGGATATTTTATATTTTATTTTTTGAATTATTTAAGTTTTAAGTTTTTTGCTTTAATAGTCTAAAAATCTCAATTCTAATTTTTCCAAATAAGACAGTTAAGGAGTCAGTGGGTTAGTAGTCAATTATTATTATTTTGATGGGAAGACAACCTTATTTTTGAAAGACCAAATAGAGTTGAGAGGGTTCTCCATAGAAATGATATTCCTTAGACAACATCATTGAAATCACCCACTTATAGGAAGACCACATCCAAATTTTATTGTTGTACTCTCTTCTACCTTTGTGATTTTAGGTGCATATAAAGTTCTTTATGATTGGATGTGCAAAAGTATTTGCAGTTATGGGTTTTCTATTGTTAAAATTTGAAAAGCTTTTACTATTGTGCAAATTTTTAAAAGTGACTTTTCATGCATGCTTTTAAGTTTTTTATGTTTGAAAATGGATGCCTATGAGTTTTTGTTCAAAATTTCTATTTGAATGACTCAAAATTGAGCCTAAAATTTTGAGAAACCATTGGGTTTCATGGTAGATTTGACAACAAGTCAGGTTAAGTCAAACAGGTCTGCCTCTAGGTAAGAGAAGACCTACATGACATGCCATTTAGGCTCTTGGCCAAAACAACATGTCATTTTGGTGTCCATTAACAGCCATTTTGACCCATGAAAATAAATAACCCATTATTTTGTCCACTAAGAGTAAAATGCACCATTTCACTGATGAAGGACATTGGGGTAGGCCTGTGATGGATTTTTGATCCATTTTTGGCATGTTCTTTTTTTTTTGCTTCATTTTTTGAATGTTTATGAAATTTAAAAAACAAAAAAGAAAACATTGGTTCATTAAAGGAACTAGGCTTAGGTGATTTTTTTGGTAAATTATGCCCTTTTGGGCAAAATACATGTGTTAGGTCATTTAAGGCTAATTTTTGGACTTTTTTTTTGCCATTTTGGGATTAAAAGGAATCCCTTGGGCCTAATTAGGGTTTTTTTTTCCAGAATTTTTGTTTGTCCTCTTAGGTTATTTTAATTTCTGTTTTTACACATAATAGTTTCTTTGGAATAAAATAATTTATGAAAAATTTGTCTTATACTTAGAAAAATTATTTAGGCCATTTTTTGGGGCATATTTGGGATTTTGTAAAAATTATCTTGGTGTTATTTAATTTTGTTTAAATAATAGGGAATTATTTTAGATAAACTTTTAGCACATTTATTGAATAATTCTAAAAAGGGAATTTTTAATTAATTAATCAAATATAGTTTAGTTTATTAATTAAATTAAATAAATTCTCATAAAAACAAAATTAATTAGTGCATATATATATATTCATTTATTTAAATACACATAATGAACTTAGATATTTTGTGATTAATATGTATAATTAAGGAATAGACACAACATCCTTTTATAATTGTGTATATACATTTCTTGCCTTATATTTTTATAAACATAGAGATCACATATGGACTTAAAAATATCAATTCTAATTAAGTATGTAGTTATGATATATTTTAGGTTACAAGTAGATAATTATAACTATATGCCTAATTAAGAAAAAATAGAAATTGCTTTATACTTTCTGAGTAGCTTGCATGTACTAGAGAACATTATTGCATTCTAGTTTCATCATGTAAATGATATTTCAATATATGCGATGCTAATATCTTTGCCCACAGGTAGATTTTAGTGATACAATATTTTGTGTTTCATACACCTTGTGTTGGTGAGCATACAATTATGAAATGCGATTATTGATTGTTATACTATTAATGTTTGTAATTACCTTAAAGCTTCTTCTATATCTCTTCTACTAACTGATAATAATAATAAGATAGTTCTTGATGGAAGCAATTACAAGGTTTGAAAGGAGGATGTTCGCTTTCAATTAGGACTATTTGAAGGCTATTGATGCACAATTTGCTTCCTTAGATAATTCATTAATAGGTACATTGATGGCTTTGATGTGCACAATGAAATTAACTAGCATCAAAGGAGGTATGCTAACACATTATGCAAATGAGGGACCTTTTGTCACAATTAAAGTCCCTAGGGATAGAGCTTATTGAACCTTTTTCAATGGAATTGATCTTCAATTTAGTACCTTCTTAATATGCAACATTCAAGATTTCCTATGACATGTATAAGGAGAAGTGGACAATGGATGAATTATTGTTTGTGCACATGCAAGAGGAATATAATATAGTTATTGAAGGAGGTGGTATGCCATATAAGGCCTATCTAGAAAGTGGGTCCAAAAGGTGGTTCTTTTATAAGAAGAAGAGGCATACGAGGAAAGATTGCCTTAAAAGAAACGCCTAGTTGGTAAAGAAAGGTACACCTTTATCCTTTGTATGTTTTGAATCTCTTTTAGTTAATACTTCTTAAAATACATTGTGAATTGATATTGGATTAATGATTCACATTTCTAATACTATGCAGGGCTTTCTTAGTATTAGGAATCCACATACCAGTAAGCATAAACTCTTTCCAAGAAATGGGATTTGCTCAAATGTGGAAGCTTTAAGAAGGTGTAGAATAATTTTATCTTCTAGATTTCTATTAGATCTTAAGCAGACTTTTACATTTCTAGTTTTTTTTAGAAATTTAATTTTAGTTTCAAACATTGGTTCCATTGAGCTTTTCTTTAAATATTTCTAGAACTATATTTAATTTGTTAAAGAATTCTATTATTGTGGATAAAATTTCTTTATTTAATGGTTTGTTTAGGCTTTATACTATTAATGATGTCTTTAGTTCCTTTGTTACTATGCATGGTAGTTTTGAAATTAAAAAATGTATCATAAATGAAACTTTGTTAGCCTATATCATAGGTGATTATGACATATCTCCATAACAAGAAACAAAATGTTAGTAAAGGATGGAGTTCTTTAATCCTTAGACTTTACTAATTTTGGTTCATATGTAGATTGCATTAAGGGTCAACCAGCCAACAAGTCATATAAGGGACTAAAATAAGTTTCAAGTTATTAAAGATTATATATATTGGTATATGTTACTCTGACTTAGATTCTAGTGGTCATAAGTATTTTATCTCATTTATTTATGATATATATATATATATCTACCTACTTTAAAATAAAAGTGAGGTACTAGATGCCTTTAAGAAATATAAAGTAGAGGTAGAAAAAAAACTGGAAAGCATATTAAGATGGTGAGATCTAATAGGGGAGGTGAATACTATGGCAGGTACACTGGTGATGAATAGACACCTGGTCTATTTATTGAGTTTCTTTTGGAGTATGGTATAGTTGCACAATACACCATGCCTAGCTTGCTTGATATGAACGATGTGGTTGAACGAAGAAACAAGATGTTATTAGATATGATAAGGAGTATGCTTAAAAACTCTAAACTTCCTATTTCTTTGTGGAAATATACACTTAAGACAATAGTGTATATTTTGAATATGGTTTCAACAAAGGTTGTATCTAAAACACTCTTTAAAATTTGAAAAGATTAGAAAGCTATTTGAATTATACACGTGCATGGGGTTGTCTTGCAGAGATAAAGGTGTATAAACCACATGAAAGGAAGTTAAACCCAAGGACAATTGCATATTTTGTTAGCCATGCAGAGAAGTCTAAAGGATATAAGTTGTAATGTCCAGTTTTCATTAAACGACGAAAATAAACGCGTTTTCAAAGCAAGTCCCCTAAAATGAATTAGTTAAGGTCCCAACAAATTTGAATAACATTCTAGACTCCTAAAAATAAGAATTCTAGGCTCAGATGAAAGGAAAAATAGAGCTAGAATAAAGAAACAAATTTTGACAAAAAACTTACGAAATGTAATGATATTTTTGTAATTTTGAGCAAAATTTGGAATTTACATAGGAGAGCTTTTTAAATGAAAGTTTTGAGTTCTCTGAGGTTCTTAGAAGCCTTAAAAATTATGGGAAGCCTTGGGACAGTTAAATCCCCTCTGATGAACGTTTTTCAACGTTGGTATACCCGAACTTTGATGAATTCGTTCATGAAGGTTTTAGCTCTAATTTGAGTGATTCCAAAGACATTTTACTAAATTGGGAACTAAATTTTATAATGGAAAAGAAAATTTTTAAAAAGGAGCTAAAACAAAATAGAAATGAAAATGCCAAGAATGAAGGGCAAAATAGAAATTTTTAAAAAGTGTTTCTTTCTCCTACCTATATATAAGTGGCGCCCCACCTCCTCACTCATTTAGACACAGTTGTTTCTGCCCTAATTTAGAGGAGAGATCTAGGGTTTAGGTGCACCAAAGGGAGAGAAGAAGAAGGAGAAATCAAGGCAAAAAGGTATGAATTCTTGGTAGTTTTCTATGCTTTCTTCCATCCAAACCTCTTCTCCTCTATTCTTTGTTGTTTCCTTTGATTATAATAAAGTTTATAAATCTTTTTTAAGGGAGAAATTAAGGAAAAAATTTAGATTTGAAGAGAGGAGTTTAAAGAAGACAAGATTCAAGTGAGAAAAAGCAAGAAAATAAGATAGTTTCTTCTTCCATAATTGCTATCCCTTGCTCCTCTTCCTCCACCATTTTGTCCCACTTAAGAAATCCTAGGAGGACTTGTTTTTAGGTAGAACCAAGGGTGATTCTTAGGAAAGAGGGTGTGGCGATTAAGAATATGCAAAGAGAATTAACAAAAAACCATAAAAATTCAAGATGCAATTTCTAGGGTTTCAAGTGTTCCTTCCAAAATTTGATTTGATCTCTTAATCCTATGCCTAAATAAATGTTTGAATGAGCTCCTAAGATCCTTAGAAGTCTCCCCATGTGCTTTGTCCATCAAGAAAATAAAGCAAAGTCCATGAAAGCCAATAAGCTACCTAATTTTGGCCAAGAGAGGTTAGGGTAGCTAGGGAGAGTTTTAAAATTTTCTAAACCCATTTTTGAGTCATATATGATAAATGAATAAGAGGGGAAGCCTTGAGAAAAATTTAGGAAGCTTAGAGAATGTGTTGGTGCTTTATATTCTATAATATGACCTAAAGAAGTAACATGTAGTTTGGCTCTTGGTTTTGATTGTGTGATGACTCCAAGAGGCTTAAAAGGAGTCAAGAATCATATTTGAAAGGAAAGAATGGAGCATATAGTTTATTTGATAGGTGTTGCTTCATTAGGTGCAATTTGAAACTATAAAGAGATTTATAGGTTAAGTTAGAGTCGAAGCAAGTTGTATGGCCTTAGAATTAATTCCATGAACCTAATTGGCTTTCATAAATTGTGTTTAGGCCAAGAGAAATTAGTCCCACACCATTGTGTGTGTGAGGCCGAGAAGGGGAGCATTGATTCAAGAGAAAAAGTGTGTGTTTGCTTCAAAAGTAGCTCTTTCCACTTTCTCTCATGCATGATTATTTGCTTTACTTGTCTTTGAATGTGTGTATGTGTGTTTTAAGCCATGAAAAGTAATCAAGCATGATTTCATATGCCATAATACCATGATGATTCATTATGTTTCTAAATGATGTTTATGATGTTTGTTTTCGTTTGCTTGAGTATGGTGAGGTCAAGAACCCTTAGCCATGGTGAGGATGAGCCAAGAATCCTTAAGATTAGTTAAGATAAAGTAAAGAGTCTCCTAAAATTAAGGTTGACTCCCAAGAGTATGATTGAGTCTAAGAATCTCTTAAAGAATGGGTGAGGCAAGTCTAAAATCCACAAGTAAATAGGTGAGGCCAATCCACTTGTTTGACAAATCTTTGTATATTATATATGACTTTTTCAAATGCCAAGAATACTTCTTAAATGATTGTGTGATGACCTTAACTTCTAATCATTGTAATTAAGGTTAAATACATGGTTAATAATCATAAATTGGGGTTACGAGACATTATGACTAACTGTCTTCAGAAAATACAAGGAAATTTGAACCTTAATGTTATTAGAGTCATCAACCATATAATTACAAGCACTCATGTACATCAGGGAAATATACATTCATTTATAAGCCTTTGATTCTATTACCAATTAATTTCAACTCACAAGAATCTTCTACTAATGTTTCTAAGTCATCCCTTGGGGTTATCATATGAAAAATCAAGATTTCTAGGTTAGAATGAAGGTTTGAGATCGTTAGCCACAGCTAAATGTCCTTGTACAGTGGCCAATTGCTCTTGGGTTCACTCCTTTTCTTCCTAGATTTTACCGTGGCGAGTTGGACCTTCGACATGGTTAACCTACATGGCGCCGCAGCGAGAAAGCCTCCTGGAACCTACCTCGCTCTCCTCTCACTATTGGCCACGGCTATTCCCCCTTTTGCCTTGGCTAATTCCTCTCTAGAACATCTGACAAATTCTCGCAAAAGTTCGCCGTGGCCAATTCCAATTTAGCCATGGCGAATTACCCTCTGGATGACTTCTAGTTTTGCCTCTCACATTTCGTCGTGGCTAATTGCTCTTTGGTACTCTCCATGGGCAGCCTTGCCTCTATTGGCCGTGGCTAACAATATTTTGGTCGCGACAAAATTCCTTTTGATCCTACAACTTCAAAAATACTGTACTCTCCACTCTCTATCTAGGGGCTCTCTAGGGCTACTCTCCCACTTGTTATGAGATTTTGATAGCATCTATCTAGCTGATTTACCCTAACCATTATATCATTACCCATCCTACATTTAAAAATAGATTCTCCTACTCATTCATTGGTCTTATATCAGTAAATTTATAAACTTCTCACAATGGTCATTTAATCATGTTCTCATCAAATAATTCATGCATTGCTAGCTCAAATCCACAATCAACATATCACATGATTTCATTACTTAAATAGTCAGTTAAAACACAGGTTTACAAGCCATAATAAGTGTCATAAACTCATACATCCATCAACAACTAATATGAAGCCTATTTCTCATTTGCTACATTATATGATATCAAAATACAAACTCCTACACTTGGTAATATAGATACATGATGATGCTATACAAAGGTTAACAAAATTAGCATATACTCTATTCCACTCAGACCAAGTGTAGCTCCCCACATGAGGCCTCAACTCATGGATGTTCATCCATTTGCTTACCCTTATCCTTACTCAAAGAACCTTCACATGAAATATTTAGCCCATGAAATGGGGTGAGATGCAAATCTCGATAACCAAAGCAAATTCCATTCATATATTCCAGTTTAATCAACATATATGCATAATTTCATATAAGCATAAAAAACATACCAGTCATACCAGTAAATGAAATAATTAGGCTATCATGATTACTATCCCATACTAGCAATCATATTTTCATATGTTAAAGGCCAATAACATCAGGAGAGGCTCGTCCATGACACCTACTCCCTATTGAGCACAACCAGGGCTCAGTACATGTTTGATCATAACCCGGTACCTGATCGAAAACATGCATGGGTGGCAGCCGCACCACAGCTCCACCATGGACTTACAAGGTCTACTCACAATACAATAGATAGCCAGCCAATTCATTTAGTATTTCAAATCATTTATGTACAACAAATATAAAATTAAAATAGATATATGCATGGAATTAATATAGTCCTGGTTACCTCACTTGTAGCCAATCCTCTAAGAGCCAATTGAATGTTACTTCAGTCTATAAACACAAAACCAAGCCATTACTACCCCTAATCACAATTTGTATAAGCAAACCCATCACTTAAAAAAAAAGTTAAGCTATATAGGACTACTCAGAAACACTTACCCAATCACCACTAAAATCAAATTCGGATTCGGTTGCTCCTACCCCAGAAACCTCAAAATAACACCTCAAATTTTAAGTAAATTTGCACAGAAACAATACCCATATTATAATTTAGCTATAGGAGTCTCAAACGAGTAAAGAAAGTATCAAAATGGAGAGTTTATACTTACTTAATAACACCCTCAGCCCCAACCTACGAAATTTCACCAAGAAAATCCCAAACAACCACATTTTAGATTTTGGGTATAGTGAAAATACTCCAAATGAAAAACTAATTGGGCTAAAATGAAGAGAAAGAGAAGGGAATTAAGTTATACAACTATTACTTTGGCTGAATCTTACTCTAGAAGTGGGAAATGATGGATTTCTTGCCCCAAACTTTAACCTCCCTTCAAACCTTCGAATTTCTCTTTTGTGTTTCAGTAAAATGGGGAAGGGGGTGAAGTGTTTAGGGTTTTAGTTGGGTCAAATGTGGGTCATAGGCTGATCCAAGGATTCAACTTCAAGTGGGCTTTAGATTTTAGCTTTGTTAAGCCAGCTTTAAGGTGTTGGGTTGTAGAATTTCATTGGGCCAGACCAAGTTTGAAGGACTCAATTGATTTGGGTCTGCACAAGGGTTATTAGGCTATTTATAAGAGCTTATGCAAGTTAGGTCTTGGGTCTCTAATTTATTAAATTAGATTGGGCCCTTCATTAGTTCCTAACCTTGGCCTACTCAATTTAATTTGAGTCTAGATGGGGTTTCTAACTCAATTAAATTCCAAACCCATATTAATAATTTATTTCTCTAAAATTTTCATTCACTTAACTTGCCCAATTATCCCATATTATTTATTCTTAATTAACCCAAATCCATGATTAACACCTTAATTAATTTTTGGGTTGTTACAGATTGAATAGGAGATGAGCTATTGGGATTCTTTGAATCTCATCCCCTCCTCTCCAATGATGTAACATACTAGGAGGACCAAGTGGGCAAGGTAATGGAATCCAACCACTTGAAGATGAGAGTATGACATTTAAGAGCATGATTTTTACTTCTTTAAAGCCATACAAGTGGCACAACCATGGACTTAAGGTCAATATTAGGTTCAATATCTGGATTAATTATAGAATTAAGCTAGAAAGCCATAGAGGAAGATGAAAATAAAAACAAATGGAGTGCTATTATGGTGGCTCCCTTCCCTTGACGTCCAGAGTCTCATTTTTTTACTAAAGATGACCTAAGGAGAATTTAGTGGCTTAGATGGGCTACATACATCCAATGGTCCAGAAATTTCTATTTTAAAATAAATAAAATATTAATTCTAAAATAAAATAGAAAAGTAGCCTGACTTTAAAATAAGATAAGCCTACTTCTTTAGCCCAATACGAAAACGTCCAATTCCCTTCGTTGGCTCATATAATCTACAAAACAGAAATACCAGTAATTAGGCCTCCATTGGAAAAAAAAACAATGACGATTTAAACCCAAAATTGATAATAATGCAATTAAAACCCATTAATCCAAATTTAGCCTAATTAATATAAAATAAACCCAAGGTCATCAAATTAACTGTAATGAGTGATTATTATGACTGAATATGTGACACAAAATATAATAATGTTGAATTATCAAAAAGTAAAATAAAACTATTTTTGTGAAAGTTTCAACTAGCAAATCTCCTAAAATGTGTTATACATGTAATAGAAAAGGTCATATGTCTTATCAATACCTAATGAAACCAAGAAGAGTTGCATAAAATTGGATTTCTAAAAATGCTCTTACATATGAGGAATCTAAACCTAATGTGATAAGAACCCAAAGGTTCTTGGGTATCTAAGCTCTCATATATTGAATGTTAGTCTCTCTTAAGGCTAGAATTGGAGAAGACCTATGGTTCCTTGATTTTGGATGTTCTTGTTATATGATTAGAAATAAGAAAAATTTTCATCCTTTATTCTTAATGCATCAAGTACAGTCACTTTTGCTAATAATAAGTGTAATATTTGATTTTCTGAAAATGAGGAAAACATAAGAAATGTAACGTATGATTTTTTTGTAAACGAATGAAACTCACAGGATACAAAAGGAAGTTCCCCAAAACGATGTAGCTAAGGTCCCAAAAAATTTGGGAAGCATTCTAGACTCCTAAAAATGAGAATTTCAGGCTCAGACGGAAAGAAAAATAGAGCTAGAATAAAGAAACAATTTCTTATGAAAAGCTTACGAAACGTAATGGCATTTTCGTAATTTTGAGCAAATTTTGGAATTCACACAGGAGGGCTTTTTAAATGAAAGTTTTGAGTTCTTCTGGGTTCTTAGAGGCCCTAAAAACCATGGGAAGCCCTGGGACAGTTAAATCCCCTCTGGTGGACATTTTCTAATATCAGTATACCCAAACTTTGATGAATCTATTTGGAAAGGTTTTAGCTTTGATTTGAGTAATTCTAAAGGCATTTTTCTTAATTGGGAACCTAAATTTTATAATGAAAAAAATGGTTCTAAAAAAGGAGCTAAAACGAAGGAGAAACAAAAATGCAAAGTATGAAGGGCAAAATTGAAATTTGTGAAAAAGTCCTTTTGCCCTAGCTATTTATAAGTGGCGCCTCACACTCCCCTTCATTTAGCATCATATTTTCTAGCCCCAAACCAGAAGCAAAGCCCTAGGAGAGTGGCGCACCAAGGGAAGAGAAGAAGGAGGAAAAATTCAAGCCTAAGATTCATGCACATTTCCATCAAACTTCCAATTTGCATAACTTGGCATTACATACCCAAATTCATTTCTAAAGTTCATACATCATATCCATATATGTATACATTATGTAATATCATATTTACATGTGTCTCAAGGGTCATGTGCCATTTACAATAATCATATACGTCATTGGACATCATTATAGTTCAAAAGGGTAAAAGCTAGACATATGAATGTCAATATCTCTTCTTCAATGTTGTTGGCTCTCTTCACCATAGCTACTTGGTCCACCTAGCATATTAGAGCATTGAAGAGGAGGGGATGAGATTCAAAGAATCCCAATAGCTCATCTCCTATTCAATCATACATAGTATGTGCAAAGCAAGCCTTACAAATGTATGCATGGAGAAAATGAAAGTCATATACATTTAAAAAGTAAGCTTGGCATATGAACACATCATACAAGACATTCAAGAGCTCACCAAGTGTTTGGATTGGCCTCACACTTCTCCTCATGGATTTTAGACTTGCCTCACCCATTCTTTAAGCACTTTGGACTCAACCATGCTCTTGGGAGCTCACTTTACTTTTGGGAGACTCTTTACTTTGTTTTAACCAAGCTCAAGGGTTCTTGGCTCATCTTCACCAAAGGAAGAGTTCTTGGCCTCTCTACACTCAAGTAAATTCATACAAACATCATGTATTCATTGAAAAACATAACATGGCATCAAGAATCATGGCATATAAAGGTATGCTAGCATACTTTTCATAACTTGAAAATACATATACACACATTCTAAAATAAGCTAAACACACATCCATGCATGAGAGAAGGTGGAGAGAGCTACCTTGCTTGCATTTACATACTTTTCCCTTAAGCCTTAAGTCCTCTCCCTTGACCTCACACACCCAAGAGGGTGGAGATCATTTCTCTTGGCCTAGACACACCAAAAGAAACATGAATTACTCATGGGAACAGGCCTTGGTATTATACACACTTTACATGATGCTACTTTAGTTTATGGCTCCATTATGCTTCCATAAGGCACTTAATGAAGCAACTATAAAAATTCATGATCTTGGCTCCCTTCTCTCCTTTAATCTATGATTCTTGACTCCATTTAGACTCCTTGGAGTCATCACACAATTATTTTAAAGAGCTTAACTAGGAGTTGCTTCATTATGCTACATTATGGAGCCTACACTTCCATCTCACTATCTATGGCTTCTAAAATTTTTCCAAGACTTCCTCTCATCCTCTTTCATCCTACATGACTCAAAAATAAGCTTGAAATAAATTTAAACTTCCCCTTGGTACTCTTTCTAGCCTAGGTCGACATTATGGAAGCATTTGGGGTTCAAGGGGTTTCCAATTTTTCCTTGATGGGAAAGTCACTTGGGAGGCTTCCTAGGGGTCTTAGGAATTCAAACAAACACTCACATATGCTCTGGAATGCATGAATCAAATCAGTTTTTACAATGTGTTCAAGACTTCTTCACTTTCCTAACTTGAATTTTACTTACTTTTCTTCCCATTTCTTTGCAATTCTTCGGTGCCCACATACTAAATCAATGGATTCTTGCTTGTTTTTGGATAGAAAATCCTCCCCCATAATGGTTCTATTTTTGGCCGTGACTCTCACATACAAGAAGCAAGAAGAAGAAGCAAAGCTACAAGGATATCTACCTTGAATCCAAGCTTCTATCAAGAGTCTCTTCCTTTGGTCTTGGTTCCTTTTTGAAACTCTAATGCTTCCCCTCTGGTTCAAGGCCAAAACAAAACTATTTCATCCACCAAAACCATAGAAAGATGAAGTAAGAAGAGAAGAACAACTTTAAAGAAGAGAAAGCCATAAAATTCCTTGAATTTACCTATCTTTCTTGGCTTTCTTCTCCCTTCTCTTGTGCTTCCCTTTGTGTGCCTCTTTCAAATCTATTTCAGGCCAGAAAAACATCAGTGGAGAGGAAGGAGAATGGCTGGACGTGATTTTGAAAAAAAAAGGGTAAAGTTAACATACTTTTTTTTACTTTTCATTTTAGTCTCTAATCCATGGTTTATCCGTTTAGTCTCATTTCAACTCCTTTTCAAAATCCATCTTTTCCATCATATTCCTTAGGTTCTTAATTGTAATAATTGCCTTTGGAATCACTCAAAAAGGATCTAAAACCATTTTGAACCGTTCAGTCAAAGTTTTGGTCAACTGATGGCTGAAATCGCTCATCGGAGGGGTTTCAATTGTTCTAGGGGTTCCCATGGTATTTAGGGCCTCTGAGAACCTTGGAAAGCTCAAATTTTTTGTTTAAAAAGCTCTCCTATGAGTTTTCCAAAGTTTCCAAAAATTACAAAAATACCCCTACTTTTTTTGGCAAATTTTCTGAGCTCTTCTGGCTCTGGTTTTTGGGCATCTCAAACCTCAAATCCTCATTTTCTAATATTTTAAATTTTATCATAGCCCCAATTCCTTCTATTTCAAGGACTTCTTTTTATATTTAGTCCATTTCTAACGTTTACGGAGAAACTGAAAATCGTATTTCTCATGTTTACGGAGGGACCGGATGTTACAAGGATGAGCCAAGAACCCTTGAGCTTAGTTGAGATAAAGTAAAGAGTCTCCTAAAAGCAAAGTGGGCTCCCAAGAGTATGGTTGAGTCCAAAGCTCTTAAAGAATGGGTGAGGCAAGTACAAAATTTATGAGGAAAAGTGTAAGGACAATCCAAACACTTGGTGAGTTTTTGAATGTTTTGTATGACTTGTGCACATGCTAAGCTTGCTTCTTGAATGTCCATGATTTGTATTATGTCCATGCATGCATTTTTAAGGCTTGCTTTGCATATATTATGTATGATTGAATGGGAGATGAGCTATTGGCATGCTAGGTGGACCAAGTAGCTATGGTAATGGGAGCCAACAACAATGAAGAAAGAAGATTGACAACCATATACTTAGCCTTTGCCATTTTGGAACCATAATGATGTTTCATGATGTATATTGTGTTGTAAATGGTCTATGACCCCCGAGATATGTATAAATATGATATTATGTAATGTATAAATGTATGGATATGATGTATGAACTCTAGAATAGAATTTGAGTATGTAATGTCAAAGTATGCAATTAGGAAGCTTGATGTAAATGTGCATAAGTGTGGATGAAGAGGCCAAAATGAGATGCATGAGGTTTGGAACCATTTGGGTAACTCACACAAGTCTTAAATGTGCTTTTAGACTTGCCCAAAAGGTGACAACACTAAGGAAAAGCCATTTGGCAATTTTGGTATCTCATATGGAGCCAAAATTGACCATAATAGAACTTTATGTCACTTTTTAGCCAAATGAGTTAGTTTTGATCTAAGATTTGGCAAGCAATTAGGTCTTATTGAGAGATTTTTGGAAAGCTAAAGATCATAATTTTCAGAGGTCTATAGAATATTTGAGAATTTCTCAAAGTTGGCCATTTTTCTAGTTTTGGTCTGCTGCACTATTCATCTGGTTCGAAAATGAATTCTGTCACATAAGGCCCAAATGATGTCTAATTGTCACAAAATTTTATACAAAGAAACCAAACATTCACAGTGACTCATCCCAACTAGAAGCACCTCATTTGGAGGTCTAGAGAGGGAGATATGAATTTTTGAACATTCTGTCCAGTATCAGAAATTTTGCCCGACCTAAGTTACTGTTCCATTAAATTCCAAGGTCTGGGTTTAATGAACTGGTCTGGAGATATTTTTTCTCTCTAGCTAACATCTACATATTTCTAGATTAATATCATTTGCATGGATTGTATTTTTTTGGAATTAATTGGACATTTTAAATTTTTCTGCACAATTCTATGAGAGTTCCAAAATGCAATCTGACCTCTGGACCATTTTGAATGTCAAACGTCCTCTGTGATGGATGTTATAGTTTGGGCATATTTTTATGTGAAGTAGAAATCTGTAGCTTCCCATAATAACCAAGATTGCATGATTTCAATTTTTCTAGAATTAGTTATGATTTTTCAAAGTTTGATCAGAAAGAGGGCCAAATCTGGCCGAAATTAAATAGCCACATTTTATGCTTCATTTATGTTTTCATGAATTGTGGGCATGATTTTGTGATGCAAAGGAGTTGTATTGATGTAATTAAATATGGGAAAGTATAGTATGTGCTTATACGGCCCACGTGATATCGAATGGAATTTTCTTATGTAGCGCAACGCAAATTTAATCCATTATTTATATCCCATTTTCTTATGACTCCTAAGCAATGCATGTTATGGAGCATGTTAATTGCATGAGGAAGGCTAGAAAGATATGGCATTACAAAGGCAAAATAATGAGTTCTAGTATAGTAAGTATAAATGCATTTCTTACTATTAAAAATGTTTATCTGGTTCATGGACTTAAGCATAAGCTTATTAGCATTAGTCAATTATGTGATAAAGGACATAATAACATTTGATTTTTGCATATGCACTATATATAATAAAGAAATGAGTAATGATCTAATTAAAGGAAAAAAGCATGATAATGTATGCATTTTGCATCTTGATAATATCTTTGCAGAAATAGATCTTGCATGAATGTTAGATCAAAGTTGGTTTTGGCATAAAAGGTTATGACATGTTAATATGAAATTGATATCTACTTTATCATCTAAAGATTTGTGATTAAGTTGTCTAAGCTCAAATATGAAAAGAATCAAATATATAATGCATTCCAAAAAGGTAAACAAACTAGTTCTTCATTTTTATCTAAGGAAGTTGTTTCTACAACTAGACCACTACAATTGATTCATATGGATCTATTCAATCCAGTGGGGACTTAAAGCTTAGAGATAAATCTTATGTTTTGGTAATTATTTATGATTCCTTTAGATTTACTTGGGTATTTTTCTTAATCCATAAGAGTGATTGCTTTGAAAGTTTAAGCCTTATTGTGCAAAGGTTCAGAATGAGAAAAGATACTTATTTTCTTTTATTTAGAGCCATCATGGAATATAATTTAAAATCAACGTTTTGTGGACTTTTACAATAAGTTTGGTACAAATCATAATTTTTTTACTCTAAGAACTTCTCAACAAAATGGAGTTGTGAAAGTAAAAATCGCACTTTAATAGATATGGTCAGCAAATTACTTTACAAAAATTCTCTTCCTAAGAATCTTTGAGCTAAAGCAATTAATACTTCCAGTTATATTTTGAATAGATGCTTGATAAGATCTATCTTCAATAAGACCTTTTTCTCTAACATTAGCTATTTTCATACTTTTTTTGTTAATGCTTTATTCATAATAATAACAAAGATAACTTGGGAAAATTTGATTCTAGAATAGATGAATGAATCTTTATTGTTTATTTAAATTCTAATAAAGCATATAAAGTATACAACAAGAGATCATTAACCATTGAAGAACCTATAAATGTTATCTTTGATAAATCTAATAGTTTTATGCTGAGTAAGAATGGGCCTAATGATGAAGAAGAAAATTGTATAAAGCAATTTGTACTTTAGGAATCTTATCGTCAAGAACCTGAAAGTAAAGAAGTTCAACAAAGTTCTTAATAAGAACCTAATATAGCAATATAACTCTCCATTAAGCAAAAAAAAAGGATAAAGAAATTATCCTTTTTCAACAAGAAATTGATGAATTAAAATTCCATTGAATGGAGACATTCCTTATCTTATTATAATGAGTTTATTATTGGGAGTTCTAATGAAAGAAGAAGAACCAAATCCTCATACAAGGAAGTGAATCATATGGCTTTTATGTCAGAAATTGAGCCTAAGAGCATTAGTGAAGCATTAGCAGATGATGCCTTGATTATAGCTATGCAGGAAGAGCTTAATCAATTTGAAAAGAATCAAGTGTGGACTCTGGTACCAAATTTTGATGATTAATATGTTAGTGGTAGAAACTAGGTATTCAATTATAAGCTCAATGAATCAAGTAGCATTGTAAGAGACAAAGTAAGGTTAGTTGCACAAGGGTGTAATCAAAATTAAAGGTATAGACTTTGAGAAAATATTTATTTTAGTAGTTAAATTGGAGTATATGAGAATCTTGCTTGCATTTGCATATTATAAAGGCTTTAAGTTATATGAAATGGATATAACAAGTACATTTTTGAATGACTATTTAAATGAAGAAGTTTATGTTTGAAAGCTATAATCATCCAAATTATGTTTATCAATTGAAAAAAGGCTTTGTATGGGTTAAAACAAGCACCTAGAGCATGGCATGAAAGACTTAATAAATTCCTAATTGAAAATGGATTCACCAAAGATAAAACAGATACTACATTATTTATTAAGCATATGAAGCATGATATTTTAATTGTTTAAATATATATGGATGATATTCCTTTTGGATTTACTAATGAGATTTTATGCAAGGAACTTTCCAAGATCATGACCAGTGAATTTGAAATAAGTATAATAGGGGAGATAGCCTTTTTCCTTGGGCTACAAATTAAACAATTAAAGGAATGAATCTTCATTTGTCAAACTAAATATGTGAAGAAATTGCTAAAAAAACATGAAATAGAAAACTTTAAGCCAAGCAAAACTCCTATGAGCTCATCCTTTAAACTTAACAAAGATGGGAAAAGTGCATCTGTAGATCAAAAGAAGTTTTGAGGTATGATCAAATCCTTGTGCTATTTAACTACTAATAAACTTGATATCATAATCAGTGTGTACTTTTATGCTAGAGTTTAGTTTGATTCTAAGGAATCACATTTGTTTGTGATGAAAAGAATATTCAAATATCTCTTAAGAACTACAATGTTTGGAATCTAGTTTCTTAAGAATGGTTCTTGTGATTTGTTTGGATATCGTGATACTGATTTTAAAAGTTGTAAACTTAATAAGAAAAACATAAGTGGTACATGCCAATTTATAAGATATTGTCTTGTATCATAGTTTAGCAAAAAAGCAAAACTCAATTGCATTATCCACTATTGAAGGTGAATATTTCTTACTAGAAAGTCACTACAGTTAACTATTGTAGATAAAATAATAGTTATAAGACTATAGGCTATATCTTTATCATGTTCTTATTAAGTGTGACAACACAAGTGCAATTAATTTATCTAAAAATCTAATTCAGTACTCAAGAACTAAACATATTAAAAGAAGGCACGACTTCTTAAGAGATCAAATAGCTAAAGGTGATATAGTGTTAGACATTACTATTTTCTAAACTAATTAAGCATGATTGTGTTTTTAATTGAGTGCACTTAAGGTCTAATTTGATTAATGAGTTAGTAATGGATGCAAATATGGGGAAATTTCAACCTTTAATTAATTAATATTCACTATTAGGTTGTACAACAAGATTATTCTTCCTAGGAATTCAAAATTCTTATTAATAATTTTTGGTCTTACCCAAAATACCTTCAAGAAGCCTAACAACTCATATATGTTAGACTAAAAGTCATTACTTATCATTACCATGGTGAAAATTAGGAATTTATAGCTAAATTGGAGGTTTCAAGACTTGGGTCACAGCTTAGAATGGTTGTGCTATGACCAACTTAGCCTCTGGAATCTATGAAAGATAAACTTGAAGAACTTATGCCATAACTAAACTCGGGTTTGGATTAATTTTTCATATAGATAAGATTTGTGCCGTGGCAAAAAACATTTACACCATAACCAACTACTTGTGCCATGGCTGAAATACTTATGTTGTGACCAAATTAACCTCTAGATGATTTTGTGCCCCAACTTGAATTTTTTGTGCCGTGGCTAAAAATTTTTGCATCATGACCAAAATCGCTACTGTAACACTATTAGTTCATTTTGGCCGTGACTTGAGGAAATTGAGCCATGACTTGAAAGCCTGTTGCCCTTAAACTCTTAAATGAGCAAACCAAGTTGCTACTACCTCAGGATTAATCCTAGGATCTTTAGGGCTAAAAGGTAAGAGTTTTAAAGGATTTAAATTTCGATAATCTCCATTCAAATACCTTACATAGCTCAAGGATTTAAAAGGTAATCACATCAACCAAAATACATATCATATCAGCATAAGATTTATTTATGACAATAAAGGGATGGAATGTAATCTCAAATGGCAACTCAAATGACTCAATACACCATCTAATGTCCTCAAACCACCTAGGGCATGATTCAATGGTCTAATTGAATATGCTCTTACCCACAACTCTTCAATGGAGCCTCCAATGTAAAATATAAGTATAGCACTTCCTAATATCATGTAACACCTCGAAATTAATTAAGATTAATTATGGCAATTAGGGAGTTAATGTGGATTAATTAGCAAAATTAATCAAGAGGGTGGACTTTTACTTTGAGCCATATAAATAACTTAATTGAGTTTTAGACTAAATGTAGAAGCCCAACCTTAGTCATATGAGAATTTAATTCCACTTCCAAATGGCCCGACAACTATGTGGTGTAGACCTAAGCTAAATGGGCCCATTGGACTAGCCCATATTCACTAAAACCCTAAAAAGCCTTATCCCCACCTATTTGGCTGCTAAGACACTCATGTTTTGTAAAATAAGGAAGCCATTTTCGTACTTGAGAAGAAAGGCTAGGGTTTTTCTGCATTCTTCCACCATTTCTCACTTCTAGAGGAAGATTTGGCTAAGGTAATCTATATAAAACATGTCCCCCTCATTCTCCTCTTCATTTTGGTCTAATTAGTTTTTGGTTTTGGACATTTTCATCTCTTTCTCAAATCTAAAATTTGGTATTTGGGTGATTCCTTACAAGATTTTTGGGGTTAGAAGTTAGAAGGGTGAGTGGGTAAGTTTTGTCCTCAAGCATTGATTTTCATAATGGGTTCTATTATTATGCGAAATTACAAGGAAATGAAGATGAAACACTAAAGTTTTTGGGTTGAATAACTCAAACTCGAATTTTGGGAATGTTCTATGGTGTGTTCTTGGTAGTTGAAGCTCAACCCAATCCACTTGACCTCTTAGGTGTATAGGTAACTGTTTCTCCTTCTCTTGTGAAGTGTATGTGCTGAAATTATAGCTTTTAGATTAAATTTGGATGCATGGCTTGTACATGTGCAAAATTGGAGGTGTGGAAAGTGAACCATTGTGAGCTTTGATGTTATGACCTTGTATTAGTGTAATAAACCCTTAGGAAGCTTGGGTAAGAAGTTCTTAATGAATTCTTATTAAGATTAATCTGTGAATAGGAAAATTCCTTACTAATGATAGTTCAATGATGATGGTTATGCTTATGTTAGGCATGGTGTGCTTTAAATCATGATGGTAGCTAGAG
The DNA here is from genome assembly GCA_026724425.1 of Erythrophleum ivorense. Classification (NCBI taxonomy): domain Eukaryota; kingdom Viridiplantae; phylum Streptophyta; class Magnoliopsida; order Fabales; family Fabaceae; genus Erythrophleum; species Erythrophleum ivorense. The sequence continues at coordinate 4,340,675 of JAIUCV010000025.1, read as the reverse complement.
GAAGAATAATTGGCTTCATTGTGGTAACCAAGGTTATTTTCCTAATTCCATGTACATGCTCATGTTAATATGATATTTGCTACACTTGCTTGATTTTGAAATGTTAAATGATTAGTTGACTACTTGAATTGCTATTATGATTAGACCTTGTGAGTCCATGGTGGAGCTATGGTGTGGCTGCCACCCGTGCATGTGCTTCAATCGGGCACTAGGTTGTGATCAAACCTCGAATGCACTAAGCCCAAGTTGTGCTCATTAGGGAGTTGGTGCCATGGAAGGACCACTTCTAGTGTTATTGGCCATTAACATGTATATGTGATTACTGGTATGGGATAATAGTCATTAGCAGCTCAACTAGTTTATTTGCTAATTGAATTGATAATTCTGGCATTTGATGATATGAAAATACATTATGTCGATTAATCTGTACATATATGTGGAATTTGCCTTTTGTTACTGAGATTATATATCTCACTTTGATTATATATCTCACTTCGATTATGGGCTAACATTTTTAGGGACTAGACCTCTTAATAGTAGGAAGAAGTTAATAGAAGCTTATCATGACAGTTTAGTAGAGTATAGGCTTAAATGCCTTGTTTAAATAGATTGTACAATAGGTATTCTAGCGTTATTTGTTGTGTTGTAATATCTCCATTTTGCATCATATATTGCCAAGCATAAGGACTGTAATCATGTGGTATATTAGATGTTGACTTACACTAGTGATGCATGAAACCTTTAATGGAGAATATATTTGAATGATAATGTTAGCGTTTATGAATCCCTTATTGTCATAGATCTTGGAACTTACTGATATATGGTAGCTAGATAAGTAGGAATCAACATCTAAGCCTTGAATTGGTAAGGTTAGATATGTTTGGTAAATCAAGTAGATAAATGCCATTAGAGTCTCACAAATGGAGGAAGAGTGATCTTAGAGGGAGAATTAGTGTGTATAAGATGAAATTTAGGGAGAATTGGTGCAGAAGGGTATCATACTGCGAGCAAGAAGAGCATGCCGAGGTTAGCAGTCAACTAGAGGTGAGGAACACTGTGGCTTAAGATGTCCCGCCGTGGCATAAAACAAATAAGTTACCCAGGGAAGGTAACAGAAAGTAACCTTGCCGCGGCGCAAAATGTTTAGCTGCAATGCAAGTCGGGGGAAGACAGGTGATGAGGTTCCAGTAGCTAGTTTCGCTGCAGCGCAAGTATAGCCTGCCACAGCATAAATCTTGAAACTTTGTACAGTAGCTCTAGGGGGTGTTTTTTGCCATGGCACTATATAGGCCTACCGTGGCAAGGGTCTAACTCACTGTGGCAGGAAAATGTGAGAAGTTGAGTTAGAGAACAACTTCGCCTTGATCGTGGCACAAGATGAGAAACTTAGTTTTTAAGTTCCAGTAGCCAACTTAGCCATGGCGGGAAGGTTCTTATGTAACACCCCAAAATTAATTAAGGTATTAATAATGGGTTTGGGTTAATTAAGAATAATTAATATAGAATAATTGGGGTAAGTTAAGTGAATAGAAATTTTAGGGAGATAAATTATTAATATGAATTTGAGATTTAATTGGGATAGAAACTTTATTTAGGCCTAAATTAATGTAAGAAATCATGTTAAGAGGCTAATGGAGGTCTAATGAATTAGGTGTAGACCCAATCTAATTCAATGTGATAGATGCCCAAGATCCACCTTTTATAGGCTTTTATAATTGGCCTAACAACCTTTGTGCAGACCCAAATCCTTTGAGCTCTTAAAACTTGGTCTGGCCTAATTAAAACCCAGCAGCCCAACACATGAAAGTTGGCTCAACAAAGCTTAAGTCTAAAGCCTATTTGGAGTTGGATCTTTGGAGCAGCCTATGACCTATATTAGACCCAACTTAAAACCCTAAAAACTAACCTAGCCACCCCCTATTCTGCAAAACATAAGAACACAAAAGAGAAATTCGGAGGTTTGAAGGGAGGCTAGGGTTTAAGGCAAGAAATTTACCATTTCCCACTTCTAGAGCAAGATTTTGCCAAGGTAATAGTTGTATAACTTAATCCCCTTCTCTTTTTCTTCATTTTAGCCTGATTAGTTTTTTATTTGGAGTATTTTCACCATACCCAAAATCTAAAATGTGGTTGTTTGGGATTTTCTTAGTGAAATTTCGTAGGTTAAGGCTGAGGGTGTTATTAGGTAAGTATAAACTCTCCATTTTGATGCATTTCTTATCGGTTTAAAAACACCATAGTAGACTTATAGTATGGGCCTTAATTTTGTGCGAATTTTCCTGTGATTTGGAGTGATATATTGATGTTTCTGGTTTAAGGAAGGAAAAATCTGAAATTTGAGGCTCTTGGTGATTAGGTAGGTATCCCTTAGGTAACTATTGGTAACTTAATTCTTTAAGCATTGGGTTATTACCACAAATGATGAATAAGATAGTAAAGGATTGATAAAAATGACCATTTTCTGATATTGTGATTTTAGGAGGATTTTGGTATTGCTGTAGCTTCCCAACTTATTTACAAGTGAGGTAACCAGGACTAGATTAATTCCATGCATATATCTATTTTAATTTCATATTTGCTATACATGAATGATTTGAAATGTTGAATGAATTGGTTGGCTATTTATTATATTGTGATTGGACCTTGTGAGTCCATGGTGGAGCTGTAGTGCGGCTGCCACGCATGCACTTTCCCCTTTGAATTTAAGCTCCTCTTTTCGGCTACACAACCACAAAAGCATGGGAAAGGTTCCTCTTGGCCTAGATACAATTTATGGGATCCAATTAAGTTCATGAAACACATTCTAAGGTTACATAACTTGATGAACTACTAGATTACTCTATAGACTTCATTATGGTCTATAATCACACCTAATGAAGCAACACCCCTCAAATGACTTCTAGGCCTCATTCTTTCTTTTCAAACATGATTCTTGACTCCTTTTAAGCCTCTTGGAGTTATCACATCATTAAGACAAAAGGCCTAGCACTATATTGCTTCTTTAGGTCATATTATGAAACCTAAGGCACCAAATCAATTTCTATGAGTTCTAAATTTTTTTCAAGACCTCCCTTTATTTTTATTTACCAAATATGACTTAATAATGGTCTTAGAAAAATTTAAAACTCCCCCCACCTACACAAACAAGCCTAGGCCGAGACTATGACATCAATTGGGCTTCTTAGAGTTCTCTTGATTTTCTTGAAGGAAGAAGCTTATGGGGAGCATCTTAGGTGCCTCAAGAACTCATTTGTACTTTTAATTAGACCTAGGAAGCATCACATAAATTCAAAATTTGAAAGGTGCACTAGAAACCCTAAGTTTTATATCTTGCATTCTAATGCCCATTTCATGATTTTCTTTGCATATTCTTATTCTCTTCATCAAATACCTAAGAATCACCCTTGGTTTGGTAGAAAATCTAACTCCCTAGGGCTGTCTATATCTAGGTCAAAATATGCTTGAAGGAAGGGAGGAGGAAGACCAAGTGGAAGAATTCCAAAATACCTTGTTTTCCTTGAATTTCCTTGCTTGTTCTTGCTTTCCTTGGCCTCCTTACTTGAATTTCAAAATTTCCCCTCTGTTCTCCCTTCAAAACAGCCCTTAAAACTTTAGAAAAATCATGGAGAAGAAGAGGTGAATTGGTGCAAGGTAGCTCTCTCCACCTTCTCTCATGCATGGATGTGTGTTTAGCTTGTTTTAGAATGTGTGTATGTGTATTTTCAAGTTATGAAAAGTATGCTAGCATGCCTTTATATGATATGATCTTTGATGCCATTTTATATTTTCTAATGAGTGCATGATGTTTGTATGAGTTTACTTGAGTGTGGAGAGGCCAAGAACTCTTCCCTTTGGTGAGGATGAGCTAAGAATCCTTGAGTTTAGTTGAAACAAAGCAAAGAGTCTCCCAAAAGCAAAGTGGGCTCCCAAGAGTATAGTTGAGTCCAAAGTGCTCAAGAAATAGGTGAGGCAAGTCCAAAACCCATGAGGAGAAGTGTGAGGCCAATCCAAACACTTGGCGAGCTCTTGAATGATTTGTATGAGTTGTTCACATGCCAAGTTTGCTTTAAAATGTCTATGGCTTTTATTGTCTCCATGTATGCATTTGTAAAACTTGCTTGCATATATTATGTATGATTGAATCGGAGATGAGTTATTGGGATTCTTTGAGTCTCATCCCCTCCTCTCCAATGATCTAACATACTATGTGGACCAAGTAATTTTGGTGAAGGGAGCCAACAACCATGAAGAGTAAGGATTGATAAGCTTATGTATTATTTTGCCCATTTTGGAACCATAATGATGGTTCATAATGTATATGATGTTGTATATGTACCTTGAACCTTGAGACATGTGTAAAAATACTGTCATGTGATGTTTAGATGTATGAAAATGATATATGACCCATAGCACTTATTTTGAGTATGTAATGCTAAAGTGTGCAATATGGAATTTTGATGAGAGTATGCATAAGTGAGGATTGAATGGCCAAAATGAGATGCATGAGGGTTGGGACCATTTGGGCAGCTCACTTAAGTCTTAAATGTACTTTTAGACTTGCCCAAAAGGTGCCAAGACCAAGGGAAATCCATTTGGCAACTTTGGCACCCTATAAGGAGCCAAAATTGACCATTATGGAATCTTATATCACTTTTTAGCCAAATGAGTTAGTCTTGATTTGAGATTTGGCATGCAATTGGGTCTCATTGAGAGATTTTTGGAAAGCTAAAGATCATAGTTTAGGGAGGTCTACAGAATATTTGATGATTTTTCAAAGTTGGCAAAATTTATGAAAATGGTCTGATGCACTGTTACAATGGTCCGAAATTGTTTTCTGTCACATGAGACTCAAATGATGTCTAATTGCCATGAAATTTTATACAGAGAAAATAGGCAATCACAATGACTCGTGCCAACTAGAATCATCTCATTTGAAGTTTCTATCTAGTATCAGTAACTTTGCCAGACTAGAAGTACTGTTCCATCGAATTCTGAGGTCTGGGCTTGATGAACTGATCTGAGGATATTTTTTCACTCTAGTTGACATCTACAGATTTCCAGATTGGTATCATTTTCATGGATTGGATTTTTTTGAAATTAATTGGACAGTTTTGAAGTTCATATCAATAAACTGTGATAGCATCAGGACTTAGTCTGACCTCTAGACTATTTCGCATGTCAAACGCTCTGGGTGTGGGATGTTATGACTTATACATATTTTTAGCATAAAGTAGACATCCCAAGCTTTCCAGAATGACTGAGATTACATGATTTTAATTTTTTTAGATTTAGTTATGATTTTCCAAAATTTGCCCAGAAAAGAAGCCAATTCTGGCCGAGAATGAAACCCCATGTTCCACCTTCCAATTCGGTTTCCATGAGTTGTAAGCATGTTGTTGTGATGCAAATGAGTTGTAATGATGTAATTAAATATGAGGATGTATAGCATGAGCTCATATGGTCCACATGACATCGAAATGAATTTTTAATCATGATGCAACGCAAGAAAGTGTGATATTTTAATGGAATTTTTCACTTCCTTCTTACTATATATCACATGAAGATGTAAAGGATGATGGATATGAGCTAGAAATTGTGGTGTTACAATATCTATCCTCACACAAGCTTTCCACAAGCTAATTCTAGCTTTAGGCATCCATATGGTTGCATTTAGTAGCATAATGAAGTAAATCATATAATTCATCATCTTGGCTCCACTTTTTCACTCAATCTAAGTCACAAGACTTCATTTAAACTCATTAGAGTCATTACAAACTCAAACCAAGGAATCTAACACTAACTTGTTTCTTTATGTATAATGGAACATGAAATTTCTAACTTTCAAAATATAATTCCTAAATTCAAACCAATGGTTCATTTGTTGTTTATAATCATATCTAGATGATTTCTATCCTTAAAATCAAAGAAAACTCTCCCTAAATGCTTTAAATGAAGCTTGGTTGAGACACCCACAAGGAAGAGCACTCATGGAGCTTTACTTGCTTTTCTAGGGAATTTAACACATATATGAGTTCTTTAGCCTCTTCTTAACCCAATCATACTTTTAAATGGTCTAAAATATCATTAGGAAGCTTTATATTTCCTTAGTTGCAATCAAAACCTTAATTTCCAAAACTTGCTACCAAATGCTTCTTTTTTAGTTCTATTTGTTCCATATGATTCTCCATGCTTCAAAACCCCATTTCTTATCAAGTTTGAACCAAAATCAAACTCCCTACATGGTCCCCTTATGTTGGCCAAATAGAGAACTCCATGGAAGAACTAAGAAAAGCAAGTTTTCTAAAGATAAACATACTTTTTCTTAAAGCTTGTCAAGTGAGCTTTCTTAAGCTTCCAAGATTTTCTCTAAATTCTTTCATCTTTCTACTGAACTAGCCACAAATCACCACCATTCAGAGCTTTAAAACCATGATAAGAGAGAGAAAGAAAAGGATAAGAATATTAGAGAAAGGAAGAGCATGAAAGATGCTTGAATTCTTACCCTTTTTTGCTTGATTTTCTTCCTCCTTTCTTCTTCTTCTTCTTGTGCACCACTTCAAGATGGTCTAGGTTCTTTTTATGATAAAGTAAAGTTGGTGGAAATAAGGAGAAGAGGCTGACATGCTAAATAAGCAGAAGGAAGACTAATAATAACAATTAAAAAATTCCAACTAAGTCCCTTAACTTTGGTTTCTCTGTTTGAGCTCATTTCAAATCCTTTTTTAGAACTATTTTTTACATTATAAAATTTAAGTCCTCTGATTCATAAAATGCCTTTGATTTCAAATTATTTGAATTTAGAATAATCTTGAGCAATTTAATCAAAGTTTTGGTTGACTAACAACCTAAAACAAAGACTGAAAGGGTTTTTACCATTATTTTTAAAATCGGACCGGTCATTGAACTCGTAAAATCATTGGTTCATGGTTTATTGGTTCAACTGTGGTTGAATTGATAATAATTAAATATTATATTTTTTATTTTATATATTAAAAAATTAAGATAATAAATAATAATAAACAAATATTAATAAATTTTAAAATATATTATAACTAATATACATAAAAATAAATTAAACATAACATAATTTTTAATTTGTTTAAAATATATTTACATAATTTTAATAAAACCATATCAATTTTCTTTTTGTTTCTTATCTATTATGTTAAAACTTTGCCTTAAATACAAGACAATAGAAGTAGTTTAATAGATAAGATGTGGTTTGGCATATTAATGATTTAGGGTTTGAACAACAAGTTGAGCATTTTGCTTTGCTAAATGAAATAGAACCATAATAAATATTGAATATTGCATATATTAGCTAAGGATGTCCATCAACTTAATGGGAGAGGCACCTGCACGTTGGAGGAGAATGGAGGTTTGAATCGTAGCATGCACAATTTTGATAAATATTATGGGAGAGCTGCAAATTGGTTCAACAGTGAATTTAGAGCCAATTTTCATTCAAAACCAGCTGGTTCAACCTGGTTCTTGACCAGGTTTGATTGGTTTTGAGCCACACCAATTTTGAGCCATTTTTGGATTGGACAGATGGCCAGTTCACCTATTTTCTAATTGAACCAGTCAGTTCGGTCTGGTTCGATTCTGATAACTATGGTTTTTACCATTCTAAGGGTTCCTATAGTTTTTAGTGCCTCTAAGAATCCAAAGAAACTCAATTTTCCTATTTAAAGCTCCTTCCTTTAAGTTTTCAAAAAGTTACCTGAAATTATGATTTTGCCACTACATTATTCCTTTAATCCATTCAGCTATTTTGGCTTCATTTTTGGGCTATCTTAGGTTCTTAACCACATTTTTAGATATTCTAATTATCATTCTAATCTCAATTAGCCTTAATTTTCCTTGCTTTAGGGGAATCCTATCTCATTTTTTCGATTTCAGTTCTATTTCTAAAAAGCCAATTATTACAAGAGAGATTTTTGTAGTTTATAGTGATGTTTCTAAAAAAGGGTTAGGATATGTGCTTATGCAGAAAGGCTGAGTGGTGGATTATGCTTCTAGATAGTTGAAACCATATGAGAAAAACTATCCCACTCATGACTTAAAGCTAGCAGTAGTAGTATTCGTTCTTAAGATATGGAGACACTACTTGTATGGCACAATCATAAAAATATACAATGATAATAAAAGTCTTAAATATTTATTTGAGCATAAAGAGCTGAACATGAGACAGAGGAGATGGTTAAAGTTCTTAAAGGATTATGATTATACCTTGAAATACCATTCAAAAAAGGCTAATGTGGTTACAATGCATTAAGTAAAAAGTCCATACATATGGCCTATATGATGTTAAGGGAGTAGAAACTTCTTAAGAGATTTAGAGATATAAATCTCTCATGTCAGGTGCATTCTAGTAAGCTATTAATGAGTGAAACCCAGATAGAAAGTGACTTAAGGAGTCAAATAAGAGAAGCCCAGTAAGAGGATGACCATATAAGAAAAATTAGAGACCAGATGTCCCATGGTAAAGCTTCAGAGTTTAACCTATTTGAGAATGGAATAATGAGATACAAGGATAGGCTGTATGTGCCTAGAAACTCAAAATTAAAGGAAAGGATATTAGAAAAGGCACTTAAAAGTAGATACACCATTCATCTAGGAAGTAATAAAATGTATCATGATTTAAAGAAAATGTTCTAGTGGCCTGGAATAAAACTAGACATAGCTGAGTATGTCTCACGGTGTTTAGTATGTCAAAGAGTTAAAATTGAACACTAAAAACCAGTTAGGTTACTTCAGGCCTTAAATATCCTTGAGTAGAAATATGATAGCACAACTATATATTTTCTTATGGGATTACCTAGAACATCTTCAGGCATGATGCCATATGAGTGATAGTGGACAAGTTAACTAAATCAACTCATTTCTTAGAAATTAGAGCCACCTACACTTTACACAAATTAGCCTAATTGTAAATAAAGAAAATAATGAGATTGCATGGTATATTTAAGAGTATAGTATCAGATAGAGATCCTAAATTTACTTCAAATTTATAGAGATTATTATAAGATGCCCTAGGAACCAAATTGAGATTTAGTACAGCTTATTACCCTCAGGCATGTGGACAGATAGTGGGAACTATTAAAACCCTAAAGGACATGTTGAGGGCTTGCATATTAAAGATGAAAGGAAACTAGGATACCTATTTGCCTCTAGTAGAATTTGCCTACAATAATAGTTATCAATCTAGTATTCAAATGGCACCTGATAAGGCATTATATGAGAGGAAATCTAGGTCCTTAATATGTTGGGTTGAGCTTAGAGAGAAGAGCCTTATAAGCCTAGAATTAGTGGACCAAACCTCTAGACAAATAGAAGTAATCAGAAAGAAACTTCTAACGACTTAAAGTAGACAAAAAAAGTTATGTAGACAAGAGAAGAAAGCCATTAGAATTTGAGGTTGGAGACCATGTATTTATTAAAGTATGTTTAGTCACAAGGATAGGTAGGTCTATAAAGAGTAAGAAGCTTAATCTAAAGTATATGGGTCCATTTCACATTCTTGATAAAGTCAAACCTGTGGCCTACAACTTTTCCTTCCTTTAAACCTAAGCCAAATACATGATGTCTTATATGTATGCTAACTTAAAAAGTACCAACCTGACCCCTCACTTATTATAGAGCATGAAAATGTGTATTTACAAGACAATATATTTTATATAGTATCACCATATTGGATTATGGATGCTAAGCTAAAGTAGTTAAGGAACAAAAACATATTGCTAGTAAAAGTGGTTTGGAAAGGACTATCCCCTAAGGAAGCCACTTGGGAATTAGAAGAGGAGATGAGAAAGAAGCATCCATAATTATTTTTATCAGGTATGTATCTAAATTTTGAGGATAAAATTTTATTTAAGAGGGAATATAATACCTGGTCTTTCTAAAATTGAATTGAAACTAATGAGTTATAAAAGGAAGACCCCAAAATTAAAGGAATAAAGGCTAAACAAAATTAGAATTATAATTTAGACATCTAGAAATGAGAATACAAATTTTAAGATACTCTGAAATTGGAGCCAGGATAGCTAAATAAAATTACCAGAAAAGGTAGTAGCATTTTGATAATTTTGAGTAACTTTTTAGAAATTCAAAGGAAGGCATTTTAATTGGTAAAATTATGTCTTATGAGGTTCTTAGAGGTTCTAAAAACCATAAGAACCTTTAGGATAATTAAAACCTCTCTGACATGTATTTTAGGTCATTGGTTGACCTAAAATTTCATCAAATGATTCGAGACAGCTCTAAAGCATATAAAATTGAAAGAAAATGTTTTTAATAAACTAGTGGACCTAAATTTTTATATGAAAAAGACAGTTCTAAAAAATGAGCTAAAATGAGCGAAAATGGGGAAAATGAAGTTGAAGGGTAAAACAGAAATTATAAAAAATGTTATAACTCATCCCCTTCTTCTAAAATCTGTCCAGCCATGTCCCACACACTTCAAAATAAAACCAGAACCTTCTGAACTAGAGCTCCAAGTCACACCATAGAGAGAAGAAAGAAGGAGGAAAACTAACCTAGAAAAGGTTTGGATTTTGGCACTTTTTCATGCTTCTTCATTCACTAAGTTAATTCCCTTCTTTAAGCTCTCTCTTCTCATGGTTTTAGTTTTTTAAAAGGAGGATATTCATGGCTAAACTTGTGGAATAAGGAAAGGATTTAAGGAAACCAAGTTTACATCAAATTCTCTTCACGGAAAGCTTTTAAATGATATATAAAGCATGGTATGAAAGTGAGTTCCTTTGCTCCTCCCTCACCTCTCTTGCTTAGCCAAGCAAGAGTCCATGAAGAATAAGGGTGTTTTAGATGGTAACAAGACATAATCTAAGGTTTTAGAGTTTGAATAATTGAATTATGTAATTAAAATCAAGAAAGGAGCATTAAGAAACAAGATCGAGAAGTTAGGGTTCCAATTGCACCTTGAGAATTTTAAAACTTTAAGAGGATAACCTAAGCCATATTTAATTATGTCTAAACTCTAGAGAAACCAAGGAACAAGCGTATGTATCAAATTCATAAACAAAAGAAAACAAAACTCCATTTAGTCTCCATTAAAGGTAGGGTTCGACCAAGGCATCCAAGGAGCACCTAGGGAGTGTTTCTTTGAGTTCTAATGAATTTAGAGACTTAGATGTAATGAATAAATATTTATGGAAACATTAGATTGAATTTAGGACCATTAGAATGGAAGTTGAAATTTTAAGGCCTAAAAGAGGTTAATGAAGTAAGTTAGTTCTAAGCCTTTCTAATCTAGCATGTAGTGATTTAAATGAGTCTCTTGAGAGTTATAAGACTTGTAGAAAGCAAGAGTTTAGGGTTAAGAAAGGAATAACCAAAGGTTGCTTCATAATAGGCTTAAACTAGTTTTAATTGACACCTTGAGTCCTAATAAGATTAAGTAAGAATCATGAAGCCTAAAATGAGCTTTGTGGGATTAATTTGCCTTGTAATTGTCATATATAGATCAAGCTAATTCGAACTCCCTTATTTGTGGGTGTCAAGACAAAGAAAGTAAAAAGAAAGGAAGCCAACAAGTAGGTTAATGGTACATCTAAGTTCCTAGAATCATAAGGTAGCTTTATCTCCCTTTTCTTGCATACTTTGAGTGCTTGAATGAGTTTGAATGCTTGTATTTGTTATTATTTGATGCATTCGTAAGTTATATTTAGCATGATTTCTGTAATGTTTGGTTTTGTAAAAATGACAAAAATAGGTATGTTTTAAGAGTAAGTTCTCTTAAATGAATTGGTTAAGGTCCAAAAAAATTAGAATAATGATCTAAACATTAAGTAAAGAAAATAGGAGGGTAGAGGTACCCTGAAATAGAGGCTAAAATAACTAGACAAAAATTAACAAATTGTTACATAACATAATGGTATTTTTTGTAATTTTAGACAAATTTTAGAATACTCATAGGAGAGTTTTTTAAATAGAAGATTTGATCTCTCTGGGGTTCTCAGAAGCCCTGAAAACCATAGGAAGCCCCAGGATAGTTAAAACCCCTATGGTATACGTTTTTTAATATCAATTGACTCGAACTTTAACCTTTTCATTTGGGATGGTTTTAGCTCCAAATTGAGTAATTCTAAAGGCATTGTATAAGATTAAGGACCTAAATTTTATGATGAAAAAGATAATTCTAAAAAAGGAGCTAAAATGGGACATAAATAGAATTTCTTTAGAATAATCTTATTTCCCCACCTATATATATGTCACGCCCCACTCTCCTCCTTATTTGGCTGGTTTTATTTCTACCCTAAAATAGAAGAGAGACCTAGGGAGAGTGGTGCACAAGAGAAGGGAAGAGGAAGAGCAAAAACAAGGTAAGAAAGGTATGTTTTCCATGGAATTTGCTAGTCTTCTCTTTAGCAAACTTGCTCTCCTCCTTCTCCTCTTTCTTTTTATGGATTTATTTATGTATTTGGGTCTATTTTGAGGTTAGACCAAGGGAGAAAATTTTGAGTTTGAGGAAAAGAATCCCAGCAAAAGGAAGAGCATCCAAGAAAGGCTAGGAAATTAAGGTAAAAGGCTAGTCTTCATGCTTCGTCTTCTTCTTTGTTCTTGGATGTGTGTAGTTCGAACAACCTAGGGATAGCCAAGAGGAGTTGGATTTTAAACCAAACCAAGGGTGATTCTTAAGAAAATGAGTGAGGAGAATATGAATATGCAAAGGAAATAAAGAAAGAACCATGAAATTACAAGATAGAAAAGTTAGGGTTTTATTTGCACCTTGGCTTACAAGATGAGTTCTAGTTATAAATTAAGATGTTTAAGAATCCATATGAGTTTCTAAGACACCAAAAGAGCCTCTCACACGCTTCTCCCACCAAGAAAATCAGAACAACTCTATTGGTGCCATATTAGAGCATAGTCTCAACCTAGCATGAAAGGAGTACCAAGGGAGTGTTTTAATTTCTTCCAAGCTTGGTTTTGTATCATATATGATGGGAAAGGATGAAAGGAAACCTTGGAAAACTTTTAGAAAGCCTAGGGAGTGAGATGGTACCATAGGTTCCATATTATGACTTAAAAAAGTAACATGTAGTTGGGCTCCTTAAATTAATTGTGTGATAACTCCAAGAGGTCTAAATGGAGTCAAGAACTATAGATGGAAGGAAAGAATGGAGCCAAGATCATAGATTATGGGTGTTGCTTCATTAGGTGCATTGTAGAACCATAAATGAGCCATAGGAACAATCTAGCTTTTAAAATGAATGTGTGGTTTTAGAAATTATTCCAAGAGTGTAATTAGCTTCTATATAATGTGTCTAGGCCAAAGGAATCAAGTCTCACATCCTTATGAGTGTGTGGCTGAGGGAGAGGAAGATTTTTCAAGGAAGAAAGTGTGCTTTTGTAACCAAGGTAGCTCTCTCTTCTTTCTCGCATGTTTGAGTGGGTGTTTATCTTGTCTTTGAATGTATCTACGATAAGCATAATTTTTATATGTTTTAATTCTCCTAACTTAAGCATTTTAATGAGCAAATATGGCTTGAGGAGTTTAATTAGTTAAAAATTGATGTTAGTAGTCATTTGTGCACTCAAGGAAATTATTTACAAGATTTTAGAATTTTAATGCATAAATTTCTTTAAATGATTTTGTGAATTTTCCTATTGAATTGTTCTTACTTTTTATGCAGATATTCAATGAAAAATTGGAGCTTGAATGATAAATTGATTTGAAGAAGAGAAGAAGAAGGAGTGGGCTCCATCACATGGCACACAATCACATCTCTCACTCTTCAGCTATATTAGCATCACAACTGAGCCCACATGCATCATTACATAATCACATCACTCACTCTTCACGTTGATTCATTTTAACCACACAACATCCTTACATGCTTTATGTAATAACATGAGACAAAGCCATGTTAACACACTTCAATCACATGCACAGTGACACACTAACACATTGCTGCCATTTCACTCACACAAAGCCACGAGTCCAGCACGTTACTTCACTTCCACGGGTCCAGTTCATACACATGCATGTTGCCATGGTCCAGCCATGTTAACACGATCATATGTAACACAAGAAGCATGAGGACATTAGAATGAGTAGGAAATTATGAAGAAGCTCACGTGAATCTGGCTATGGGTTGAGAGTAAAGATGAGCTGAATGAGAGAAAGAGAAGAAGCATGAGGGGAGCCAACAGTGAAAAACTTGAGCAAATGGATGAAGTAGTTGAAAAAGTGTTAACATGAAAGATGAAGAAGCCTATGAGCAGAATCTGGATTGTGAGGAGAAGCTTACATGGAAGTGAGGTCGAGCTTGGGTGGATGAATCAAGGAGAACAAGAAAACACGAGGTAAAGGAAGGAGCTGGAGCTAAGTTAAATGAAGAAACAGCTAAGGGCTCGAGTTGGAAGAGAAGCAAAGAAGTTGACGTGGGAAGCTTGAGCTAATTTTAAATAAGCACATGAAGAAAATACGAAGAAGGGGTAGCTGAAAAATGACGTGAGAAGAGAGCTGAAGGTGAAGCCATGCTGGAGAATGTAATAACAAGCTGAATGAGCAAGGAGCCAGCACGTGGAATATTATTAAAAAAAATGAAGTGAGGCCCACCTTATATACACATGCATGTAGCTACAGGCAGAATAAATGAGAGGCAGCATGTGGAATCATTAAAAGAAATCACGTGAGAAGGGCATCCATCATATTGATTCCATTCACTCCATCCTTTATCCAGACACACACTCCATCATTCTATACACATTCCATCGTCATATTCATACGTAGAACAACGTCCATCTCCCCATTCCTCTCCATACCATTTTCATCCATCTTCCTCCATCTCTACCTTAAAATGAAGCTTTAATTCTCTCCCTTGTGGCTAGCTAAGAGGAGGCTCTTGGAGAAGCTTGAATCCATTAATTAGAAAGGGATTTTTGGCTAAGATTCTCATCTCTTTCTACACTTTTTTCTTTCTTGTATTTTCTTAGTTAAGATTGTATTAGATTAGAGATTTATGTTGTTTATAATTAGTGGCTAGTTAGACATTAATTAGGGGATTATTTTTGTTAATTAATTGATTGAATCAAGTTCTGAATTGCTCACTTTCCTCTAATTTCCTATATATGCCATCAAGGTGTTTGATAAAATGCATGTGAGAGGTTGAGTGCTTAAATGTTTAATTTGAGGATTCCTTGGTGTTTGGTTGATTAATTAAACATCTTAAGGTATTAATTCATAGGCTAATTAATCAATTAATTATTCAATTCAAGTGTTCATTGATCCTAAAGGCAAGAATTAATGATTTGGTGTAGGATTGAGGTCTCAATTCAACATTAACTTGTTAATTTCTTAAATCTTGCATGGTAATTCAAGATCATTTGCCAATGGACACAATTAGGGACTCTTAGGCTAGAATTAATCACAATTGAATTAGGGTAAGAATAGTGGATACCAAAGGACGAATTCAAAGCTAGTTATAGGCCCATTATCAACCATAATTCATCTAAATAGGTAAAATTTAGGAAATTTATTTCAATTTCATTTTACTTAGTTTAATTAGATTAAAAACCCCCCTTAGTTTAAAAATTTTTAGAGCCTTTTAACACTTAGAAAATCCCATTAAACATTAAATTTCATTTCCAAGGGAGATGACCTAGGTTGTGCCACTAACTATATATTTTAATCCAACCTAGTTTTATTTTGAGGGTTGTGCGACACGACCCGTCAATGTGTGTAGGTTTTAAGCCATAAAAGATGTTTGAGCATGTATCTATATACCATGGTACTATGATGCTTTGTTATGCACTTGAATGATGCTTTATGAACATGTTTCATTTTGCTTGACTGTGATGAAGCCAAAAGTCCATTAGCTAGGGTGAGGATGAGCCAAAAGCCCCTAAGAATAGATGAGACAAAGCCAAAAGTCTCCAAAGAGTGAGGTTTAGTCAAAAGTCCCTTAAGAAAATGGGTGAGGCAAGTCCAAAATCCCAAAGAGAATGGGTAAGGCAAAACCATTTACTTGGCAAGCCTATGTATGTTTTATGTGACTTCTTAAATGCAAGAAATGTTCCATGAATGATTATGTATTCCATGATATCTATGCATGCATTTTTAGACTTGAATTTGCATCCTTTATGTATGGTTGAAATGGAGAAAAGCTATTGGGATTCCTAGAATCTCATTCCTTTCTCCCCATTTCCTAACATGTCTAGGTGGACCAAGTAAACCAAGGAATGGGAGCCACCAAACTTGAAGAAGAGAGATTGACAAGAAAGTGTGTGATTTTGTTCATTTTGTAACCATTTTGATGGCATATGATGTAATTCTATGATGAATATGTTGTATAACCATTTGAACATATGTAATTACATGGATACTTGATATATATATATATATATAAGAATTGATGCCATGTGAATGTTGTAGCAAGTTCTTGACATTGAATGGCAAGATAAAACTTATATATTCTTGTGTATGCCTTGAGGTGAGAAAGTGAGTTTATAAATTTTGGGTTTATGCACCATTGAGACATGTTTAATAGACCATTTTGAAGTTTTTTCACGTGCTCAAGTGGCCATGAAACCCTTGGAAGCAAATTTAGACCTTTGGTGATCCTTTAAGAAGAATAAATGGACCAATTTGCAACCCTATAGTACAATTTGACCAAATAAATGAATTTTCTCATGAAATTTGGCATGCATATAGATCTTACCCATAAATTTTTGGTAAGCTAAAGAACAAATTATTTAGAGCTCTGTGGAATTAATTATGAATTTTTAAAGTTGTCAAAATTTAGCCATTCTAGTATAGTTACTATTCATATGGTCAGTTTCTTTTCATATATCATTTGAGGGCCAAATGGTGTCTAGTACTTATGAAATTTTACAAGTATAAATTAGACATGATAGGCTTTCTATGGCCACTAAGATCACCCTAATTGGATGTCTGAATAGAGAGATATGATTTTTTGAAGTTCTGCATCAGTACTAGTAGCGCCAGCTAAGTTTAGGTACTGTTCCATCGATTTCTAGTGGCTAGACTTCCTGTTTTGGTTTGGACTTATTTTTAGATATCTATAGCTTTCCAAAATGGTATAGTGTTCTTGATTTTGATTTTTTGAGAATTAGTTATGATTTTTCAAAGTTCATGACAGAAACTTGGCACACTAATCCGAGGCTCAACATGTGATTTTTATGTATATGGTTTATAAGCTTGAGTTTTTTTACCACATTTTGAGATGATTTTGAGTTGTATATATGTATTTAAATAGGAGAATGAGATGGATGAGTTCATATAGTCTACAGAACATGAAATGAAAAATTTATCCGCGACGTAACGCAAAAATATTCTATTATTTTAATGGATTTTTCTTAAGAACTTGTGTTATTAATAAGCATGATTTTTATATGTTTTAATTCTCCTAACTTAAAAATTTTAGTGTCCAAATATGGCCTTAGGGGTTTAATTAGGTAAAATTTGATGTTAGTAGCCATTTGTGCATTTAAGGAAATTATTTACAAAATTTTAGAATTTTAATGCATAAATTTTGTAATGAATTTTGTGAATTTTTCTCCTTTGTTTTTATGAAGATTTTGGGCAAATCATCTCTCATGTTAATTAAGGAATGGATGAATCATGCTACACAATTCCTACATTGAACCATGCTCCATGTTACAGCACCTAGGTTGGAAGAGAATAGCTACATGAAGCTTGGTTGTAAACAAAAGAGCACTTACTGTTTTGATGTGAGAGAGTTAAGTTAAATGAAGGGAAGCTAGAGGAGAAATATGTGCTGAAAAGAGAAGAAGCTTGAGGAGAAGAATGAGGCAGCTCACGTGTGAAGAGAAAGAAGGCACTGGAGCTACGGGTTCATTAAGTTTGAAATGGAAAGTTAAGATGAAGCCATGTTGTAAAATAAAAAGAAGTGACACATAAATGAAAAGCTGCACATGAATGAAGGGAACTAAGCTGGAAGATGAACACGGGCAGCTGAAATAAAATGCATGTGAAGGAATAAAAGAAATTAAATGATGCACATGAGAATTGACACGGGCGTGCAATGGAAGAAGATTCTGGAAGCTTCTGAAATTCTCCACACCATTCTTTATATAAATGTTTATGTAAAATCTAGATAATTCTTAGGAGACTTCTAGATCATTCTAGGCATTTCTATACATATCTAGATCCTTGTAGATATCCTAGAAATTTCTAGACATTGATTGTAAACTATTAGATTAGATTGATCTCCACCGTCCATTGAGGAGGTGGAAGGCTATAAATACCCCCAAGGTGCCATGGGGGAAGACACTTCAGTTTGTACTCTCATTCTTGCAATATACAAAGTTCTCTCCAAGCTCTCTCTTGTCTAAGTTCTCTCCTCTCAACTTTTTGACTAGCTTCCTCTTGTGATCAAGCCTCCTAGTGGGGTCTAAGGAAGAAAGGCTGACTTAGGTACGAGCTGGGTGCATCTAAGTGCCGCACAATTGGTTGGAAAATCCAAGTCCGTGACAGTTGGTATCAGAGCTCAAGTTCATCTCTTTGGGAGAAGCTCTTGCTGAAGTAGAGGTGGCGAGCGAGACTACTCACATTCATGGTATGGAACAAGAGAAGGTCTCAAAGAAGAAAGGAAGCAAGTCAAGGTCTGGGGAACCATCTAGGTGGAGGACCTAGGAGATTTCGACACAAGGTTCGTGAGAATGGAGATCGCAGTTGCTAAAGGTCAAGACAAGTTCAAGGAGATTGATGCTCGAATGGAGGAGCATGATGCTTGCATAGAGGAGCTCGAAAGGGGGTATGAAGAGCTTCGTGGACAAATGCAAGGGGCCTTGAACGAGGTGACAGAACAACTAACCCGGTCAGGTGAGACCATGCATAACTCCTTCCTCAATGAACTTACCTCTCTTAAGACTGAGAATGCTACTCTTAGGGAGGAACTTGAAAGGGTATTAAGGGAGTTTGGGGAACTGAAGAGTGAGGTGACTCTGATAAAGATGGCGGTTGCCAAAGATGGTGGAGCTTCCGCCTCTACTCCAATTCTCGCTCCTTCAAGGGTGGATGTTCCTAAACCTAAGGCGTTTAAGGGGGAAAGAAATGCGAAGGAGATTGATAACTTCCTATGGAGCATGGAGCAATACGTCCGAGCACTTGGCATCATGGAGGATGCTAAGAAGATTGATAGCACGTCCCTCTTCTTGGAAGACATCGCTATGTTGTGGTGGAGGAGGAGACATGGTGACATTGGGAGAGGCATTTGCACCATTGATACATGGGATGAGTTCAAGAAGGAGCTCAAGAAGAAATTCTATCCTAAGCATGCTGAAAGAGATGCGAGAGCAAGGTTGAGGCGTTTCACACAAAAGGGGAGCATCCGAGATTATGTGAAGGAGTTCTCTGAGGTGCTCTTGGAGATCCCTAACTACCCTGACTCCGAGGCCTTCTTTGCCTTCATGGATGGATTACAACCATGGGCCAAACTGGAGTTAGATCGACGCGATGCAAAGGACCTTGCCACTGCCATGTCCATTGCTAAATCCCTCATTGAGTTTCGCAAGCCTGACAAAGGCAAAGCCAAGATGGACAAGGGTAAAGGTGGGAGAGAAGGCAAACAAGGCAAGGATGGTGCTTTCAAGCCTTTCAAGCCTAAGGAGAAGGGTCTGAAGAACAAGAAGAATGGCGAAAG
Organism: Erythrophleum ivorense; assembly: GCA_026724425.1. Lineage (NCBI taxonomy): Eukaryota > Viridiplantae > Streptophyta > Magnoliopsida > Fabales > Fabaceae > Erythrophleum > Erythrophleum ivorense. The sequence continues at coordinate 4,321,020 of JAIUCV010000025.1, read as the reverse complement.
ACCACCACCGAAGTGCTTCCTTTATAAAGGACCTCATCTAGTTCGAGATTGCCCTAAGAAGAGCAAGCTCTCTACATTGATCGAGGAGAAAGAAGTAGAAAGGGAAATGGGCTCATTGCAAGTCTTTAATGCCATCAAAGCAAAGGTGGAGGTGCCCAAGTCCAAGAAGGGGTATTTGTTCGTGCAAACTAAGGTTGGTGAAGAAGAAGTTCAAGCCTTGGTAGATACTGGTGCCACGAACAACTTCTTGGAATGGAAGGAGGCGAACCGGTTAGAGATCAAGTACGAGTAAAAGCTAGGATGGCTTAAGGCTGTGAACTCTCCTCCGAGGATGATCCGTGGGGTGGCTCGCAACATCAAGGTCTGCCTAGGTGAGTGGACTGGATTGGTAGACTTTACTATTGTGCCTATGGATGATTATCCTATAATATTGGGCATGGACTTCATGGACAAAGTGAAGGCTATGCCAATCCCCTTTACCGACACCATGTGCATTCTAGAAGAAGGGAACTTGCGCATGGTGCCTTTGACACAAAGCGAGACAAGTCAAGCTAGATCCTTATCTACCATGTAACTTTGCAAAGGATTTAAGAAGGCACAACCCACATTCCTAGTGGCGCTTAAAGAAGAGAAAGGGAGTCCTACCTCCGAGCTACCTAAAGAAGTCCAAGAAGTATTAGAGGAGTTCAAACATGTCATGCCTACAGAGTTGCCAAAGAAGCTACCTCTAAGAAGGGAGGTGGATCATAAGATTGAGCTCGAGGTTGGTGCAAGGCCCCCTACCACCGTGCCATATAGGATGGCGCCTCTTGAACTAGAGGAGCTAAGGAGGCAATTGAAGGAGTTGTTGGATGCTGGGTATATCCAACCGTCGAAGGCTCCATATGGTGCTCCAGTACTATTCCAAAAGAAGCATGATGAGTTGCTTTGAATGTGCATCGACTACTGAGTGCTAAACAAGATTACTGTGAAGAACAAGTATCCCATCTCGCTCATCGCTGACTTGTTTGATCAACTTGGAGATGCAAGGTGGTTCTCCAAGCTTGACTTAAGGTCCAGATATTATCAAGTTCGCATCGTTGAGGGAGATAAGCCAAATACAACATGTGTCACTTGCTATGGCTCCTTCGAGTTTCGCGTCATGCCCTTTGGACTCACCAATGCACCTGCCACATTCTGCACATTGATGAATAAGGTATTTCAACCTTTCCTTGATCGCTTTGTGGTGGTGTATTTGGATGATATCGTTATTTATAGCAAGACCCTAGAGGAGCATATTCAACACCTTCGTCAAGTCTTCAAGGTCTTGCAAGATAATGAATTATATGTGAAGAAGGAGAAATGTTCCTTTGCCTAACAAGAAGTGGTGTTCTTGGGGCACATCGTTGGCAAGGGGCAATTGAGGATGGATGAGTCCAAGGTGCGAGCCATACAAGATTGGGAGCCTCCCAAGGGAATCACCGAGCTATGGTCATTCCTTGGTTTGGTGAACTACTATAGAAGATTCATCCATGGCTACTCCTCCTTGGCAACCCCATTGACGGACCTACTAAAGAAGAATCGTTCGTGGGATTGGGATAGAAGCTGTTAAGAGGCCTTCGAGAAATTAAAGCATGTTGTGATGGAGCAACCTGTGTTGGCATTGCCCAACCACACCAAGAGCTTTGAGGTATACACTGACGCATCCAACTTTGCTATTGGGGGTGTGTTAATGCAAGAAGGACACCCCATAGCTTATGAAAGTAGAAAGTTGAATCATACTGAGAGGCGGTACACTGTGCAAGAGAAGGAGATGACTGCCGTGGTACATTGCCTGAGAACGTGGAGACATTATCTTTTGGGGTCGAAGTTTATGGTGAAGACCAACAATGTGGCAACAAGCTACTTCCTCAACCAAAAGAAGTTGACACCGAAGCAAGCAAGGTGGCAAGACTTCTTGGCTGAGTTTGATTTTGTAATGGAGTACAAGCCAGGAAGGGCAAACTTGGTGGCTAACCTTTGAGTAGGAAAGCCAAGCTTGCTGCCTTGACTCAACCTAACTTTCTCTTAGTGGAGCGAATCAAGGAGGGTCTTAAGAAGGATCCACAAGCCAAGAACTTAGTGGAGCTTGCGAAGGGAGGCAAGACAAGGAAGTTCTGGCTAGAGGAAGGGTTGCTTCGTACTAAAGGAGGATGCTTATATGTGCCGAGGTGGGACAGTTTGAGGAAGGAGATCCTAAAGGAGTGTCATGATTTTTTATGGGTTGGTCACCCAGGTACACATTGCATGTTGGCACTTATGGAGCGAGGATACTATTGGCCTCAACTACGTGACGATGTAGAGCTATATGTGAGGACTTGTCTTGTGTGCCAACAAGACAAGGGGGAACAAAACTGACCTGCTGGACTATTGGAGCCATTACCCATCCTCGAGTGACCATGGGAGAGTATCTCGATGGATTTCATCGTTGGCTTGCCGAAGGTTGATGGCTTTGGCAACATCATGGTCGTGGTCGATCGATTTAGCAAGTATAGAGTATTCATCCTTGTGCCGATGAAGTATAATGCTGAAGATGTGGCAAGATTATTCTTCAAGCACGTGGTGAAGTATTGGGGCATTCTAAAATCAATCGTGAGTGACCGAGATACTCGATTCACTAGGAGATTTTGGACCGAGCTATTCAAGCTACTTGGCTCTGAGCTAAACTTCTCTACTGGCTTTCACCCTCAAACTGATGGGCAAACTGAAAGGGTGAATGCCTTGTTGGAGTTATACTTAAGGCACTTTGTGAGTGCCAATCAACAAGATTGGGTCAAGTTGCTGGATGTGGCCCAATTCTCATACAACCTTCAAAGGAGTGAGTCAACTGGGGTGAGTCCATTTGAGCTAGCCACTGGGCAACAACCAATGACTCCCCAAACATTGGCTAAGACATATTCTGGGAAGAGTCCAAGTGCCTTTTTCTTTGCCAAGGAGCATAAGGAGAAAGCTGAGATGGCTAGGGCCTATTTAACCAAGGTGGCCAAGAAGATGGAGAAGTGGGCCGACAAGAAGAGGAGGCACATGGAATATGAGGAAAGAGACTGGGTCATAGTGAAACTCCTCCCTCACACTCTTCGTTTCTATGGGAAAGTGCATAAGGGATTGTTGAGGAGATATAAAGGGCCTTTCCCAATTGAGAAGAGGGTTGGCAAGCTTGCATACCGAGTTACCTTGCCATCCCATATTGAGGCATACCCCGTCTTCCATGTGAGCTTCTTGAAGCCTTACCATGTCGATAAGGAGGACGCTGTGAGGAATGAGTCCAAGAGAGCCCCGACTGCCATTACCACAACTTATGAGCGAGAAGCCCAAGAGATAGTGGCGCATTGAGTCATCCCAAGGAGGGGTACTCATCCGAGCTACATGGAGTACTTGGTGTGTTGGAAGGGCTTGCCTGATAGTGAGGCAAGTTGGGAGCACGAGTTGTCTTTGTACAAGTACAAAGACTTGGTTCGAGGTTACGAAGTCGCGATGAGGGCATTGCGGAATTAGGTGGGGGAGAATGACATGGGCGTACAATGGAAGAAGATTCTGGAAGCTTCTGGAATTCTCCACACCATTCTTTATATAAATGTTCATGTAAAATCTAGATAATTCTTAAGAGACTTCTAGATCATTTTAGGCATTTCTATACATATCTAGATCCTTGTAGATATCCTAGAACTTTCTAGACATTGATTGTAAACCGTTAGATTAGATTGATCTCCACCGTCCATTGAGGAGGTGGAAGGCTATAAATACCTCCAAAGTGCCATGGGGGAAGACACTTCAGTTTGTACTCTCATTCTTGCAATATACAAAGTTCTCTCTAAGCTCTCTCTTGTCTAAGTTCTCTCCTTTTAACATTCTAACTAGCTTCGTCTTATGATCAAGCCTTCTAGTGGGGTCTAAGGGAGAAAGGCTGACTTAGGTATGAGCTGGGTGTATCTAAGTGCCGCATGGTTGGTTGGAAAATCCAAGTCCGTGACAGAATGCATGAAGCTGAACAAAGGAAGAGAAACATGAAGAGAAGCTATGGGCTGGACCTCTCAATGTGACAGCAATAAACAATCAGCTACAAGGTACATGTTAGCAAGACTTTAATGTGGAAGTAAGGAAGAGCAACACGAGTTAAAGGAAGAAGCTGGAAGCTAACACGCATAGGAGCCATGCATCATGCAGCTGAACCACATGAAGGAAAGTTATGAGCTAACGTCAAGAAGCTTGCACGAGCTGGAGGAATGAAGCTACGGGTTGCACGTGGAATGAGCAAAAGAAGAGCCATGCATGTAAAGGCAGTAGCTGAACAGAGAAGAGAAGCAGATAACCATGGGTTAAAGAAAAAGAATATGGGTTCTGGTCTGTCAAGAGAAGAGTTGCATGTAAAAAGAAGATTGCATGGAGAAAACATGAGGAATAGCCATGTGAAGAATGAAGAGAAGCAAAGTAGAATGAAAAAGCAGCTTCAGCAAGGGAGTGCCACGGGTACAGAGCATGGGCAGCAGTGAAAACAAATGAAGAAGCATGAGCTGGGAGCCAACATGAGAAAAACGATGTCAGAAAAGAGCTTGGGCCTGAATTCATGTGGAATATAATAAAATAAAATGAAGTGGGGCCCACTCTCATACACACATCCATGTAGCTACAGGCAATGAAGGAATGAGAGGGCTGAGCAAGTGAAAATAAAGGGCACCACGTGAGAATCATTAAAAAGAAGACACTTGGGCAGAGGCAAAGGGGGAAGAACCCATCGTCCATATCATTCATTCACACCACATTCACACCACTTCATCCAGAGACCATCCTCTCCACGCCACTCTCCATTCTCCACCTCCATCCATTCTTCAATGAAGCTCTAATCTCCATCCCTTGTGACTAGCTAAGAGGAGGCTCTTGGAGAAGCTTGAATCCATTACTTAAAAAGGAATTTTTGGCTAAGATTCTCATCTCTTTCTACACTTTTCTCTTTCTTGTATTTTCTTGGTTAAGATTGTATTAGATTAAAGATTTGTGTTGTTTATAATTAGTGGTTGGTTAGACACTAATTAGGATATTATTTGACTGATTATTTGATTAATTTAGTGCTGAATTTTCATTATTCTTACAATTATTCATGTATGCAGTCAAGGTGTTTGATGAAATGCATAAATGAAATTGTGTGCTTGAATGTTAAATTTGAGAATTCCTTACTATTTAGTTAGTTAATTCAACATCTTAGGATGATGATTCAGAGGCTAATTCAATTAATTAATCAAATTGAGTGTTCAAAAATCTTAATCACAAGAATTAGTAATTTAATGGGAGTTGAGGTCTTAATTAACATCAAGTTGCTAGTCTCTTGAATCTTGAATGGTATTCAAGATCATTTGCCAATGAACATGAATAGGGACTCTTAGGCTAGAATTAATCACAAATGGATTAGGATAAGGATAGTGGATACCAAGGGATGATTCCAAAGCTAGTCACAAGACCATCATTCAGCTATAATTCATCCAATTCGATAGTGTTTAGGAACTTTATTTCAATTTTATTTTAAATAGTTTAAGTAAATCAAAACTCCCAAATTAGATAACTTTTAGGATCTTTTAACATTTTGAAAACCCAATTAAACATTGAACTCCAATTCCAAGGGTAATGACCTAGGTTGCACCATTAGCTATATATTTTTCAACCTAATTTTATTTTGAGGGTTGCGCGACAGACCAGTCTCAGTTATCTAAGAAGGTATGCCTAGAAATGAGATAAGATGAGTTAATTGAATATGGTATTACAATTTCCATAATGAACTTTATGTATGAGTATGAGATATTTTTGGCTTCTAGCTCCTTTAAGGCAGGGAATTAAATGTAGTAGCTCTTCCTTGATCCTTGGGTTGAGAAGAGTTGAGCCAAGTAAGGTTATGATGATGTCATGGCTAAGAAAGGAATGAGTTTTCATGTTTTATGATGCATTTGATTCATTTAAAGCATAAGCATAGCATTCTTGCACCACATGCATGGCATACACTTATAGCATTCTTATATGTATTGAATTGGTTGATATTAGCTATTAGGATTCTCCGAAATCTCACCCCCATGCTCTCGCTAACCATTTCAGGTTCACCTAGCAAGGAGAAAGATGTGATAGAGCTTAGATGATAGTCATCATGTATTAGGATATTATTATGTATCACATTTTGATTTGTGTACCAACTATGACAGGGATAATGTACTTGATGTATATATATGACCATTTTGATGTGTCTTATGATGTACAACATTATGTTTTAGAATGGAGATGTATATACTAGCATGCGAATGTGCATATGTGGTGGTCTATGACAAGTTTTAGGCTTTATGTAAGTAAGGGGCATATGATAAGCCATGATGCATATGTGTATAATTGAGAACCAAGGGGTAAAATTTTGATCCAACCATCTTGGAATGATTAGAAATGTCATTTAGGATGAGAGAAATGTGCTCAAAGTGGAGGAAAACCATTTGGGCACCAAATGGTCCAAATTGGAACCAAAATTGGTTTTAAATTTCTCATAAAAAAACTCCTATGTTGAAAGTAGCTTAAATGACATAGTTTAAGCCAAATATTTAGCATGCATTTAGATCCGTGCTAGAGCTTTCTAGCAAGCTAAGAATAATAATTTTTGGAGTTGTATAGAATATTTTACATATTTCTGAAATTGTGCAGAATTTTCAAAATGGTCCTTGTACTATTCACACTGCACAAATTTGATATTTTGTGTCTTTTAGGAGCCAAATTAGGTCCAATGCTTATGAAATTTTACAAACATATAGGTGGCATTATAAGCTTTCTGTAGCCACTAAAATCACCTAATTTAGAGTTGTGTAAGGCAAGATATGCATTTTTAAAATTTAGGTCTGTCATATGGCTTCTAACTCAGCTAGAGTTAATGTTCCATTACATTTGATAGTGTAAATGAACTCAATTTTGCCTCAAAATTTTTGCAACATGTAGTTCACATCCTAAGCTTTCCATAGACACCTAATTGGCATGATTTGGAGTTGTATAGCTTGAATTATGAATTTTTAAAGTTAATGTATATTTTAGGGAGAATTATAATAAAGGACCAAAAAGTGAAAAAAATTATTCTTAAGGACCTGTTACCACTTGTTTTAGGATGATTACCACTGAGTTTAGTAACAATAAGTTGAACTTAATGGTAAAGGTCCTTAAAAATAAATTTTTCCACTTCTTGGTCCTTAAACATAATTTCCCTTATATTTTATGTGCATGCTGTCATCTTGGGTCCTATGGAATTTTTGTGTGTTCCATGAGCTAAACATGGTAAATTAAGTATGAACAAACTTGTTTATGATAAAAATGAATTAAGGAAAAGAGAGAATCAAGTTTGGGCTTTTATAACTTAAATGACCCTTAAATAGCTTGATTTCAGTGTTGAAAGCTTATAAATGGATGTGAGTTTCACTTGAAACTTCATATTTGAGATGAATGAATTAAGTGAAAGTTAGGTATGACACAAATTCCATACATGCATATTAGTTCATAGATACTTAGTTATGTGTAAATATATTAGAATCCATAAAAGTTAGAACTAAGTTTTCTAAGGGTTAAATCCTTGGTTACAAACATCAAAATACCTATACTTGGCAAACATGAATGCATTATGATGCTATACAAGTTAGATTACAAAAAGAATAGCATTTACACAAGAACCTAAAGCATCCAAGCATAGAAATCCCACACAATGTCTAAATCTAAGGGTAGTCATCCATTTGCTTCCCTTTTTCTTTAGTCAAGAAATCTTCACCTGAAATTGTTAGCTGATGAAATGAGGTGAGATCTGAATCTTAGTAACCAAAGAGAAATTCCATACATATGTGCAAATTAATCAACATAAATGTATTTTATACCAATAAATACCATACTTATCAATTTAATCAGAAAATGAACCAATTGGACTACTAATGACTATTATCTTATACTAACAATTACATACAATATGTTAGTGACCAAAAACAAAGGGAAAAGTCCATCCATGGCACCAACTCCCTATTGAGCATGCTCATAACTTAGTGCATTCCATTAAGTATGATCACAACTCAGTGTATAATCAAGGCACAATGTATGAGTGACCACATTATCATAGCTCTACCAAGGACACGATTATGGTTCAACACAAACAAGTAGCCAACCAATCATTTAGCATAAAAAAATATAGATATATGCAACAAATATAAGATTGAAATGAACATATCCATGGAATTAGAAAATCCTTGGTTGCCTCACTTAGTTATGCTAATTTCCTCAAGAGTTAAAAAAAACTGCCAACACTCGAAAGGTCCTAAATTAACTAAAATCATATTTTTAGTCATCATCTATTACAAAAATCAATTACTCATTCATTCTAAGTATTAAAAACTACCTAGGAACCACTTATCCAAACCTTTAGTGAATTCTGAATTTGAACTTAAGCCTTTTAACATTAGAAACTACAATGCCCTACACCAATTTCTTCATTCATTCCAAGTATTAAAAACTACCTAGGAACCACTTATCCAAACCTTTAGTGAATTCTGAATTTGAACTTAAGCCTTTTAACATTAGAAACTACAATGCCCTACACCAATTTCTTTTTATTGTGGCACAATAACAAAACCTAATATGAGAGTCAATCATTGAGACTAATTTCTAGCATAAAACACATCAAAATGGAGGGAAAACACTTATCCAATGGTCCCTCTAGCCTCAAGCTCCTAAAATCATGCAAGAAACCATTAAAACATCCAATTTCAAATTTGGAGATGAAGTGAAAATTCATCAAATAGGAAACTAATTGGACCAAAATGAAGAGGAAGATGAAAGGATCAACTTTTGTATAACTTACCTTGCCTAAATGCCATACCATTGAGAAATATATATACATCTCATTTCATTTCCTTTTTATGACAATAATTATTTATAATAACACTTTTGGCAATAGAATTTACCATTATTAAAGCATCAATTTCATCAATTATGCTCAAATAATTATTTTCATCATAGAAATTTCCAAATTCATGCCAAAGTTTGTTAGGCTTGGAATATCATGAGAAGAAAGTCAAATTTCAGGTATCACTCCATATACATAATTTTACAACTTTAGCACATAATAGGCATTAAACTTTGAAAAATCATAACTTGAGTTACACAATTCTGATTTGCACAAACTTGGTGTATACGGAAAGCTTAAAATGAGAACTATCTACTGTAAAACTTTTAGGTCTAAACAAGCTCACGTGTTCCTGCCAAACCCATGAAAACAATAGCTAGACCAAGTGAACAATAGATCAAAAAAACCTACATAATTGATTCAACTTTAAAAATTCATAATAAATTCTATAGAGTTCCAAAAATTATGTTTTAACTTTATGGAAAGCTCTAGATGAGCTCTAAATGGCTACCAAATGTTAGCTCAAATTTTTTTCCATTTGTCTAGTTTAGGTTTAGGAACATTTTATGACTCAAAAAGTGCAACTTTGGTTCCAAATGGTTCATTTTGAGTCATTTCATGCTATGTCATGATTTGAGCAAGTCATAAAATGACAAATACAACATATATGGCTGATCCACCATTTCCTAAAGGCCATGTAACATAAAATGATGCTCCCACTTGCCATTATACATAGGCAAATTCTAGAACTAACATGGTCAAATTATACATTATCATATATTTACATTAAAAAATGTTTTATACATCATTGTCTCATGCTTTTAGATGTGTGGGAAGGATTACATCTCATAATATACATATACATCATGGTGTATGCAAGGAATTACATTATGTAGTGTCAAAATGATACTTCTCATACTCTTTGCTTCCTTGAGAATTATTTAGATATGGTTAGGGAAAATATGGGAAAAAATGAGACTAAAAGAATCTCAATAGATTATTCATCATTCAAGCACACAATATGGCATATTCAAGGTAAAAAAGAGTAAGTATGCATATCATATAACACTATATTTACTAAGCTCATCTCATATTATTTCTAGGCTTCCTTCCACACCAATGCAAGGATTCAAGGAAAAGCCATTAAAATAATTAATTTAAATTACATTGCGTTGTGCATAAATTTCTCATTCGGTGTCCCATGGACCATATGGACTCATCCATATTATTCTCATATTTAATTACACAAATACAACTCAAAACCCTCTCAAGAAGTGGCCTAAAACTTAAGCAAAGGAAGTGGATACATAAAAACAAAGTGTACAACTTCGGATTGAAATCCCAGATTTCATAACTAAATTTAGAAAAATTGAAATAAAGTAAACCATAGCTTTTTGGAAAGCTCTAGATATTAAATTTATAGTAAAAATAATTTCAAGACACAAACACCTCATCTGGACCATGTTTGATAATAGAAAAGGCACAAAGATTTGGCTATCTAAATTTAATGATACAAACTTTGAAAATGCATAATTAATTCCAAAAAAATCCTATCCATGTAAAATATACTAATTTGGAAAGCTATAGATATTAAATAGAGGGAAAAAATAGTTCCAAATCAATCCAAGAGTGTTCAGACCTAAAAAATTAATGGAACAATACTAAGGGTCTAGCTGTGAGCCTAGAACAGAACAAAAATTTTAAAAATTCATATCTCCCACTCTAGACATCTAAATGAGGTGCTTCTAGTTGGCATGGGTCACTGGGAAGGTCTAGTATCTCTCTATAAAATTTTATAGCAATTGGACATTGTTTACCCTATGAATGATAGAGATCAAAATTTTGACTATATGAACAGTACCAATAGCAAATTCTAAAATTTCAGCCAACTTCAAAAATTTGCCAAAATTTTGTAGACCTCTAAATATTACCCACTTTAGCTTCCCAAAAAGCTCTCAATATGCTCTAGAGACATGCCAAATTTCATGGGTAAATTCATTCATTTGGTCAGATCTCAATATTGGGTTGTAAAATGGCTCATTTTGTGTCATATAAGGGCTCCAAGTGGTCCATTTTGATTTTTAAGACAACCATGGCTACCTGAGTACATGGGAAAGCACCAAAATAGTCTACTAAACTTATCTCAAAGGTGCAAAAACCCAGATTTCTTACACTCACTCATCCACCTAAAGTTATACACAAGAATGCATATGTCAAGTCTTGCCATTCTATACCCAAAATGTTCTATATCATACATATGGCATTAAATCTTATACATATATAATACATTTACATATTTACATGTGTCCATGAAGTCATATAACATATACAATAATGGATTACAACATATGCCACTCATGTGGCTACATAATAGCAATTTTCCACACTTTGTTGTCAATCTCCATTCTCTAGGCTTGGTGGCTTCGATCAACCTAAGGTCCAATTGGGCCCATTTCTAGTGGTTGGGCTATGGTTTAATGAATGGGTGCTACATTTTCCACATTTTCCAAGTGTTTTGCTTTTCCAAATAGGTGTGGTTGCTGAGCCTTTAGGGTTTTTAATGAGAAATGGGCTGACTCATCAGCCTAAGGTCCAATTGGGCCTATTTTTAGTGGTTGGGCTATGGTTTAATGAATGGGCTGCAAAAAATTTAGAGCTAAAAGTGGAATATGCTGACCCAATGGGCCAATTCCTTGTGAGTTTAGATTTTTATGCTTGTTGGGCCTTATTTCATAAGTTGGGCTGCAGAAATTTGATAGGGTCAGACCAAGTTCTAACAGTCAATCCAATTTGGGTCTGCATAATGTGTATTGGGCCAACTATAAGGGCTTATATAAATTGGGTCTTAGGCCTCTATTTCACTAAGTCAGGTTGGGCCATTGCTAGGTGATTTCTCTTGGCCCAAGTCTAATGATAAGAGTTGGACTTGCACCTAAAATCATTAGGCCTCCATAAATCCTTATCCATGATTTACTCAAATAAATTTTGGGCCCAAATTCTGCTTTAATCCAATTAAAATCTTAAACCTTTATTAATAACTTATTTCTTTATAAATTCTCATTTATATAGTTTACTTAATTATTCCATAATAATTATTATTAATTAGTCCAAATCCATGATTAACACCTTAATTAATTTTGGGGTGTTACACTATCTAGAGTGATATTAAGAACTTAGAAGGCAACAAAATAGAGTAAAACACCTGACTAGTTATAAAAACCTTATGGAAGGGTAAGATGTAAACTTTACTTATGATTAGGAAGTTGACAATGGGAGTTTGGGCACCAATGTATAATAAATAAGTGTGATTGACTAAATATATGAAGTGATGTATAGTCCATAATGAGTTAGAATATGTATATTTTAGAAGGTCCCCAAGGTTGAGACTTTATAGGTACAGAGGTCCTAACCCACTTGCTTAATCCCAGTTAATAAAGAATGCAATTACTCAATCTTAACTACTGCAATTTGGGTCTAATGAATAAGGGTGATAAGAGTTAAAGAATATTTCAAATAGTTTTATTCAAAACTATTAGAGTGAGCAAGCTATCTTTAGTTAATGATGACAAGGAAGGAGGGCAAGAAATCCTTAGGATTGTCGAATCCATTTCTAAATGGGGGATAGTGACTTTAAAGCAAGAGATTAAGGGTGATGATGTTTTCAAAGGAATCTTGAGAGCTTTGAGGCTCCTCCCTTAGTGTACTATGGCAAAAGAGGGAAATTATGATAAGGGGAAAGATAACCCTTTAGTGTGATAAGGGTGAGGTGCATTGGCACGGGGTGCTTGTGCATGTTATCTCTTTTATGTAATTTAGTTTACTTATGCTATGTGTTGACGTTCATTTAAGTGGTGGTTAGAGGCACTTTACATGCATGATACACTCGGGGAGTGTAAAGTAAGATTTTACAGCACTTTGGTGTTAAAGGCATATGGGACGTGCTCATTTACTAGCACTTTGGTGCTAGGGGCATATGGAACATGCCACTTATCATATGATTTGATGAATTTCAACTACCAAATTGGCGTCAAACTAGACTAAGTAGACTTTCTACCTAGAAGGTAAAAAGTAGATCTTGATAGTAAGGATCCACCTAAAAAGAGAATAAAATGGTACCTGTGTGCGTACAAGTGGTTGAGATACGGTCATCATGGGTGATTTGCATGTGTATGGCCACAGGAAAGAATTGCCTGCTAATATTGAAGGCAAGGTCTGATTCTGCCATCAGTAACCTTATTGTCATGCATCACGAGTGGTGTGATTAAGGCAATAGAGATAACATTGAGAATCTGAGATGGACTAGCATTCACTCTAGTGATAAAAACTCCTTAATTTTGAAAGAGGACTCCTTAATCTAGAATAATGGCTCTAGGCAGTGAACAAAAGGTGGTAGTAATGTAAGCGACTTATACTATTACAATAAAACTTTAGTATAATGATTGATAAGGAAAGGTGAAACACTAGTGGTAAATGATACTTGAGTTCTCTCCCCAAGAATCCCTACCAGATCCGTTGATATTTAGAGAATGCTTGATAATGAAAAGATTCACTAAGTCTCCTTCTTATGTTTGTTTAACTCCCAACAGCCAGATATAAATTGAAACCTAAGAACTTTTGGAGAGCAGAAGAATTAGTTGTGGCTGGCACAAACCATTATTCAAGGATAAAAAAAAAACTATCATACCCTTACATACTATATGCTATTGTTTACTATTAAAAGACCTTGTACTTATCGTTAGAAAACCTTGTAAACAAGGTCTCTGATTTTCACACTACTAAATGTAAGTTCTTGTTAATAAGATCTTAGACCATATACACAAGATATTATCTCATTAATCTTTAGGTATTTTTATGAACCTCTAAATTGTAGCATTTTACCCAAAAAAAAACTTATCTATATATGAGGAAGTTAGAGGGAAATTGGTACATCTTGGAGAGGGTGAATAATATGCTAGTTGAAGTATGATTATACTTGTGTGAAAATACCTCAGTTAAGTGTAAATGATACAAAGGAGTAGTCCTTTGGGGCTATATAATGGCATAAGACCCAAAGAGATGTATAGTTGACATCAAATGAGTATATATGCCATTAAGTTGACTACTAATGCTAGTAGTAGTTGAAAACTAAGATGAAACACTTAGATCTATTGATCATGGTAATCTTTATAACCACATGTATATGATTGCGGTGATGCCTTCGCCACTGTAAAAAAAAAGAGAGAGAGGGAAAGGGGCTATTAAGGATTTTCCTATGTTGAATACACCTACGGATGACAACTAGATTGCCTATAATGAACCATCACTATGAATTGGAAATTCCTAGTGTTGTAGGCAAGTGGTCAAGCTATGTCACCTAATAAAGTATCCACTTAAGCTATGGCTTATAAGATTTAAGGATTTTCATTCCCAAGTCTTAAAAGATTACCTTGATACTTTAGACAAAGTACCTTCACCCTTGAAATCAAGCCTTATCAAGGAATATAGCCTAGACTTAAAGGATCATGTTTACTTTCGCTTTAGAGATTATGTTTGATTTCGATTAGGTGGAAGGTGACCTTAAAGTGTTTGAATGCCTTAAATGGATTAGTCATAAGATTAGACTTTATATTGGTTCCAAACTTTAAAAATCTTGATGAATAAAAAAAAGGGGAAACTTGGGTACTGACTAGAGATGAGAGTAGAATTTATATGTCTAATGAAGATAATAGACTTTTTACTAACAGACCATAAATGAGGATATAATATGGGCAATAATTTTTGAGATAATTGGATGTAAGACTTAGAAACTTAGATTAGATGACTCTATAGGAAGTAAGACCTGTTTCAATTAAGAAGGTTGAGCTAAAGAAATGTTGGGGTAATCCAAGTGAAGGACGAATGAAACTTCATTATGAAATAAGGTTATCTACCTATGTTGCTATTAGTGGAATAAATTCTAAAAAGGTTAATCAAGTGGAATTCCTTTTAATTATTGGTATCAACTATTAAGGAAAGTTAAACTAAAGTATCTAGGAGTTATCTTTTAAATGAATTGAGAGTTAAGAAGGAAAGGAAGTTAACATGAATATTCAATGATTGACTTTTGGAACAAGAAAAAATGAAAGAGGGGAGCAGGAAAAGAAAAAGAAAGAGATAGAATAGAACAAAACAAACGCTACAAAGAGAGAGAGATTTTAAGATTTATTTAACCTAAGTGCTTAGACTTGCTATAAGGTGATCAAGTATAACTTGGTCTAGATCTCTTTAATGGTGGACAAGGGAAGAAGATGGAATATTTAGGTTAGTATGTCATTTGACTTTAGTTGAGAAAGAAGAAATAGAATTGTAGATAATAAGCAAGGTAGTAACATAATAAGGACATCTTTTACAGGAAAGTAGCGGGGAAAGGACTAGGTTCTTATGAAATTTTGAAAAAAAACAAGATGAAAGCTATGAGGACAGTTTATCCAGCACAAAGTGAGTGAGGTACGACTAATTTTGAGGACAAAATTTCTAGAAGGAGGGGAGAATGTAACACCCCAAAATTTATTAAGGTGTTAATCATAGATTTGGACTAATTAAAGATAATTATTATGGAATAATTGGGTAAGCTATATGAATGGGAATTTATAGAGAAATAAGTTATTAATGTGGGTTTAAGATTTCAATTAGATTAAAGCTTAATTTGGGCCCAAAATTAATTTTAGTAAGCCATGGATAAAGATTTATGGAGGCCTAATGATTTTAGGTGCAAGCCCAACTGTTTATCATGAGACTTGGGCCAAGAGAGATCACCTAGCAATGGCCCAATCTGATTTAGTAAAATAGAGGCCCAAAACCCAATTTACATGAGCCCTTATAGTTGGCCCAACACATACTATGTAGGCCGAAATTGGATTGACTCTTGGAACTTGGCCTAATCCAATCAAATTTCTGCAGCCTAACTTATGAAATAAGGCCCAACAAGCATAAGAATCTGAACCCATGAGGATTTGGGCCTTTAGGTCAACCTATAACCCATTTGGGACCTAACTTAAACCTAACTAAACCTTAAATACACTCAGCCTCCTCTGCATTCTGCAAAAAAAACACAAGAGGCAGAGCAAAATTTGGAGGTTTAGAGGGAGGCTAGGGTTTTTCTGCATTCCTCCACCATTTCTCACTTCCAGTGAAAGATTTGGCCAAGGTAATCTATACAAAACATGTCTCTCTCATTCTCCTTTTCATTTTGGTCTGATTGGTTTGTCATTTTGAGAATTTTTCCTCTCTTCTTAAGATGAAATATAGTTCTTGGATGATTGTTGCAAGACTTTCGGAGTTGAAGGTTAGAGGGATGATTGGGTAAGCATTTCTCTTCTATTTTGTGTATTATTTTACTGGAAAATGTCCCTAAGGGTTGATTTTCATAATGGGTTTTGCTATTATGCGAAATTACAAAGGTTAAAAATTAAATTTTCTGGGCTTGATGACTTAAATCCTAATTTCGGAATGTCCCATGGTGTGTTCTTAGTAGTTGAGGCTCAACTCAGTCTATTTAACCTTTCAGATGTATGGGTAAGTGATTTCTCCCCTTTTATGAGATGTATGTACTAAATTCCCATCATTTGGACTAACTTCTGGTGCATGGCTTATATATGTACGAAAATAGAGATGTGAGGAGTAAACCATTGTGAGCTTTGATGTCTTGACCTTGAATTGGTGCAATTAACCCTTTAAGAAGCTAGGTAAGTAACTTTTAGGTAGCCATTGGTGGTTTAACCCTTTAGATATATGATTTATTGCTAGAAATAATGATAACTATACTTGTTTTAGGTTTAGTGTGCATTTGAATTATAATGGTAGCTAGAGGCAGAGTAATTAGCTTCATTGAGGTAACTAGAGTTACTTTCCTAATTCCATGTATATGCCCATGTTAATGTGATGTTTACTATACATGCTTGATTTTGAAATGCTAAATGATTAGTTGACTACTTAAATTGTTATTGTGATTGGACCTTGTGAGTTCATGGTGGAGCTGTGGTGCGGCTACCACCCATGCATGTGCTTTGATCAGGCACCGAGTTGTGATCAGACTCTAGATGCACTGAGCCCTGGTTGTGCTCATTATAGAGTAGGTGCCATGGATGGACCTCTTCCGGTATTATTGGCCATTAACATGTTGTGTATGATTGTTGGTATGGGACAATAGTTATTGGTAGCTCAACTAGTTCATTTGTAAATTGAATTGATGGTTTTGGTATTGATGATATGAAATTGCATTGTATTGATTAATCTGTACATATATATAGAATTTTCCTCTTGTTACTGAGATTATATGTCTCACCCCGATTGTGGCCAAACATTTTCAGGGACAGGACCTCTTAGTGGCAAGGAGAAAATTAATAAAAGTTTGTTATGTGATTTGGTAGTAGGTAGGTTTAGAAATCTTGTCAGATTGTATTCATATAACTAGACTACTAGTTTTATGTAATTGCCGCATTACATCATGAATTGCCAAGCATAGGGACTGTAATCATTTGATACATCAGATGTCAACTTAAACTAGTGATGTATGGAATTTCTAATAGGAATTATGTTTGAATGTAAATGTGAGTAGTGTATGAACTTTTTGCTGTTATTGATCTATGAACTCACTAGTTTATGGTGGCTAAAAGGTTAAGGATCCACATTTGAGTTTTGAATGTATAATGATAGATGTGTTAGGTGGATTAGGTAAAAGAAAGATACTAAATCTTCACAAACTAAGTTTAAGTGGCCTAGAGTATTGCTAGAGGGGGAATTGGAGAGCATGAAATGAAATCTTGGGAGTTATAAGAACAGAAGGGAATTGGCCGTAGCCAAAATTTAATTAGCCTCGGCCAAAAGCGACGAAGTTTCCCAGAGAGGGTAACAGAGGGAATTGGCCGTGACCAACATTTGATTAGCCTCAGCCAAATTTGGTGAAGCTGTTAGGGAAGAAAACAGAGAGCAATTGGTCGTGGCGAACAATGAGGTTGGCCGCGGCTAAGTCTAAGAGGCAGGTCTCAGGATGTTCTAGAGGGTATTTAGCCATGGCAAAAGGGATATTTGGTCTTAAAGAAATGTGCAAAATTTATGAAGGTGTAAGGAGTTGAACTCGAGAGTAATTGGCCACGGCGCGATGGAATTTAGCCATGGCGAAGGTGCTTAATTTCTCATATTCACCTTGAAACCTTAGTTTCTTCTATGGTAATATTAAGGAATTATTTAGAAATACTTGTAGGAGGTTTTTATGAGTTGGAATTGATGGATAGAAAATCAAATGCTCCTTATTGATGATTAAATTCACTTGCACATTCAAATAATTGTGGTTGTCTAATAAATGACCTTAATAACATCAAGGTTCAAATTTCTCTGCATTTTTCGAATATAATTAGTTGTAATGACTTTCAACCTTGATTTATGGTTATTAATCGTGTACTTAACCTTAATTATGATGATTAAAAGTTAGGGTTGTCACATCTAGTGTCTAAGGCCCCATATTAGATGGCTCCTATCGAGCTAGCTAAGCTTAAGAAACAAATAGAAGAGCTCTTAGAGAAGGGTTTTATCAGACCCAGTGTCTTGCCATGGGGAGCTCCAGTCTTATTCATAAAGAAGAAAGATGGAAGCCTTAGGCTATATATAGATTATAAGGAACTCAATAAAATAACCATTAAGAATAAGTACCTTTTCCCTCGCATAGGTGACCTCCTAGATCAGTTAGTAGGAGCATCAGTATTTTCTAAGATAGACCTCAGGTCGGGATATCACCAGCTTAGAATAAAGGCTGAGGATATTCCTAAAATAGCATTTAGTACTAGATATGGGCATTATGAATTTTTAGTTATGCCCTTTGGGTTGACAAATGCACCCGCAGTATTCATGAACTATATGAATAGAGTTTTCAGGCTATACTTAGATAGATTCATAGTTGTCTTCATAGATGATATTCTTATCTACTCAAAAAGTGGAGAAGAATATGAGCAGCGCCTGAGATTAGCCTTAGAGACCCTGAGAGAGAAACAGTTATATGCTAAACTTAGTAAATGTGAGTTCTAGCTCACTAAGGTTTAGTTTCTAGATCATGTGATCACCCAGGCAGGGGTCGTAGTAGATCCCCAAAAGGTAGAGGCAGTATTACAGTGGGAGAGACTTAGGATAGTGATAGAGATAAAAAGTTTCCTAGGTTTAGCAGGTTACTACAGAAGGTTCATTCAGGGCTTTTCTCAAATAGTGATGACACTGACCCGGCTTACTAGAAAGAATGTGCCGTTCATGTAGAATGAAAAATGTGAGAGTAGTTTTTAGGAAGCACAAGTTAACCACGGCCCTAATCCTAGTACTCCTTGACCCTAAAGAGACTTTTGTAGTCTACAGTAATGTTTCAAAGAAAGGGTTAGGATGTGCGTAACATCCAGTTATCTGAAAACGAGAAAAAACATGAGAAACGTAATGTATGATTTCTCTGTCAACAAAAAAAATTCATCGGATACAAAAGCAAGTCCCCCAAAATGATGTAGTTAAGGCTCTAAAAAATTTGGGAAGTATTTTAGACTCCTAAAAATGAGAATCTTAGGCTTAGACGGAAAGAAAAACGGAGTTAGAATGAAAAAAGAATTTCTTACGAAAAACTTACGAAATGTAATGGCATTTTTGTAATTTTGAGTAAATTTTGGAATTCATATAGGAGGGCTTTATAAATGAAAGTTTTGAGTTCTCTGGGGTTCTTAAAGGCCCTAAAAACCATGGAAAGCCCCTGGACAATTAAAACTCCTCCGATGGACGTTTTCTAATGTTGGTGTACCTGAACTTTGATGAATCCATTTGGGAAGGTTTTAGCTCCGATTTGAATGATTCTAAAGACATTTGACTAAATTGGGAACTTAAATTTCATAATGGAAAAGACGCTTCTTAAAAAAGAGCTAAAATCAAGGAGAAACGAAAATGCCAAGAACGAACGGCAAAATGGAAATTTTTAAAAAAGACATTCTCCTCCACCTATAAATAGGAGGCGCCCCACTCTCTCCTTCATTTAGACTCAGAATTTTTTGCCCAATTTCAGAGAAGAAGGCTAGGGTTTAGGTACACCAAAGGGAGAGAAGAAGAAGGAGAAATCCAAGCTTTAAGGTATCGTTTCTTTGTGGTTTTTCATGCTTCCTTCCATCCAAACCTCCTCTCCTTCATTCTCCTTTGTTTCCTTTGATTAAAATGAAGTTTAAAAATCTGATTTAAGGCAGAAACTTAAGGGATATTTTGGATATGCAGAGCAGAGCTTAGAGAAAGCAAGATTCAAGTGAGAAAAAGCAAGAAAACAAGGTAATTTCTCTTCCTATGGTTGCTACCTTTGGTTCCCCTACTTCTCCATTTCGCCTAACCTAAGGAACCCTAAGAGGATTTGATTTTTAGGCAAAATCAAGGATGAATCTAAAGAAAAAGGGTGTGGAGATTTAGAATATGCAAAAGGAATTAACAAAAAATCATTAGATTTCAAGATGTAAATTCTAGGGTTTCAAGTGCACCCTGTAAAATTTGATCTTGTATAATGATTGCTACACCTAAATAAGAGTTTAAATGAGCTTCTAAGATCCCTAGAAGTCTCCCCACATGCATCTCCCCTTGAGAAAACCAAACAAAGTCCAAGGAAGCCAAAAACCTCCATTGTCTCGGCCAAGAGAGGTTCTCATAGCTAGGGAGAGTTTTAAAATTTTCTAAGTCCATTTTTGAGTCATATATGATGAATGAATATGAGGGGAGGCCTTGGAAAAAAATTAGAACCCATAGAAAGTGAGTTAGTTCTTTATGTTCCATATTATGACCTAAAGAAGCAACATGTAGTTAGGCTCTTGGTTTTAATTGTGTAATATCTCCAAGAGGCTTAAAAAGAGTCAAGAATCATATTTGAAAGGAAAGAATGGAGCCTAGAATTTATTTGAGGGGTGTTGCTTCATTAAGTGCAATTATAGAACCATAATGAGATTATAGACTAACCTAGTGTCTAAGCAAATTTTATGGTCTTAGAATTGAGTCCATGAACCTAATTGGTTTCCATAAATTATGTCTAGGCCAAGAGAAATCTTCCCCACACTTTTTGTGTGTGTGTGGCCGAAGCAAGGAAGGGAGATTCAAGGGAAAAAGTGTGTAATTGCTTCCAAGGTAGCTCTCTCCACCTTCTCTCATGCATGGATGTGTGCTTAGCTTGTCTTGAATATGTGTATACTTATTTTTAAGCCATGAAAAGTATTTTAGCATGACTTTAATTCCATGGTGCCATGATGTTACATTATACTCTTATATGATATTTTTGATGTATGCTTGGGTTTGCTTGAGTATGATGAGACCAAGAACCCTTAGCCATGGTGAGGATGAGCTAAAAACTCTTAAGATTGGTTGAGACAAAGCAAAGAGTCTCCTAAAAGCAAGATGGACTCCTAAGAGCATGGTTGAGTCCAAGAATCTCTTAAAGAATGGGTGAGGCAAGTCCAACATCCACAAAAAATTGGGTAAGGTCAAACCACTTGCTTGGCAAACCTTTGTATGCTATGTATGACTTTCTCAAATGATGAAAATGTCTCTTGAATGTTTGCACATGTCAACATGACTATACATGCATTTATGAGACTTGTTTGCATCCATTATGTATGATTGAATGAGAGATGAGCTATTGGGATTCTTTGAATCTCATTCCCTCCTCTCCAATGTTCTAACATGCTAGGTGGACTAAGAGAGCAAGGTAATGGAAGCCAACCACCTTGAAGAAAAGAGTTTGACAACAAAGTGTTTGAATTTTGTTACTTTAAAGCCATGCAAAGGGCAATTGATGTAACCAATAGATGCATATGTATTATGATATCATGAACACATGTAATTATGTTAATATGTCATGTATGAATGAGAGGACATATTATGTGACCATTAGAATGTGATTTGAGTATGTGATGACAAATTAGCTTCGTGAATGACATTATGGAATTATGCATATGTATCGATGAGATAGCCAAAATGAAATGCATGAGGATTGGGACTAATTGGGCAGCCTACACAAGTCCTAATTATGTTTTTAGATTTGCCCAAGAGGTACCAAACCCCAAGGAAAGCCATTTGGACATGTTGGTATCCTATATGGAGCCAAAATTGACCATAATGGAACCCTATATCACTTTTTATCCAAATGAGCTCTTCTTGATCTAAAATTTAGGAAGAAATTAGAGCTTGTTAAGATCTTTTTGGGAAGCTAAAGAACATAATTTTTGGAGGTTTACAGAATATTTGATGAATTTTCAAAGGTGGGAAATTTTTTGGTTTTAGTCATGTCACTATTCACTCAAGTTTGAAAATGAAATCTGTCACACAGGGCTCAAATGATGTCTAATCCACAAAATTTTATACACAAAAACTAGACATTTACAGTGACTTATACCAACTAGAAGCACTTCATTTGGATGTCTAGAGAGGGAGATATGAATTTTCAAAGAATCTGTCCTGTATTAGAAACTTCGCCCGACCTCAGTTACTATTTTATTGGATTTTGAGGTCTAGGCATGCTTGACTCAGTCTGGAGTTATTTTTTCCCCCTATCTAACATCCACAGGTTTCCATATTGGTATCATTTGCATAGATTGGATTTTTTTTAAATTAATTGGACATTTTTTAATTTTGCTGCAGAATTCTGTGACAGCACCAGTGGACAGCCTAACCTCTGGACCATTTCGAATGTTAAACGTCCTCTGTGTTGGATGTTATAGTCTGAAAATATTTTTAGTATGAAGTATACATGTGTATATTTTTAGAATGGCCAAGAATTCATGATTTTGATTTTTCTAGAATTAGTTATGATTTTCCAAATTTGTGACAAAAAAGTGAAAACATCTGGCCAAAAATATGTTAGTGTATTTTAAGCTTCCCTTTGAGTTCCATGAGATGTAGGCCACTTTTTATGGTGCAAATGAATTGTATTCATGTAATTAAATATGAGAATGTGATGTATGAGCTCACATTATCCACGTAACACTAAATGAAAATTTCATATGCGACACAATGTAAAAATATTTATTATTTTTATCCTATTTTCTTAATTCTTCCATGCGATGCATAATGAGAAGCATAGATATAGCATGAAATGAGCTAAAAATTATAGTGTTACAATGTGTGCTTATGTAGAAAGATTGAGTGGTAGCTTATGCTTCTAGATAGTTAAAACCTCACGAGAAAAACTACCCCACACACTACTTAGAGTTAGCCGTAGTGGTGTTTGCTTTAAAAATATGGAGACACTACTTGTATGGGGTAGCTATAGAAAGTTATAGTGACCACAAGAGCTTTAAATATTTATTTGAACAGAAATAATTGAATATGAGACAGTGGAGATTGTTAGAATTTTTGAAAGACTATGATTTCACACTAAAAATACCATCCCGATAAGGCTAATGTGGTAATCGACTCCCTGAGTAGAAAATCCATACACATGGCCTGTATAATGATTCGAGAGCAAGAATTGATTGAGAGATTCAGAGACATGAGTCTCTCCTGCGAGGTGTATTCAGGTAAGCTATTAATGAGTGAAACCCGAATAGAAAATGACCTAAGAAATCAGATAAGAGAGGCTCAGTAGATAAATGATCATGTTAATAAAATTAGAGCCCAGATAGCCCAGGATAGCATCCTGGAATTCAATTTGTCTGAGGATGATATAGTAAGATATAGGGATAGGCTATATGTGCCTAGAAATACAAAAATCAGAGAGAAAATATTAAATAAGGCACATAAGAGCAAATACACCATTCATTTGGGCAGTAATAGAATGTACCTGGATTTAAAGAAAATGTTCTCGTAGCCTGGAATGAAAACAGATATAGCAGAATATGTCTTCCAATGTTTAGTATGCCAGAGAGTGAAAATAGAATATTAGAAACCAACTGGGTTACTTCAACCCCTAGATATCTTGGAGTGGAAATGAGATAGTATAGTTATGAATTTTGTCATAGGTTTACCCATGACATCCTCGGGGCATGGTGCAATATGGGTAATAACGGATAGATGAACAAAGTCAGCACATTTCTACCCATGACAGCCATTTATACCCTAGATAAGTTAGCCCAGCTGTACATCAGGGAGATAGTTAGATTACAGGTGTGTCTAGGAGCATAGCTCCAGATAGAGATCTCAGATTCATATCGAATGTCTGAAGATCATTACAGGATGCTTTAGGTACCATACTCAAATTTAGCACAGCCTATCACTCTTAGACGGATGGACAGACAGAGAGAACCATCCAAACTCTAGGGGACATGTTGAGGGCGTGTGTCTTAGAAATGAAAGAAAATTGGTATACATACTTGCCTCTAGTGGAGTTTGCCTATAATAATAGTTACCATACAAGTATACAGATCGCACCGTATGAAGCATTGTATGAGAGGAAGTGTAGGTCTCTGATGTATTGGGTTGAGCTAGGAGAATGGAGCCTTATAGGCCCAAAGTTAGTGGACTAGACATCTAAATAGATTAAGACCATTAGAAAGAAATTTTTGAAGGCCCAGAGTAGACAGACAAGTTATGCAGATAAATATAAACGGGCGTTAGAGTTTGAGATTAGGGACCATGTTTTCATTAGGGTGTCTCTAGTTATAGGGATAGGTCAGTCCAAAAAAGCAAAAAGCTCCGTCCAAAGTACATAGGTCTTTTCCAGATTCTTGATAAAGTAGGACCTGTGGCTTACGGACTAGCCCTTCCCCTAAACCTAAGCCAAGTACACAATATATTCTATGTTTCCCAACATAAAAAGTACCAGCCTGACCCCTCACATATCATAAAATATGAGAATGTGCAGTTACAGGATGATCTATCATATATAGTATCACCAAATCGGATCGTGGACGTTAGACTCAAGCAGTTATGGAATAAAATGATACTGCTGGTGAAAGTGGTTTAGAAGGGGTTATCCCTTGAAAAAGCCACCTAGAAGCTAGAGGATGATATGAGAAAGAAACATCCAGAGCTCTTTCCAGAAGGTATGTTATCCAAAATTTTAAGGACGACATTTTTTAAAGGGGGAGAATTGTAGCATTCGATTTTTGTAGACGATGGAAATGGGAGAGTTTTCAAAGCAAGTCCCCCGAAATGAATTAAGTAAGATTCCAAAAAAATTGAGTAACATTCTAGATTCCTAAAAATGAGAATTCTAGCCTCAGATAGAAGGAAAAATGGAGTTAGAATGAAGAAATAATTTCTGACAAAAAACCTACAAAATGTAATTGCATTTTTGTAATTTTGAGCAAATTCATATAGGAAGGCTTTTTAAATGAAAGTTTTGAGTTCTCTAGGGTTCTCAGAGGCCTTGAAAATCATGGGAAGCCCCGAGACAGTTAAAATCCCTCCGGTGGACATTTTCTAATGTCAGTGTATCCAAACTATGACGGATTCATTTGAGAAGGTTTTAGCTCCAATTTGGTGATTCCAAAGACATTTTACTAAATTGGGAACCTAAATTTTATAATGAAAAAGACAGTTCTTAAAAAGGAGCTAAAACAAAGTAGAAATAAAAATGTCAAAAACAAAGGACAAAATAGAAATTTTTGAAAAAGCTATTCTCCTCCACTTATAAATAGAAGCCGCCCCATTCTCACCTTCATTTAGCTTCCCTTGTTTTTGCCCAAATTCAGAGAAGAAGGCTAGGGTTTTAGGCGCACCAAAGGGAGTGAAGAAGAAGGAGAAATTCAAGGCATAAGGTATGGAAATTTGCTTATTTTTTATGTTTTCTCTTAGATAATCTCTTCTCCTCCTTTTTCCCCTTCTTTTTTATGGTTTTGTTGAAGTTTTTGGGTCTATTTTGAGGGAAGAACAAAGGAGAAATTTCAAAATTGAGGTGAGGAAGCCAAGGAAGGTGAAGAACAAGCAAGAAAAACTAAGGAAATCAAGGTATCATGCAATCTTTTTACTTGATCTTCTTCCTCCCTCCTCTTGTGAGCATTTTGACCTATATATGGTCAGTCTTAGGGAGTTAAGTTTTCAACCAAACCAAGGGTAAATCTTAGGAATTTGAGGGAGAAGAACAAGAATATGCAAAGAAAACAACAAACTAGCTATTAGATTTCAAGATGTAAATTCTAAGGTTTCAAGTGTTCCTTCCAAAATATGATTTTGTACAATGATTCCTAGGCATAAATAAGAGTTTAAATGAGTTCTTAAGATCCCTAGAAGTCTCGCCATGTGCTTCCTTCATCAAGAAAACAAATAAAACTCTAAGAAGCCCTATTTTCTCTATAGTCTCAGCCTAGATGGGTTTAGATGCCTAAGGAGAGTTTTAAATTTTTTTAAACTTATTTTTGAGTCATATATGATGAATGAAAATGAGGCGAGCCCTTAGAAAAATTTAAAACCTATAGAAAGTGAGTTGGTGCTTTATGTTCCATATTATGACCTAAAGAAGCAACATGAAGCTAGGCACTTGGGTTTAATTGTGTGATGACTCCAAGAGGCTTAAAATGAGTCAATAATCATATTTGAAGGGAAAGAATGGAGCCTAGAATTTATTTGATGGGTGTTTCTTCATTAGGTGCCATTTTGGAACCATAATGGGGTTTATAAGTCAAGATAGTGTCTAAGCAAATTGTATGGCTTTAGAATTGAGTTCATGAAACTAATTAGCTTCCATAAATTGTGTCTAGGCCAAGAGAAAGTATTCCCACACAATTATGTGTGTGTGGCCAAAGGAAGGAGAATTAATTCAAAGGAAAAAGTGTGCGGTTGTCTCCAAGGTAGCTGTGTGCTTAGCTTGTCTTAGAATGTGTGTGTGTGTATTTTTAAGCCATGAAAAGTATGCTAGCATGATTTCATATGCCATGATACCATGATGACATGTTATGTTTCTAAATAACGCTATGATGTTTGTTTGGGTTTGCTTGAGTGTGGAAATGCCAAGAACTCTTAACCATAGTGAGGATGAGCCAAAACCCTTTAGAATTGGTTAAGATAAAGTAAAGAGTCTCCCAAAAGTAAGATGGACTACCAAGAGCAAGGTTAAGTCCAAGAATTTCTCAAAGAATGGGTGAGGCAAGTCCAAAATCTATGAAGAAAAGGGTGAGGCCAATCGATCCATTTGGCAAGCCTTTAGATGCCTTGTATGACTTACTCACATGTCAAACTTGCTTCTTGAATGTTCATGTCATCTATTATGTCCATGTATGTATTTTCAAGACTTGCTTTGCATATGTTATGTGTGATTGAAAAGGAAATGAGCTATTGGGATTCTTTGAATCTCATTCCCTCCTCTATAATATTCTAATATGTTAGGTGGACCGAGAGACCAAGGCAAAGGAAGCCAACTACATGAGAAATGAAAGCATGACACTAAAGTGTTGGAATTTTGTTCTTTAAGGCCATATTGATGTTAAATGATGTAACCCATTGTTGTATATGGTCTATGACCTCTTGAACATATATAATTATGTTATTATGTGATGTATAAATAGGAGAATATGTTATGTGACCATTAGAATGCAATTTGAGTGTGTTATGGCAATGTGGCTTCTTGAATGATATTATGGAAATGTGTATAAGTGTGAGTGAGATGGCCAAAATGAGATGCATAAGGGTTGGGACAATTTGGGCAGCTCCCACAAGTCCTAATTATGCTTTTAGACTTGCCTAAAAGGTGCCAAACCCCAAGGAAAGCTATTTGGACATGTTGGTATCCTATACGGAGCCAAAATTGACCATAATGGAACTCTATATCACTTTTTGTCCAAATGATCTCTTTTTGACTTAAGATTTGGCATAAAATTAGAATTCATTTAGAAATTTTTGGGAAGATAAAATATGGAATTTTTAAAGGTCTACAGAATATTTGATGAATTTTCAAAGTTGGCAAATTTTCTGGTTTTGGTCATGTTACTGTTCACTCAGGTTCGAAAATGAAATCTATCACACAGGGCCCAAGTGATATCCAATTGCCATGAAATTTTATACAAATAAACTAGATATTCCCAATGACTTATGCCAACCAGAAGCACCCATTTGGATGTCTAGAAAGAGAAATATGAATTTTCAAAGAATCTGTATAGTATCAAGAACTTTTGTTGACCTTAGTTACTTTTTGATTAAGTTTTGAGGTTTGGATGTGTCTGAACTAGTCTAGAGTTATTTTTTGCCTCTAGCTAATAGCCACATATTTCCAAATTGGTATCATTTGCATGGATTGGATTTTTGTGGAATTAATTGGACATTTTTGAAATTTGCTGCAGAATTTTGTGATAGTACCAGTGGACAGCTTGACCTCTGAACCTTTTCAAATGTCAAACGTCTTTTGTGTTGGATGTTATAGTCTAGACATATTTTTAGTACATATTAGACATGTATAGATTTCCAAAACGGCTAAGAGTGCATGATTTCAATTTTTCTAGAATTAGTTATGATTTTCCAATGTTTGTGACAGAAAAGAGAAAAGTTTGGCCAAAAATATATACATGTATTTTATGCTTCTCTTTGATTTCCACGAGATGTAGGCCACTTTTGATAATGCAAATGAGTTGTATTCATGTAATTAAATATGAGAATATGCTATATGAGCTCACATGGTCCATGTGATACCGAATGAAATTTTTATACATGACATAACACTAAAATAATCAATATTTTTATGCTATTTTTTTTGTTCTTCCATGGAATGCTTGATGTTAAATATGGAGATAGCATGAGATAAGTTAGGAAATTATGATGTTACATAAGCTCATGGAAAAATGTAATATGATGCATGACTCTTGTATAAACCATATATGGCATGAAGTCCAAGGAAATGAGAATTTTGGCTTCTTGATAGCTTGATGTATTAGTGCATTAATGGAAGTGGAATGGCCAAATTAAGATGCATGAGGTTTAGGACCATTTGGACAGTTCATACAAGTCACATTCATGCTCTTAAACTTGCCCAAGAGGTGCGAAACTCAAAGGAAGGTCATTTGGACCAAAGTGATACCTTATGAGAGGTAAAATTGGCCATTTTAGTGAGCTATATCACTTTTTTGTCTAAATGAGCTCTTCTTGGTCTAAAATTTGGTGTGCATCTAGATCTTGTTGAGATATTTTTAAGAAGCTAAAGTGGGTATTATTTGGAAGTCTTTGAAATATTTGGCAAATTTTTGAAGTTGAAAAATTTTTCTAGTCTGGCCACTGGTACTGTTTATATAGTCCAAAATTTGTTCTCTATCATTCATGGGGAAAATGATGTCCAATTGCCACGAAATTTTACATGGAGAAGCTAGACCTTTCTAGTGACTTGAAAAACCTTATTTGGACCTCTAGAGAGGGAGATATTAATTTTTGAAGTTGTTATCTAGTACTAGGCTTCCAGTCAGACCCATGTTATTATTTGATTAATATTTGGGGTCGGAACGTTCTTAGATTGGTCTAAAGTTATTTTTTCCTCTAGATAACATTTGTAGATTTCTATATTGGTATCATTTGTAGGGAATAGACTTTTGTGGAATTAATTAGGCATTTTTGAAATTTATGATAATAAACTATATCAGTATTAGGTGGCATTCTGACCTTTGTGGCTATTTCATTGTCAAACATGGCCCAAATGGAGTTGATGTGGCTGGTAATTATCTTTAATGTAAATTTTATATTTAAAGCTTTCCAGAAAGCTATGGTGTGTATGATTTTAATTTTTCTACATTTAGTTATGATTTTTCAAAGTTGCCCTTAAAATCTGCCACATGTTGTCTGAGAAGAAGTAATGGAATTTCAAGGTTTTTGACTTGGAAATTGTGGATTGCTTGTTATTTTGAGTTGGTTGTGATTTGTTCAAATGATAAATGACTAGAAAATGTTATTGGATGATCCCCAGGGCCGACGTAATGCAAATTGAGGAAATTTACCTTGATGCAACGTAAAAAAAGTGCATTTTTTTCATACATTTCCTTACTTTTGTCTTGTAAATGTGTACCTATTGCCCTAAATGGAAGAGTATGATAATAGAAATATAAGGCATTACAAAGTGTCTAGTGTGGTTAAGTTTGTTAAGTAGATTTTCTCTAGATTTGGCATTTCTAAGGCCATCATATGTGATAATGGGTTGATTTTAGGAACCATCAGTTCAAGTCCTTGTCGTGCAAGTATGGGTGTCACCTTAGGGCTAACACTACATATCATCTACAAACTAGTAGTCAAGTTGAAGTCTCTAATAAGGAGTTGAAAGGCATATTAGAAAAGACTGTAAGTACATCTAGGGAATATTGGTCTATGAAATTGAATGATGCGTTGTGGGCATATAGGACTACATATAAAACACCCTTAAGTATGTCCCCTTACAGGCTAGTATATGGTAAGTCATGTCATCTTCCTATAAAGATTGAGCATCGAGCATATTGGGCTATGCGTGCTTTGAATTATGATTTGAAAGTTACAGGTGAAAAATGTCTTCTCTAACTCAATGAGTTGGATGAAACTAGAAAGGAGACTTTTGAGAATGCTCCTATATACAAGGAAATAACTAAAGCTTGGCATGACCAAAGAATTCTCAAGAGAGAGAGTTTAAAATTGGGCAAAAAGTTTTATTACTTAATTTTCACTTGAAGCTATTCCCAAGTAAGGTAAAATCAAGGAAGTCTGGACCTTCTGAGGTTACAGATGTGAAACCATATGGAACCATTAAAGTTTGAGCTAATGATGGGAGGACATTTGTAGTCAATGGATAACACTTAAAGTTATATTATAAGGGAGTCCATGTTGATACATCTAAGTACATCTCTTTTAAGGAAGTCTAAATCCACTACAGCTATGTCTAGCTATAGACATTAAATTTAACGCTTATTGGGAGGCAACTGATAAACATGATTTTTATATATTTTATTCTCCTTAACTTAAGCATTTTAATGAACAAATATGGCTTTAGAGGTCTAATTATATGAAATTTGATTTTAGTAGCCATTTTTGCACTCAAGGAAATCATTTACAAAATTTTAGAATTTGAATGCATAAATTTCTTCAAATAATTTTGTGAATTTTCTTCCTATTGAATTTTTCTTACTATTTGTGCAGATTTTCAATGACAATTGGAGCTTCAAGTGTGCAAGTTTCTTAGAAAGTAAAGTTTAAAAATAAGAGAATAAAAAGAGGGCACCATAATCATCATCATCTATCTTAGTCATGTGTAATACCATAATTCTATGACTCATCTCGTATCATATGTAGGCTTATTTCCATGAAGCACATGAATTTCTCAAGGAAAAGTCATGGAAAAATAAGAATAAATTGCGTTACGTATCGGATAAATTTTTCATTCGGAGTCTCATGGACCGTATGGACTCATTTATCTTATTCTCATATTTAATTACACAAATAAAACTCATAACTATCTCAAAAAGTGGCCTAGAACTCATGCATGGGAAGTAGATACATAAAATTCATGAGTATAGCCTTGGATTGATTTTCCAAGTTACTATTACAAAATTTGAAAAATCATAACTAATTTTAGAAAAATATCATGCATTATTTACTATTCTGGAAAGCTACAGATGTCTACTTTATGCTAAAAATATATCCATACCACAACAGGGGTTGTTAGCCACCAAAAATTGATGGAACAGTACCAGAGGTTGACTATGATTACTAGTATTATCCTCCAATTTCAAAAATTTATATCTCCCTGCTCAGAGGCCTAATTGGGGTGATCTCAATGGCTATGTAAAGCTTATCATGTATAGTTTATGAATATAAACGTGCATGAGCATTGGACATCATTTGGCCCTTGAATGACATAGCCCAAGTTATTGACTATATGAACAGTGTCTGCATCAGTTCAGTAGAAAAATGCCAACTTTAAAAAATCATAATTAATTCCATAGAGCTCCAAATAATCTGGTCTTTAACTTTTCAAAATTTTTTGGATAAGATATATATGTATGCAAATTTTCATGGGTATATTCATTTATTTGGTTAGATTTTGACATTGGGTTGTGAAATAGTCATTTTTAAGTCTGACAAAAGGTCCAAATGGTCCATTTTGAGTTCTAAGGCAACCATGACCACTTGAGCATATGGGAATACACCAAAATGATCTTCTAAACTTGTCTCAAAGGTGTATAAACCCAAAAATTGAAAACTCACTCTCTCACCCTAAGCCATACACAAGAATATAAAAGTCTAGTCTTGTTCCTTAATGTCCAAAGTGCACTATATCATAGATATAACATTAAATCTCATTTGTACATGCTACATTTACATAATTACATATGTTCATAAGGTCATAGGACATATACAATAATGGATTACAACATTTGCCACTCATATGGCTATAAAGAAGCAAAATCTAGACACTTTGTTGTCATACTCTCATCTTCCAACTTGATGGCTTCCATTACCTTACTCATGTGGTCCACCTAGCATGTTAAGACATTAGAGAGGAGGGAATGAGATTCAAAGAATCCCAATAGCCCATATCCCTTTCAATCATACATAAAATATACAATTCAAGTCTTAAGAATGCATGCATGAGCACAATGGAAAATATGAGCATTCAAGAAGCATTCTTGGCAATTGAATAAGTTATACATAGTGTACATAGGCTTGCCAAGTAAGTGGATTAGCCTCACCTATTCTCTTATAGATTTTGGACTTGTCTCACCCATTTTCTCTAAAAAAATTTGACTCAACCTCACTCTTGAGAGACACTTTACTTTCTCTTAACCAATTCTAAGGGTTCTTGGCTCATCCTTACCATGGCTAAGGGTTCTTGGCTTCACCACACTCAAGCAAATCCAAGCAAACATACTAGGCATCATTTGAAAACATAATGCAACATCATGGTACCATAGAAAAAAGGCACATGCTAGAACACTTTCATGGCTTAAAATACACATACACACATTCAAAGACAAGGTAAGCACACATTCATGCATGAGAGAAAGAGAAGTGAGCTACCTTTGTTGCAACCACACACTTTTTCTCTTGAAAATGCTCTCCCTTCCTTGGACTCACACATACAAAGGGGTGGGATTTATTTCTATTGGCCTAAATACAACATGTGGAAGCCAATTAGGTTCTTGGAATCATTTCTAAGGCCATACATCTTTCTCAAATACTACCTTAGTCTAATGACCCCTTTTATGGTTCCAAAATGCACCTAATGAAGCAACATCCATCAATTGAGTTCTAGGCTCCATTCGTTTCTTTCATTTATGATTCTTGACTCTTTTTAAGCTTCTTGGAGTCATCACACAATTAAAATAAGGAGCTTAACTAGGTATTATTTTTTTAGGTCATATTATAGAACCTATGACACCAATTCATTCCCTAGGCCTTCTAAATTTTTCCTAAGGCTTCCCCTCATCTTCATTCATCATATATGACTCAAAAATGGGTTTGAAAAAATTTAAAACTATCCCTAGGTGCCTTGAACCCTTTAGGCTGAGGCATGCTCCCTTCTTGGTATCCATGGAGTTTGCTTTGTTTTCTTGGTAGAAGATGTAACACCATAACTTTCTAGCCTTTCTCATGCAATTTCTATGCCTCATGCCATGCACTTCTCAAGGATCATAGGAAAATAGCATATAAAATAATGAGTTTTCTTGTGTTGCACTATACATAAAATTTTCTTTCGGAGTCCTATAGGCCACATGAAATCATGTATCATATTCTCATATTTAATTACATAGATATAACACATTTCCATCACCAAAAGTGGCCTACAACTCGTCCAAGGCAAGGGAAGACATAAAATTCATGATGGTAGCCTAAGCCAGAATTTCCCTTTCTCTATCACAAACTTTGGAAAATCATAACTAATTCTAAAAAAATTGAAATCATGCATTCTTTGCCATTCTGGAAGTCTACAAATGTCTAATTTATGCTAAAAATATTTCCAAGCTATGACACATAACACATAAGACGTTTGACATTCGAAAATGTGCTGAGGTCTCGTTGGCTACTGGTACTATCACAAGTTTCTACTACAAACTTCAAAAATGTCCAATTAATTCCACAAAAATCCAATCCATGCAAGTGCTACCAATTTGGAAACCTACAGATGTTAGATAGAGGGAAAAAATAACTCCATACCAGTTTAGGCACCTACATGTATCAAAAACTAATCAAATAGTAACCTGGGTCAATCTAGACACCTGATACAGGATAGAAACTTTAAAAATTCATATCTCCCTCTCTCGACATCCAAATGGGGTGCTTCCAGTTAGCACAAGTAACTGGGAATGTCTAGCCTAAACACAATTCATGGAAGCCAATTAGGTTTATGGAGTAGATTCTAAGGCCACACATCTTCCTTAAACACTAACTTGATCCATAAATCCCTTTATGGTTCCAAGAATGCACCTAATGAAGCAACATCCATCAAATGAGTTCTAGGCTC
Organism: Erythrophleum ivorense; assembly: GCA_026724425.1. Lineage (NCBI taxonomy): Eukaryota > Viridiplantae > Streptophyta > Magnoliopsida > Fabales > Fabaceae > Erythrophleum > Erythrophleum ivorense. The sequence continues at coordinate 4,286,776 of JAIUCV010000025.1, read as the reverse complement.
CATTCTTTCCTTTCATATATGATTCTTCACTCCTTTTAAGCCTCTTGGAGTCATCACACAATTAAAATAAAGAGCCTAACTACATGTTGCTTCTTTAGGTCATATTATGGAACATATAAGGCCATCTCACTATCTATGGTTTCTAAAATTTTTTTAAGGCTTCCTCTCATACTCTCCTATCATACATGATGCAAAACTAAGTTTGGAAGGAATTAAAACACTCCTTATGTGCATGAACCCTCCTTGGGCGAGGCTATACTTCCATATGGCACTAATGGAGTTGTTTTAATTTTTTTGATGGGAGAAGCATATGGGAGGCTCTCTTGGTATCTTAGGAACTCATATATACTCTTAGACAACTTAAATTACTACTAAGAAGCTTCATCTTAGCCTAGGTGCAACTGAATCCCTAAATTCCATAACTTGCATTCTAAAGCTCCCTTTTTAATTCTAGTTGTATATTCTTAATCCTCACACTCCATAACCTTTGGTTCCATCAAGAATACATAAAGAAAAACTCTCTTCCTCACTTTCTCTCTCTAGACCTAAGCTTAAATGGCTTAGAAATATAATATTTTACAAGTGTTTCAAGTGAAGTTTTATCTTAAAATAGAGCTCTCTTCGCATAGATTATTTTTTACTGATTGATTTCTTGAAAAGAGTTCCTTTTTGGCTTGGGTTAGACCTGCATCTTCAAGTTTTCAAGAAAAGAAAACCACCATTAGAGAGCTCTTAGAGAGAGGAACAACTTTCCTAACTAGCGCGGGATGAAATGGGGCCGTTTACTTACCTAAACGGAAGCTGAAACTTCTTCTCTCTCCCCCTTTTTAATTTCATGCCATTTTTGTCCATTTTTCTACAAATGGAAGCTTGGAGAAGGTGATGAGGTGTAATCTTACTTAAGAAGCCTCTTTTACAATTTTTCAAAATGATTATTTTGCCCCTACGCGCCTATTTGCTCTGTTTTAGCTCATTTTAACTCCTTTTTGAAAACTATCTTTTCCATCACAAAATTTAGGTTCCCAATTAAATAAAATGCTTTTGGAATCACTCAAATCAGAGCTAAAACCTTTTCGAATGAATCAGTTAAAATTTGGGTCAATCGATGTTGGAAAACGTCCATCGGAGGGGTTTTAACTGTCCTGGGGCTTCCCATGGTTTTTAGGGCCTTTGAGAACTTCGAAGAACTCAAAACTTTCATTTAAAAAGTCCTCCTATGAGAATTCTAAAATTTGCTCAAAATGACAAAAATGCCCTTACATTTCGTCAATCTTTCGTTACATTTTGTTTCTTCATTCTAGGTCCGTTTTTCCTTTTATCTGAACTTGGGATTTTCATTTTTAGGAGTTTGGAATGTTTCCCAAATTTTTCAGGACCTTAACTAATTCATTTTAGGGGCTTGTTTTTGTATCCGATGAATTTCGTTCATTTATGAAAAAATCGTAAGTAACGTTTCTCACGTTTTCAAAAAATTGGATGTTACATTTCTCCCCCTTTAAATAAATTTTGTCTTCAAAATTTATGGTATACTTTGCTCTTGATTTTTTCTTTTCTGGCTAACTACTTTTTTCTTTCCCTTCTTCTTGGTTCTATACTCTTTTTTCAACAATTTCACTCGTTTGAATTTTCTCTCAGCTAGGGATTTTTCATTACTAGCTCTTAATAAAGGCTCTATTATTATAACATACTAGCTAGTTCTTTTCATAAGGGAAAGGAATTCTGGCTCTAGAGGCTTATCCTAGGAAAGCTTACTAATTACATTTGATTAGTTTCAAACTGTCTATATGGGTTAACATTCTTTTCAGTGGACTCATTTACATTCTTGGGAAATTTCATATCACGTCTCTTGTATCCTCTCCCAATGGCTCCTCATAACATCTCATTATCCTTTTTTGATCATTACAGTCATAAGAGGTTTTTGCCTATTTGCTTACTTATTTAAGTATATTGTCCATTGTTCATCTCTACGTTCTTTCTTACTAGCCCATCCCGTAATTACAGTTCATATTTCTTTTTGTCATAAGCCTTATATCTTAATTACTTATCGGAATTACAACTCCTTTAAGGGGATTATACTTAATAATCTCAGTTTCTTTATTTACTACTACATCTGTCTCTGTAGGCCAAGACTTTTCCTTACTTTCTTTGCTCACTTATAGTGGTATTTTATAGTCCCTCATTTTAATACTGATAAGCCAAATATATGTGTCTCATACTAGCATTGAAGAGCGACTATCGCTGACTACTGTTGAGCTCTAGTGGGATGCTAGCTATACTCACAGTTTCGATCACTAGAGGCATACTATACCACTTACTTCATATAAAAACTACACCTGACCCCTTTCTGAATATACAAGCTAGCATGCGGGGATCTCTCTATCCCTCGGTTAGGGCTAACATCTATTAGGCAGTGGTTCATATGGCTCTAACTCTGGAAAGCTAATTTATTACTTTCCTCATCCCATACACTATGCTCATCTCTCAAGAGATCTAGTCAGTGGTCTAACTATCTGAGTAAAGCCTTCATATCTCTATGGCAACGGTCTACTAGACTTAGGAGATCTCTAGTCTCTAAGACAAAAGCTAACTAAAACGGTACTGGTCTTTGAGACTAACTACTCTATAAAAACTATCTCAGGCTATCATCTCACTAGAGAACTATTATACTATAACTAGGGCTCTCTGTAACTCTGTGGGATCTACTGTGACCCCTGGGTATATACGACCTCTCAGAGCCCTACTAGGGTTTACTGCAACCCATTGTGATACACTAGGATCTATTACGATCCCTCTCCGGGAGACATCAAAGCCTAAGATTACTGTATCTGATAGTAAAATACATACTCACTAAGTCTGATAACCATCGCTCATAATAACTGAGGCTAAACTTAAAAGTACTTCATGCTCTTCATACGGAGTGAGTTATATGTTATCTAATTCTCTAGGATCCCGTCATACTGATACTTAAGAGCATCTTAATTTTCATTCATCGCTCTCATGGGATCTTCAAATTCCCACTTCAATCTTATTTTACTTAGGCTTTCTTTTCTTACTTTAACTGTACTTGGCTATCTTTTCTTCTCATATCCTGCAATTTTCAATTATGCCCATACTCTACTTTTGAGTACCTTGGCACTAGGGCATCTCACACTTTGAGTGTGGTTAACATTTATGGCAGGAGAGAGGCTATACACTGGTCCCTACTCATTTTGTTTTTATATACTATAAGGGACTTAGACTATGTATACTGAATTTGGACATTCTCTACTAGAGATTCCTCTATGTATACTTTTCTTACTATTTTAGTGTTCCTGGAATCCCTTTTACCTCTCTCTTCTGATTTATCTCATTATCTAGCTAACTAGGATACCCTTCAATTTTTGGGACACTTTGGTGATTGATGTCATCACTTGCTATGTACTTAAGCCACATTACTACTAGGTTGGCTAGACCTAATATCATGTAGCCTCTGTTGCAAGCAAACTATAACATCAAACACTAATACGCCGGTGCTTCATGACTGAGCTCAAAGTCACTATCGCCAGTATATTACAAGTTTCCCAATAATCTAAAGTATTCCTTTCTTACTTTTCTTTATTTGTCTTATTCTCATAGAGTGCTCGGGAAAAATAAGATTCTTCCTCTGTTTCATCTTGAGATCTCTCTGTATTGCTCGACTATTTTTTTTTTACTTCGGGTGATATCATGCTAGAAAGGTGTTTGTGCCAAGGACAAGTGTGCTTTCTTAAGTACTCAAGCACATTAACTAAATATCTATTCTCAATCTAGTATGTTCTTGACTTGAACACTGTCATATCTTTTCTTTTTACCCTTTTTATCCTCTTACTTAGGTAAAAAGATATTCTACTACTAGCTATTTCTGTTGCTAGTTTAGGTTTCTTTACACTCAAGAGCACTTGCATTTTATTGGCGTTCCTCTACTTATTCATTCTCTATAACATCAAGGGGGTCTACTTTTCGCTCATATTCTTGATTTATTTCTAACTAGACCATCCCTCAGTAAGAGGAGTTCTATTACCTGTAACCTCAGGAATTACATTCTATGGCGCTCTCGGCTTACAATCTTCCTTGCATCATACAAAACTCGCCTTCTGGGACGGTCTCTAGCTCCTTCGAGTTTTCCTGAGGATACTAAGGCACTAGCTATTTGTCTTAGCTCATTTCTACATTCGGATCAGAGCTAGGCTTTCTCTCTATTTAATCTCTTTAGCTTCATCCTTAGGAGCATAGTATACTATTTCTAAGGTTTTACTAACCCAATCTAGGACATGTACTTTCACTGTCCGAATTTTACCCTATTGAAAGTTTATGCTCTATTGGGTGCTCTAATCATTTATGTGCCTTAATCTTATATCATTCCCATATTAGGGGGCTCATCTAACTAATCATCAGACCCTTATCTATTTATCTTTCTGGGCTTAGTCTACTCATTTAGTCATTACTAAAGCGAGGGTATCTTTTTTGTAACTAGTTTCTCAGCTCTTTCTCGCTTCTCTTATCACTATACTTTACAACTCAGGGGGGTTTATCTAGGAAAATTTACTAACCACTATTAGGTGGTTTCCCCGACATCAGGATGTCTCATCTTTTCTTTCTTGATCCAAGGAGGACTTTCACTGAGCCTTTCATTCACATATTTCATCTAGAATGATGCTATTGGCCATCTCCTCCAGGCTTTAGCTTATGTTCAGCCTAGGTTAACCATCTCATCGGACTTATAGCTTACTAACTATTCTCATTCTTTTTTTTAGCCTGTTATTGGGTTACTCATACTTACCTGTAGGTGTTACCTATGAGGTACACCTTTCTAGGCCACTTGCTATGTGCCTCACTGCTAGTAGTCTTATCTTATGTTATTTTGAAGTTACACTAACAATCTATCATTCAATGTCTCACAGGGTAGCACCTTAGGTTGGAGTCAATACCTTAGAGGCAGTTCTCAACAACCTCATCATCCTTGTGTCTAACTTTCTCTGTGTTGAGCTCTTTTCTTAGTCTCAACTACTAGGCCCACTGATTTCTTACTAACTTTTTATGACTATTTACTACTCTTTTTCTCTATTGATACTAGGGTTCTCGTTCTCCGTGGATTGACTAATCCCTTATCAGTTCATTCCTTAAGTTGGCCTAAATATGACCAACAAGGTATTCATATTGCCATTCACTGCGGCTAACATATCATTTGCCACGGCTAATTAGCCTTAGGTTTACCCTAGTTTCTTGTTTAAGTATTGGCCGAGGCTAATGGCCTCTGATTGTTTTGTTTTTTCAGGGATTGGATTTTCATCTTTAACTACTAACCCGAGCCTCATTGCTTCCATACCCAGCTTGTCATCAAGCTAAAGAATTCCACCTCTTGTTTCATTCACGAATAGTTAACTATCACCTTCGGGCTATCAGGGCTTTAAGGAGTGTAGCTTATAACTCAAACCTCTGGCCTGAGGGAATTAACCTTTTGGGCTCTGATACTTATCTGGACATTTGGGTGTTGTGGTTAAAGGGTAACTCTCTTTCTCATTCCCCTCTAAACTAGTCTCGTGCAATCGCAGTCTCATCTCATACCGCGCTGCATCACTATTTGCCTCTATGTTAAGCAGGACATCTTGAAATGGTCTGAGTACAACTACTGAGGAGAATTAGGCCTCACATACTCTCTCTAGCAAGCCTCTTTCTATCAACGAGATCATTTCTCATTGTTTATATATAGGGCTTGCCACTGATCCCGGTGAGCTATCACATCTCATCAAGCTCTAGCAGTTGGATCTCTTAGCTTTGTTCAAGCTTAGCTCTACTCAAATGATTCTAGAGGCCAACCTTTCTCGATATCCACTAGCTACTCTAAGACCATCATACAACTTACTCATCATGAACAAAGCCACAAACCATATTCATACATCCAACATGTCTCATATAAGACTTTACCTATCCATTCAAACCTTTACATAGCCTTATTGCCACATCTCTAAGTCAAATCTAATTTGAGAGAGCCTGAAACTTTGCTTTGATACCAATAAATGTAACACCATAACTTTCTAGCCTTTCTCATGCAATTTCTATGCCTCATGCCATGCACTTCTCAAGGATCATAGGAAAATGGCATATAAAATAATAAGTTTTCTCGCGTTAAGCTATGTATAAATTTTTCTTTTGGAGTCTTGTGGGCCACATGAATTCATGTATCACATTCTTATATTTAATTACATAGATAAAACTCATTTTCATCACCAAAAGTGGCCTACAACTCGTGCAAGGCAAGGGAAGACATAAAATTCATGATAGTAGCATTGGCCAGAATTTCCCTTTCTCTATCACAAAATTTTGAAAATCATAACTAATTCTATAAAAATCAAAATTATGCATTCTTTTCCATTCTAGAAGTTTACACATGTCTAATTTATGCTAAAAATATTTCCAAGCTATGAAACCCAATACAAAAGATGTTTGATATTCGAAAAAGTGCAGAGGTCTAGCTGGCTACTGGTACTGTCACAGGTTTCTGCTATAAATTTCAAAAATGTCCAATTAATTCTACAAAAATCCAATCTATATAAATGATACCAATTTAGAAAGCTAAAGATGTTAGATAGAGGGAAAAAATAACTCCAGACTAGTTTAGGCACATACAGGTATAGAACACTAATCAAATAGTAACCCGGGTCAGTCTAGACGCCTGATACTAGATAAAAATTTTAAAAATTCATATCTCCCTCTCTTGACATCAAAATAGGGTGCTTCTAGTTGGAATAAGTCACTAGGAATGTTTGGTTTCTCTTTATAAAATTTTGTGGCAAATGAACATCATTTTCCCCCTGAGTGATAGAATCTAATTTCGAACCAGTGTGAATAGTATCATGAACCAAAATCATAATTTTTTCCAACTTTGAAAATTCCTCAAATATTTCATAGACCTCCAAAAATTCTATACTTTAGCTTCCCAGAAAGCTCTCAATAAGCTCTAAATTTATGCCAAATCTCAGACCAAGAAGAGCTCATTTGGATAAAAAGTGGTATAGGTTTACAATATGGTCAATTTTGCTCCATATTAGATACCAAGTGTGCCGAAATGCTCTTTCTTGGTATTTAGCACCTCTTGGGCAAGTTTAAAAGCATGAATATGACTTGTATGAACTGCCTAAGTAGTCTCAAACCTCATACATCTCAATTTGGCCTCTCCACTTCCATTATTACATACAATTCCATAAGCTAGTCTAGCCATTCCATACTCAAATTGCACTATACCATTCATACAACATTAAATCTCATTTGTACATGATACATTAACATAATTAAACATGTTCATAATATCATAGGACATATACAACAATAATTTACAACACTTGCTACTCATATGGCCTTAAAGAAGCAAGATTCATGCACTTTGTTGTCAATCTCTTATCTTCCAAGGTGTTGGCTCCCATTACCTTGTTCTCTTGATTCACCTTGCATGTTAGAACATTGGAGAGGAGGGAATGAGATTCAAAGAATATCAATAGCTCATCTCCCTTTCAATCACACATAAAAGATGCAAAACAAGTCTTATAAATGCATGCATGGGTATATTAACAAGTGCAAGCATTCAAGAAGCATTCTTAGCATTTGAAAAATTCATACATAGCATACATAGGCTTACCAAGTAAGTGTATTGGCCTCACCCATTCTTTAAGAGGTTATTGGACTCAACCTTATTCTTGAGAGTCAACCTCACTTTTGGGAGATTCTTTACTTTGTCTTAACTAATTCTAAAGGTTCTTGGCTCATCCTTACCATGGCTAAGGGTGTTTAGCTTCACCACACTCAAGCAAACCCAAGCAAATATCATAAATATCATTTAGCAACATAATGCATCATCATGGTACCATGGAATAAGAGCTCATGCTAGAACATTTTTCATAGCCTAAAATATACATACACACATTCAAAGACAAACCAAATATACATTCATGAATGAGAGAAGGAGGAGTGAACTACCTTGCTTACATTTACAAACTTTTTCCTTGAGTCTTGAATCCTCTCCCTTGACCTCACACACCTAACAAAGTGGATATCATTTCTCTTAGCCTAAACATAATTCATGGAAGCTAATTAGGTTCATGGAGTTAATTCTAAGGCCACACATCTTCCTTAAATACTAACTTGATCTATAAACCCCTTTATGGTTCCAAGAATGCATATAATGAAGCAACTCCTTTTAAGCCTCTTGGAGTCATCACTCAATTAAAACAAAGAGCTTAACTATATGTTGCTTCTTTAGGTCATATTATGGAACATATAAGGCCATCTCACTATCTATGGTTTCTAAAATTTTTCTAAGGCTTCCTCTCATACTCTCCCATCATAGATGATGCAAAACTAAGCTTGGAAGGAATTAAAACACTCCTTAGGTGCATGAACCCTCCTTGGGGGAGGCTATACTTCCATATGGCACCAATGGAGTAGTTTTAATTTCTCTGATGGGAGAAGCATATGGGAGGCTCTCTTGGTATCTTAGGAACTCATATATACTCTTAGACAATTTAAATTACTACTAGGAAGCTTCATCTTAGCCTAGGTGCAACTGAATCCCTAAATTCTATAACTTACATTCTAAAGCTCCCTTTTCAATTCTAGTTGTATATGCTTAATCCTCACACTCCATAACCTTTGGTTCCATCAAGAATACATAAAGAAAAACTCTCCTCCTCGCTTTCTCTCTCTAGACCTAAGCTTAAATGGCTTAGAAATATAAGATTTTACAAGTGTTTCAAGTGAAGTCTTACCTTAAAATAGAGCTCTCTTCGCGTAGATTATTTTTCACTGATTGATTTCTTGAAAAGAGTTCCTTTTTGGCTTGGGTTAGACCTAAATCTTCAAGTTTTCAAGAAAAGAAACCACCATTAGAGAGCTCTTAGAGAGAGGAACAACTTTCCTAACTGACGCAAGATGAAACGGGGTCGTTTACTTACCTAAACATAAGCTTAAACTTCTTTTCTCTCTTCCCTCTTAACGTCACGCCATTGTTGTCCATTTTTTTGCAAATGAAAGCTTGGAGAAGGTGATGAGGTATAATCTTACTTAAGAAGCCTCTTTTATAATTTTTCAAAATGATCATTTTACCCCTATGTGCTTGTTTGCTCTATTTTGGCTCATTTTAACTCCTTTTTGAGAATTGTCTTTTCCATCATAAAATTTAAGTTCCCAATTAAATAAAATGCCTTTAGAATCACTCAAATCAGAGCTAAAACCTTTCCGAACAATTCAGTCAAAGTTTAGGACAACTGACATTGGAAAACGTCAACCGGAGGGATTTTAACTGTCTTGGGGTTCCCATGGTTTTCAGGGCCTCTAAGAACCCCATAAAATTCAAAACTTTCATTTAAAAAGCCCTCCTATGAAAATTCCAAAATTTGCTCAAAATGACAAAAATGCCCTTACATTTCGTTAATCTTTCGTTACATTTTATTTCTTCATTCTAGCTCCATTTTTCCTTTTATCTGAGCCTGAGATTCTCATTTTTCGGAGTCTAGAATGCTTCCTAATTTTTTTGGGACCTTAACTAATTCATTTTGGGGGACTTGCTTTTGTATCCGGTGAATTTTGTTTGTTTACGGAGAAATCATACGTTATATTTCTCACTTTTTCTCTCGTTTTCAGAAAATTGGATGTCACAGAAAATGTATATGAAGAGCCTTCTATGGATCTTAGGAGTTCATTCAAACACTCATTTAGGCCTAGGAATTATTGTATTAAATTAGATTTTACAAGGGATACTTGAAACCCTAACTTTGCTATCTTTATTTTCCATAGTTGTTAATTCTCTTTGCATATTCTTATTCTCCTCCTTTAAATTCCTAAGATTTACCCTTGGTTTAGCTAGAAATTCAACCCCTTAGGGCTGGCCATATGTAGGTCGAACCTGTAACATCCAGTTTTTTGAAAATCCAAGAAAATGTAAGGAAACGTGAGAAACGTAACATATGGTTTCTCTGTCAATGTACGAAATTTACCAGATATGAAAGGAAGTCCTTCAAATAGAGTAAATTAAGGTCTAATAAAATTAGAATAATATTCTAGACCGCAAATAATGATGAGTCAAGGCCAGAGGTACCCTAAAATTGGGGCTAAAATAGATGAAAAGAAAAGGAATTAGAAAAAGGTCCCGAAGAGCCTCCGAAGTCAAGTATGAAGGAGCCAGGGACCAAAATGCAAAGAAAAGTTATATGCGGGACAAAATGTATAAATTGCCCTAAAGTTCAGGGAACCCTAGTTTCACCCTCTATTCGTGGCTTTAAGCACAAATATCAAAAAATTGGGTAAGAATCTCAAAAATCCATGACCCACGATTAAACTCAGTTTGATGAGACGGGTCCAATGATGCCAAGTTGTCCGGATGGCCGCGCGGGATTCAGTCCGGGATCTGGTTAGCTCGATCAGTAACCATGAGCAAAATAGAAAAAGGAAGTTGTAACAACTATAGAAATAAAAATAGCTAAAAGGCTAAGAAACCCTGAAGGAGTTTCAGGGACAAAATTGCAATAAATGAAAAGTTTATAGCACAATCATAATACAGAATAGTGAAAATTACACCTATAGACCTGAGTGTCCGATTGACACCGAAATTTGTGAGGATTGAGGTTAAGGGCCTTTGAACCATGTTTGAAGCTCAGTATGGCCAGAAAGTAGAGGAAATAATATTTATAAATTTTAGAAAGTCTAAAGGTATGTATTGTACCATAAAACCTTAATTGGGCTCAAACACCAATGTTAGACTGCGGTAAGGCCCAATAGCTGATTCTAAAGGCCCAAAAAGAGAATAGAAAATATAATTAGGGTTTTAGAGAAGATGAAACCCAAATATAAATATATAATGAAAGGGAGAGAAGAAAATGATTTTAGTTATGTTAAAGAATTCACCATGGTCAACTTAGAAACTAACTATGGTTGAGTTAAAAGTAGACCATGGATGAGTTAAGGAAATTAACCATGGTTACTATCCATTACTTAAGGGCTAAGCAAAGGCATCCAAGTGTGTGGCCAAGGATTTTTGAAAGAAGATATTTAGTTATGAAATTAGAAAATCAAAAGAAAAAGGAATGGAAGGCTAGGATTTGATCTTGAAAAGGTTGATCCAAGGGTCCAAATTTAGTATGACCATTTAACTTCATCCTAATTCATCTCCTTCACCTCCATTCCACCATTTTCATGCCACACACAAGGGAGGAGGAGAGAAAAACGTGAAGAGAGAGAGGGAGGGAGAAAAAGTGGAAGAAGAAGTGAAACCAAGCAAAACTACCACCATTCTTCACCAAATTTCTTCATCTTCTCCATCCTCCAACCATTTCCTCCAAAGGGCAGCTACATATTCATCTTTTCTTCAAGGTGAAATGTTGCTCTAAGTGGGAAGAGAAGGGATTTTAGTGTGAGAAAAGCAAAGGAAGCAAGGCTTAAGCTTAAAGGGTAAGTTTTCTCCATCTTATACTTGTAAATCATATGCTTTAAGCTAGTTTTGTTAAACCCTAGCTATGAGTTATTTTTGGACAGCATATGAATCATTAGAAATGGAGTTTATATGTTGAATATGAAGGCCTTGAAATGATGTTTATATGTTGAACATGAAGGCCATATGAGCTTAGTTATTGTTGTTATGTGTTGAGACTTTGGAAAACACAAAGATTGTAATTTTTGGAAAAATAGAAAGCATCGGGAGATACTGTCCGAATTTTTCCAAAATTTTTATGGTGTTTTCTTAATGTCGTAAAGTCATGTATACCAAATTTCAAGTCCTAAAACATAAAGGAAAAGGCTATGGAATTTTTAGAACCAAAGAAATGCACTTTGAGCCTAAAACGGAGCTAGTTTATGTGATGACCAAAACGTGATGTTGGGGCTGGAATTTGATGATTTTATCCATTCTAATGGATTCAAAAGGGTGTTTTGTAGCTAGGAATACCCATGGGAAAGCCCCCAAAACGCATGAGATAAAATTCCTAAATTTTGGCCAAGAAATGCATACTATTCAACCATAGTGAATGGGAATGGAAAGAGTTGGATTTTTCCAATTCCAATGGTCCCATTAAGTTTAAAAAGGGTCATTCTACTTTAGAAGTTAAGGTTTATTTGTTGATTGTAATGAATTATCATTATGATTATAGGGTTTGATGTTGTTTTGGGAACTCCAAAAGCAAGTAAACCGAGTCCCAAGGATTGAGGAGCAAAGTTTGCTAAGGTAGTAGTTTTCCTCTCTCTTTCCTTAAGCTTGTATGTTTGTATAATGATGAGTGTTATGCTATATCAAGTTGTCATTTATGCTATAAGATGAGACATATATGCTTAGATTGTGCTTGGCCTTGTATAAAATCCCTTGTATTACTATGTGGTATATGGCACGTTGATTGGCATTATGTTATATATTTACATGCTTGCTTGTGAATGAGACTGGTTTACTACTACTGAGATTTCATAATCTCACCCCAAATATAACCCATGCCAGGTCCGAGTTCAAGCAAAGAAAGAGCAAAGAATGTGGAGACATAAATCGAGGACCTTACTTTTATGCACCACATTTTGTTATGTAATTAAATATTTTAGATTACTGCGTGTATGAGTTATGTTATGATACTATAAGGTACTCAGGTATGGAATGGAAAGTCATGAATATAATCAACCCTTGAGTAAATAGAACATGACTGATGAGCCTAAAATGTAAAAATGCATCTGCTTATATAAAGGCAAAATAATAATAATATGTCAAGTGAAGGGATAAAACTATCCAATTTATTGTAGGGACAACTTTATATGAATTCATATGTGCTCTACTAAGTAAGCATTTTTCCTGTGTAAAAGGCTTTAAAGAGCTTGAAGTAGAGCCCTGAATTAACCTCATATGATTTTTCTATACTTAAGTATGTATTTTCAAAGTTAGATAAGAATTTGGAAATGACCAAATAAATAGTGAAATTGTATGAGGAAGTTTTAAAATGAAAAATTTTTATTAGTTCAGGTTTCCGTTGACTCCTCTAAGTTTTATATGAGGTAATTGTAGTAGGAAAAAGTGTTATAAAATAAGGTATGACAACCCACAAGAGAAGGAAGGAGGAAGATTAAGTAAAAAGATGACAAAATACCTTAATTTCCTGGGTTCTTCTTGCTTGTTTTTCACCTTCCTTGGCTTCCTCACCTCAATTTCAAAATTTCCCCTTTGTTCTATCCTCAAAACATATCCAAGAACTTCAACAAAATCATAAGAAAGAAGGGGAAATGAAGGAGAAGAAGTTTACTAAAGAGAAAGCTTGAAAATGACCAAGAAAATTCATACCTCTTCCTTGTTTTTCTCCTTCTTGTGTGCCTCACCCTTAGGGTTCTTTCTTTGATTTATGGCAGGAACAAATGTGGCTAAATGAATAAGGAGGTGGGGTGCCTCATATATATATATATGTAGGTGAAGAAAGACTTTTTAAAAATTCTAATTTTGTCCCTTTGTCTTGGCATTTTCGTTTCTGGTTTGTTTTAGCTCCTTTTTGAGAGTTGCCTTTTCCATTATGAATTTAGGTCCTCAATTTAATAAAATACCTTTGAAATAACTTAAATCAAAGCTAAAACCTTCCCGAACAAATTCGTCAAAGTTTAGGTCAACTGACATTAGAAAATGTCTACCGGAAGGGTTTTAACAGTCCCGGGGCTTTCCATAGTTTTCAGAGCCTCTGAGAACCCTGAAGAACTTAAAATTTTTATTTAAAAAGCCCTCCTGTGAGAATTCTAAAATTTGCTTAAAATTACAAAAATACCATTATATTTCGTCAACCTTTTGTTCAAATTTGTTTCCTTATTATAGCTTTATTTTTCTTTCCGTCTGAGCTTGAAATTCTCATTTTTAAGAGTTTAGAATGCTACTTAATTTTTTTGGGACCTTAACTAATTCATTTCAGGAGACTTGCTTTGAAAACGCATTCGTTTCTGTCATTTAACAGAAACTGGACATTACATCATGCACATTCCATGTTGGGAGTTTTAAACTTCACTCATCATGTAAGGTTTCACTCATGTAAAGCTCTCTCACCTTCCACTCTTCCATAACCACGAGTCCAAGCACACACTTGCATGCATGGTACCACATTGCTTTGCTCTCCATTCACCCACATAGCTTGCATGGATATTCACTCTTATCCATTCCCTCACTTACCCATAGCATTCTTTCACTCTTATTCACACCTTCAAAACATGTAGGCAATCACCCATTTCACACACTTATACATATGGTGTTGTACCTCGTACATGGTTTCATGCACAAACACATGGTCACCCACACTTCACGTTACACTTCATGCATGCGTGAACACAAGGGAAGCCATAGGCTCACACACCATAATACAACACTCAATCATATATGTAACACTATAATTTTCTAGCTTGTCTCATGCTATTGTCATATCCATTACCATGGATTTCATAAAAGAGGTAAGAAAATGGTATTACAAAGTGAATAAAATTGCATTATGCTATGCATAGATTTTTCTATTTGGAGTTCAATGGGCCATATGAGCTCATACATCACATTATCATATTTAATCATATGAATACAACTCATTTGCATCATAAAAAATGGCTTACATCTCAAGGAACTCAATGGGAAACTCAAAATACACACATTTATTCTCGGCCAGATTTTGCCTCTTTTCTGTCCAAACTTTGGAAAATCATAACTAATTTTAGAAAAATTGAAATCATGCATTCTTGGTCATTCTGGAAAGCTATAGATGTCTACTTCACTACAAATATTTCTAGACTATAACATCCATCACAGAGGACGTTTGACATCCAAAATGATTCAAAGGTCAGACTGCCTCCTGATATTATTACAGAATTCTGTAGCAAAATTTGAAAATGTCCAATTAATTTCACAAAAATCCAATCCATGAAAATGATAACAATCTAGAAAGTTGTAGATGTTAGGTAGAGGGAAAAAATATTTCCAAACCAGCTCAGGTAGCCCAGACCTCAGAATTTAATAGGATAGTAACTTAGGTTGACAAAACTCTTGATACTGGATAGAATGTTCAAAAATTCATATCTCCCCTCTCTAGACCTCCAAATGAGGTGCTTCTAGTTGGCACAAGTCACTGTGAATATCTAGTTTCTCTGTATAAAATTTTATGACAATTGGACATCATTTGTGCCCTGTGTGATAGATTTTATTTTCGAACCAAATGAATAGTGCAGCAGGCCAAAATCAAAAAAATTGCCAACTTTGAAAGTTCATCAAATATTCTGTAGACCTCCATAAATTATGATCTTTAGCTTTCCAAAAATATTTCAACAAGCTCTAATTACATGTCAAATCTCAGAGCAAGAAGAGCTTATTTGGCCAAAAAATGGCATAGGGATCCATTATGGTCATTTTTAGCTCTATATGGAGTATCAAAGTTGCCAAATGGTTTTCCCTTAGTCTTGGCACCTTTTAGGCAAGTCTAAAAGTATATTTAGGACTTGTATGAGCTGCCTAAATAGTCCCAAACCTCATGCATCTCATTTTGGGCTTTTCATCCACACATATACACATTACATCAAACTTTCCAAAATGCATACCTTGGCATTACATACTTAAATTATGTTCTAGGGTTCATACATCGTGTCCATTCATTTATACATCACATATGATCATAATTATACATGTCTAAAAGGTCATAAGCCATATACATCATTGGATTACAATATTTGACACAAATATGGCCTTAAAGTGATAAAAACTCAAACACTTTGTTGTCAAACTCTTTCCTTCAAGGTGTATGGCCTCTATTACCTTGTCCACTTGGTCCACCTAGCATGTGAGATCATTGGAGATGAGGGAATGAGATTCAAAGAATCTCAATAGCTCATCTCCCATTCAATCATACATAATATATGCAAAGCGAGCCTTAAAAATGCATGCATGGATATCATAGAAGTCATGAACATTCAAGAAGCAAGTTTGGCATGTGAATGAGTCATACAAGACATTCAAAAGCTCACCAAGTGTTTGGATTGGCCTCACACTTTTTCTCATGGATTTTGGACTTGCCTCACCTATTCTTTAAGAGATTCTTGGACTCAACCATACTCTTGGGAGCCCACTTTGCATTTGGGAGACTCTTTGCTTTGTCTTAATCAATCTCAAGGGTTTTTGGCTCATCCTCACTATGGTTAAGAGTTCTTGGCCTCTCCGCACTCAAGCAAACTCAAACAAACATCATACACTCATTTGAAAATATAATATGTCATCATGAAATCATGGCATATAAAGTCATGCTAGCATAATTTTCATGGCTTGAAAATACACATACATACATTCTAAGACAAGCTAAACACATATCCATGTATGAGAAAAGGTGGAGAGAGCTACCTTGCACACAATCACACACTTTTTCTCTTGAAACTACCTGCCTTGCTTCGGCCACACACCCACAAAAGTGTGGGGAAGGTTTCTCTTGGCCTTGACACAATTTCTAGAAGCCAATTAGGTTTATGAAACAATTTCTAAGGCCATACAACTTGCTTAGACACTAGGTTGTTCTATAAACCCCATTATGGTCCATAATTGCACCTAATGAAGCAACACCCCTCAAATAATTCCTAGGCTCCATTCTTTCCTTTCAAATATGATTCTTGACTCCTTTTAAGCCTCTTGGAGTCATCACACAATTAAAACAAAGAGTCTAACTACATGAAGCTTCTTTAGGTCATAATATGGAACCTAAAGCACCAACTCACTTTCTATGAGTTCTAAATTTTTTTCAAGGCCTTCTATCATTTTCATTCATCAAATATGACTCAAGAATGGCCTTAGAAAAATTTAAAACTATCCCTAGCTATGGGAACCCCATTTCGCTAAGACTATGGAGCTTTATGGCTTCCTTGGAATTTGCTTAGTTTTCTTGAAGGAGGAAGCATGTGGGGAGCATCTTAGGGATCTTAGGAACTTATTTAAACTCTTAATTAGACCTAGGAATCATTACACAAGGTCAGATTTTACAAGGTGCATACAAAACCCTAGAATTTGCATCTTGACAACTAATGGTTATTTTGTTGTTTTCTTTGCATATTCTTGTTCTTCTCCCTCAAATACTTAGGATTCATACTTGGTTTGGCTTAAAACTCAAATCCTCTTATAGCTCCTAAGGTTAGGCGAAATGACGAAGAAGGGTGAGGGAAGATATCAACCATAGGATGAAATTTTACCTAGTTTCCTTGCTTAATTTTGCTTAAATCTTGCTTTCTCCAAGCTCCTCTCTTCAAATCCGAAAATTCCCTTGAGTTTCTCCCTTGAATCAGATTTATAAACTTCATTTTAATCAAATGAAAGGAGAAGGGAGGAAAGGAGGTGTGGATGAAGAAAAGTATGAAAAGCTACCATGGAAACATACCTTTAAGCTTGATTTTCTCCTTATTCTCTTCTTCCCTTAGTGCGCCACTCTCCTAGGGTTTTTCTTATGATTTAGGGCAGAATAATTTAAAGCAAAATGGGGAAGAGTGTGAGGAACCACCTATTTTTAAGGGAGGAAGAAGCACTTTTTCAAAATTCCCATTTTGCCCTTCGTTCTTTGCATTTTTATTTCTCCTTCATTTTAGCTCCTTTTTGAGAACCATCTTTTCCATTATAAAATTTAGGTTCCCAATTTAGTAATATTCTGGGGCTTTCCATGGTTGTTAGGGCCTCTGAGTACCTTAAAAAACTCAAAACTTTCATTTAAAAAGCCCTCCTGTGTAAATTCTAAAATTTGCTCAAAATTACGAAAATGCCATTATGTTTCATAAGCTTTTCATAAGAAATTGTTTCTTCATTCTAGCTCCATTTTTCTTTCTGTCTGAGCCTGGGATTCTCATTTTTAGGAGTCTAGAATGCTTCCTAAATTTTTTGGGACCTTAACTATCTCATTTTAGGAGACTTTCTTTTGTATTTGGTGAATTTCGTTCATTTACTGAGAAACCGCATGTTACGTTTCTCACGTTTTCTCTGGTTTTTGGAGAATCGGATATTACAATATACATACTTGCATAGCACTTAAAAGCAAGCCACAAATTTTACAAGATACACTCATACACATCTAAAAAGTTTGTACAACTAGAAGCAATAAAGGAAGGCTCTCAGGTGATTAAGAAGAGCATGGATAGATGTGGAAAAAAGCGTGGATGATGCTCTATTTTGGTGAAAAGCTAGGAGTAAAACAAATAGGCCACAAGAGCTTTAAACACTCATGATAACATAGCAGCTGCATGAAGGAAGTTGCAAGAGAAGGAGCCACAGGTTCCAGTAAGAATGAACACGTGGAATGAGAAAAGAACTAGCTATGGGCTGCAAAACATGTGAAGAACCACAAAGAAGAAGAAGCATGACAAGAAGCATGGATAAGGCTTGAACAAACGCAGAATGTGATACAACTTATAAAAGAAGAATAGTAAACAAATAAGCTGGAAGGAGATTACGTGGGATATGATGTCGGAACAATTAAATAACCCACGTGAACAGTGTATAAAGCTCCTGATTATGAAGGTAGTAGTTCACATAAAAGTGAGGTATGAGAGGGGCATGTGATTTATTAAAATACATAAGGGCAGAACGCAAAAAATGATGGGGGAATAAAAACACAAAGAAAGGACGAGAAATGGGGGGCTGGGATATAACGGAGGATTAAGACAGAGAAGAATGCTGGCTGTGAGCTCCAATAACACGAAGAAGGGAAAGAGAATTTAATTAAAAGGGCTTGATGATTTCAGCTTCTTCCTTCCTCCATTTTCTTCAATTCATCTTCTCCATGGTAGCTTGATTTTCTCTTGGTAGCTAGTTGAGGAATGGATCTCCCCTTGATGCAGATTTGAGCTCCAAATTGCCTCTCCCAATTAGATAAATTCTCCTTGCTTAATCTTTTAATTTTAGCATTATTTCCTTTATTAATTTGACTAGGTTAAGCTTATTAATTTAGGAATTTAGTTACTGAAATTCACTAGATTAATTTGAATTGTAGATTGGTTATAATTTGATATTTGAATGTTAATTTTGATCCCTAAATGTTTGTGGAAAGTCTAGACTTAGTGGCTGGACAATTTGCTATTAAATTTCTCTTGTTTTTAGGTTAATTGATGTAATGGTTATTGAATTAAATGGTTAGAATTTTTGTGCAATTGTTATGCATTGAGGAATTTATTAATCTAATTGGTTGATCAGCATTTTAAGTGGATTATTCAGTAGAATTTATTGAGCATTTAGGATTTGTTTTTGTGTGTTCTTGTTCCTAACTAACTCAATTGATTAATTATTCAAGGTTCCTTGTGGTTGCAAAGTCCTTAAATTATTACTAAATTGAGTCTCGAATGGTAATTCAAGAGTTCTTATGGAGAATACACTAATGAGAAAGAGTTTAAATCCAATTTTGGTACATTAGAAAGGGAGCAAGGATAATTGAACTTTAGGGAGTCCATTTAAAGGCTAGTTACCACACATTCCTAGTTGTTTGCTCCACTTAGTCTTAAGCTTTTAGCTCTTATTATTTTTCATTTAATCTAATTAAATTTTAGTAATTCAAAATCCCCTAAACAATTTTCATTTAGTGATACTTGGAATACTCTTTCATAAATAATTAGAGATAAAAAACTCCTTAGGAAATGACCTAGGTTGCACTATTATCTACAAGTTTTTTTTTCAACCTAGTTTTATTTGAGATTGCACAACACAATCGTCAACAACCTAATAGTTTTCATTTTTATTTCCTTATTTTCATTTTTTATTTTTACTATCTATTATCCCAAAAAAAAAAGTCACTAACACCCCACCCAAAATTTTGTTGCAGGAGGGAGGTGTATCATTAAATGGACTCAAGGAAGGACTTTAGATCTTAATCATAGAAATTAATTAAGGGAGTATTAGTTCCTTTCTCTTTTTATTTTTTTCTGTAACATTAAGGGCAATGTTGGATTTTAAGTGTGGGGGTGTTGTAGCAAATAAAGCTCTTGCCTTTATAACTTGTATTAATTAGAGGCTATTTTATATATTCCTTCCACTAGGTAAATGATAACTATCACTCTTATAGTACTTATTTTTATTCAGTAGGTAAAGTAGTTTACTCATAAATCAAGCAGCAAAAATTTTGGGGCTAATACTAAGAATCATAATTGAGTTGTTAACCATAATTTACTGAGTTATAGGTGGATGGTTATAATATTTAATTTTGAATTCATTTGCTTTCAATTAATTATTGCTAGAACCTCATTAGAAAAAGGATGTCAATTAAAAAAAAAACTAACTAGAGCAAGGCAAAGAAAAGAAAATATATACATGCTCAAAATTTTCACTCTAATGACTCAAAATTGTACTTAGTAACCGGGGGTCTTCATCACCAATATTGATCTTCATGTCAAACAATGCAAGTAAAGTTATGAGTGTGCTAGTAACATCTTGGTGCCAATTGTGTTATTAAAGCTTGAGTAATTGAGCCTTTGTATCACCAATATAAAATTTTGCGTCAAAAGAGCATATATAATAGCCCATGAAAGAAAGAAGGAAAAGAGAAAAATCATAAATGAAGTAGTGTAATAAAAACCCCTACTATGCCAAAGTTAGTTCTAGCATAGTTAATTAGAGTATTGTGAATTTATAAATAAGCAGTATAATTTTCCATCCCATCACTTAGTAGATTATTTAGGTTAACACTTAGCACACACACAAAAGCCTCTGAATGATTGTAATTTAATGATTGGGTGACTACTAATCCTTATATATATATATATATTGGTGATAGTCCATCTTGAGTAGGAAAAGTATGTATAGTAGCTCTAATTGAAATAATTGTTACTTAAGGATAAGTAACGAGCAAAGAGTGGAAAAATTTGATGAGTTTATATTTTATAATTAAATAGGTGTAGATTTTGGGATATATTGGGTTAAATTTATAAATATTTTATACCTATTTAATTTATTTTATATATTTTCTTCTTAAATTTAATTCTTAGACAAAAATAGAATTTGGATAGAAAATTTACTCATATATTCTTTTTTTTGTGCAGGAAAAATAATAAATAAAGAAGAAAAAGAGAGAGAGAGAGAGAGAAGGATAGCATTTTGTTCGCAAGGACAAAGCTGGAGTTTTTAAGAGAATGATGGAGAATGAGAAAATAAAAAAAAATTGTTATTAATTATTTGTAAATTATGAGTTAAAGATAAATATAAAAAATAATATTTTATTAGGATTAGTGTAACACCATAATTCTAAGACTTAACTCATGCAATTTCCATGCCTCATCATCAAGCGAATTCTATAGGAAGCAACATAATGGCATAGGAAATCATGAATCAAGATACATTTCGCCATGGTAAAAATTTTCTCTCGATATCCCATGGGTCATATGGATTTATCCATCTCATTCTCACATTTAGATACATAAATACAACTTATAACAAGCTCAAGAGATGGTTCATGCCTCGAGCAAAGGGAGCAAATACACAAAATACACTAGTGCAGCCTTAGATCAATTTTCTAGATTCTGTGCCTGAATTTTGAGAAATTATAACTAATTCTAAAAAAATTGAAATCAGGCACACTATACGATTCTAGAAAGATAAAGATGTCTACTTCATTTAAAAATAAATCTAGACCACAACAAAGGCTGCTAGGCACCGAAAGCTAATGAAACAATACTAGAGGTCAACTATCATCCCTAATACTAATCTCCAACATCAAAAATTCATATCTCCATGCTCAAAGGTCCAATTAGGGTGATCTCTATGGCCATGAAAATTTTATCATGTCTAGTTTATGTTTGTAAAGTTTCATGAGTATTATACATCATTTGTCCCACAAATGACACAGCCTAAATTTCTAACCATATGAATAGTACCTATATCAGTTCAGCAAAAAAAATGGCAACTTTGGAAAATCATAATTAATTCCACAGAGCTCCAAATAATCTATTTTTTAGCTTCCCAAAAACCCCTGGATAAGATATACATATGTACCAAATTTCATGAACAAATTTATTCATTTGGTCAGATCTTGACATTAGGTTGCAAAATGGCTCATTTTGTGTCATATAAGGGGACCAAATGATCCATTTCAAGTTCTAAGGCAACCATGACCACTTGAGCATGTGGGAATGCACCAAAATGACTCTATAAACTTGTCTCAAAGGTGTATAAACTCAAATTGCTCAAACTCACTTATCCACCCCATGATATACACAAGATTACACATACTAGCTTTGACCATCTAATAGCCAAATCATTCTATTTCATACATTTGGCATCAAATTTCATTCATACATCATACATCATACATTTGGGTAATTACATATGATCATATGATTACATAAAAATTTCATCATAAGAATACATCATACACCATGTGTATGGCTACAAAAGAGACATAACTAGGCCATTTCATACATTTTGATGTCAATCTCCTTCTCCTTGGCTTGGTGGCTTCCATTACCTTGCTCAATTAATTCACCTAACATGTTAAGACATTAGAGAGGAGGGGATGAGATTCAAAGAATCTCAATAGCTCATCTTCTTTTCAATCACACATAAAGTATGTAATACAAGCCTTAAAAATGCATGCATGGGAAATTTGACATATGTGAGCATTCATGAAACATTCTTGGCATTTGATCAAATCATACATAGTATGCATAGGCTTACTAAGTGAGTGGATTAGCCTCAACCATTAACTTATGGATTTTGGACTTGCCTCACCCATTTTCTCTAAGAGGTTTTAACTCAACCTCACTCTTGGGAGACTCTTTACTTTGTCTGAACTAAGTTTAAGGGTTCTTGGCTTATCCTCACCATGTCTAAAGGGTTCTTGGCTTCTCCACACTTACACAAACCGAGGTAAGCACACAAAACATCATCTTGCATGTATAAAATATCATCATGGTGCCATGGAATAAAAGCTCATGCTAAAATACTCTTCATAGCTTAAAATATATATACACACATTCAAAGACAATGTAAGCACACAATCATGCACAAGAGAAGGTGAAGAGAGCTACCTTGCTTGTATTTACACACTTTTTCCTTAAGCCTTGAGTCCTCTCCCTTGACCTCACACACCCAAAAAGGTGGAGATCATTTTTCTTGGCTAGACACATCATATTGAAGCCAATTACACTATTTAATTACATTTTAAAGCCATACATTCACTAAGAAAGCTAGGTGACTCATAGGGCTCTTTTATGGTTCCATAATGCACTCAATGAAGCAACCTTAAGGAAACATCATCTTGGCTCTGTTCTCTTCATCTATTCATGATTCTTGACTCCATTTAAACCTCTTGGAGTTATCACACAATCAATTCAAGGAGCCTAACTAGGTGTTACTTCTTTAAGCCATAATATGGAACATACAAGGCCATCTCACTTTCTATGGTTTCTAAAATTTTTTCAAGGCTTCTTCTCATACTCTACCATCATACATGATGCAAAACTAAGCTTGGAACAAATTAAAACTACCCCTTAGTGCTTCATCTAGCCTAGGCCAAAATTATGCATTATATGAACACCAAGTGAGTTTGCTTCATTCTTTTGATGGACGATGCATATGAGGAGCCTTCTAGGGATCTTAAGAGCTCATCCAAACATTCATTTAGGCTTAGGAACAATTACATTAAATCAGATTTTTAAGGGAGCTCATGAAACCCTAGGTTTGCTATCTTGAAAATCAATGACTTTTACTTGGATTTCTTTGCATATTCTTACTCTCCTCCCTTAAATTATTAGAATTCACCCTTGGTTCTGCCCAAAATTTAAGCCCTCTTGCAGCTACATATATGAGGCGAAGTAGGGAGAAGAAGGGGAAAGGAGTAGCTACCATAGGATGGAGATTTTACCTTGTTTCCATGGTTTTTCTTGCTTGTTTCTCACTTTCCTTGCCCTCCTTTCTTCAAATCTGAATTTTCCCCTTTGTTCGTCCCTTAAAATAGATCCATAAACTTCAATAAAATCATAGGAAAGAAAGGGAAATGGAAGAGAAGAGGTTTGTTAAAGGGAAAGCATGAAAAACTAAGAAAATTCATACCTTTCCATCTTGTTTTTCTCCTTCCTTCTTCCTCCTCTTTGTAACACCATAAATTCTACCTCATTTCATGACATTCATGAGCTTCACATTATCAATTCCATGAGGATGTAAAGAAAAAGGGAATAAAATAATGAATATTTTCGCACTATGTCGTGTTTATAAATTCCATTTGGTGTCACATGGATCGTGTGAGCTCATACTATACATTCTCATATTTAAGTACATGAATACAATTCATTTGTATCATAAAATATGGCCCACAACTTATGGAACTCAAGGAGAAGCTCAAAATAGTCATGTGTATTTTCAGCCAGATTTGGTCCCTTTTTTGACCAAATTTTGAAAAAATCATAACTAATTCTAGAAAAATCAAAATCATGCATTCTTGGTTATTTTAAAAGATATGGATGTATAATTCATACTAAAAATATGCTCAGACCATAACATCCACCACAGATTTCTACAGCAAACTTTGAAAATGTCTAATTAATTCCAAAAAAATCCAATCTATACAAATGATACCAATCTAGAAATATGTGAATGTTATATAGAGGGGAAAAATAGCTCCAGACCAGCTCAGGCAACTCAAACTCATAATTCAATGGAACAGTAACTGTGGTCGGGTAAGGGTCCTGATACTGGGCAGAATCTTCAAAAATTTATATCTCCCTCTCTAAACCTCCAAATGAGGTGCTTCTAGTTTTCATGAGTCACTGTGAATGTCTAGTCTCTCTGTATAAATTTTGTGGCAATTGGACATCATTTTAGCCTTGTGTGACGGATTTCATTTTCGGACCAAATCAATAGTGCAGCAGACTAAAATCAGAAAATTTATCAACTTTGAAAATTCATGAAATATTCTGTAGACTTCCAAAAACTATTATATTTTACTTCCCAAAAAGCTCTTAATGAAATCTAATTACATGCCAAATCTCATACCAAGAATAACTCATTTGGACAAAAAGTAATATAGGGTTCCCTTATGGTCATTTTTGGCTCCATATGGGATACCAAAGTGACCAAATGGTCTTCCATAGGGTTTGGCACCTCTTGGGCAAGTCTAAAAGCATAATCAAGACTTGTCTAAGCTACCCAAATGGTCCTAAACTCCATGCATCTCATTTTGGCCATTTAACCAATACTTATGCACATTTCCATAAACTCATTCATGAAGCTATCTTTGCCATACATACTCAATTCACATTCTATCATTCACATAATACATACTTTCATTTCTACATCATATATTATCATAATTACATATGTTCCAAAGGTCATAGACCATATGCAAGCATGGATTATATCTTTTGACAGCAATATGGCTTTAAAGTAATAAAATTCAAGCACTTTGTTGTCAAACTCTTTCCTTCAAGGTTGTTGGCTCCCAATGTCTTGTTTCTTTTGTCCACCTAGTATGTTAGGTCATTGGAGAGGATGGAATGAGATTCAAAGAATCCCAATAGCTCATCTCCTATTCAATCACACATAATGGATGCAAAACAAGTCTTATAAATGCATGCATGGCATATGGACATATGAAATCATTCAAGAAGCATTCTTAACATTTGAAAAAATCACTCATAGCATACAAAGGCTTGCCAAGCAAGTGGATTGGCCTCACCCATTTTCTTGTAGATTTTGGACTTGCCTCACCCATTCTTTAAGGAACTCTTGAACTCAACCATGCTCTTGGGAGTCCATCTTGCTATTGGGAGACTCTTTGTTTTGTCTCAACCAATCTTAAGGGTTCTTGGCTCATCCTCACCATGGTTAAGGGTTCTTGGCCTTACCACACTCAAGCAAACTCAAACAAACATCATAACATCATTTAGAAATATAATATATCATCATGAAATCATGGCACATGAAATCATGTTAGGATACTTTTCATGGCTTGAAAATACACCTACATACATTCTAAGAAGAGCTAAGCATACATCCATGCATGAGAGAAGGTGGAGAGAGCTACCTTGCACACAATCACATATTTTTTGTCTTGAAAATCCCTTCCTTACAAACATCATAACATCATTTAGAAACATAATATATCATGATGAAATCATGGCACATGAAATCATGTTAGGATACTTTTCATGGCTTGAAAGTACACCTACATACATTCTAAGAAGAGCTAAGCATACATCCATGCATGAGAGAAGGCGGAGAGAGCTACCTTGCACACAATCACATATTTTTTGTCTTGAAAATCCCTTCCTTGCTTCAGCCATACACCCACAAAAGTGTGGAAGAGATTTCTCTTGGCCTAGACACAATTTATGGAAGCCAATTAGGTTCACGAACTCAATTCTAAAGCCATGTAACTTGCTTAGACACTAGCTTGGCCTATAACCCTATTATGGTTTCATAATTTCACCTAATGAAGCAACACCCACCAAATAAATTCTAGGCTCCATTATTTCCTTTAAAATATGATTCTTGACTCCTTTTAGGCCTCTTGGAGTCATCACACAATTAAAACAAAGAGCCTAACAACATGTTGCTTCTTTAGGTCATAATATGGAACCTAAAGTACCAACTCACTTTCTATGAGTTCTAAATTTTTTTCAAGGCCTCCCCTCATATTCATTCATAATATATGACTCAAGAATGTCCTTAGAAAAATTTAAAACTCTCCCTAGCTATGAGAACCCTTCTTGGCCGAGACAATGAAGCATATTGGGTTCCATAGAGCTTTCTTTGTTTTCTCAAGGGAATAAGCATATGGGGAGCCTCTTAGGGATCTTAGGAGCTCATTGAAACTCTTATTTAGGCTTACAAATCATCATACAAAATTAGATTTTACAAGGTGCAATTGAAACCCTAGAACTTGCATCTTGAAATCTAATGGTCTTTTGATAATTCCTTTTGCATATTCTTAATCTCTACACCTTTTTTCCTTAGATTCATGCTTGGTTCTGCTTAAAAATCATCTCCTCCTAGGGTTTTCTCAAGTGGGGCGAAATGGTGGAGAAAGGAACCAAAGACGACAACCATAGGAAGAGAAATTACCTTGTTTTCTTGCTTTTTCTCACTTGAATCTTGTATTCTTTGAGCTCCTCTCTTCAAATCCGAATTTTTCCTTGAATTTCTCCCTTGAATTAGATTTATAAACTACATTTTAATCAAAGGAAATAAAGGGGAAGGGAGGAGAGGGGGTGTGGATGAAGAAAAGTATGAAAAACTACCATGGAAACATACCTTAAGCTTGAATTTTCTGTCCCTTTTCTTCTTCCCTTGGTGCGCCATTCTCTTAGGGTTCTTCTTCTGATTTAGGGCAGAATAATCTGAAGCTAAGTGAGGGAAAGTGTGAGGCGCCACCTATTCATAAGGGAGGAAGAAGCACTTTTTCAAAAATTTCCATTTTGCCTTTCGTTCTTTGCATTTTTGTTTCTCCTTCGTTTTAGCTCCTTTTTTAGAACCATCATTTCCATTATGAAATTTAGGTTCCCAATTTAATAAAATACCTTTGGAATCACTCAACTTGAGGCTAAAACCTTCATGAACAAATCTGTTAAAGTTTAGGTACACCGATGTTGGAAAACGTCCACCGGAGGGGTTTTAATTGTCTCGGGACTTTTCATGAATTTTAGGGTCTCTGAGAACTCTAAGGAACTCAAAAATTTCATTTAAAAAATCCTCCTGTGTGAATTCTAAAATTTGCTCAAAATTATGAAAATGTCATTACGTTTCGTAAGCTTTTCGTAATAAATTGTTTCTTCATTTTAGCTTCATTTTTCTTTCTGTCTGAACCTGGGATTCTCATTTTTAGGAGTCTAGAATGCTTTACAAATTTTTTGGGACCTTAACGATCTCATTTCGGGGAACTTCCTTTTGTATCCAGCAAATTTCATTCATTTACAGAGAGACTGTACGTTTCATTTCTCATATTTTCTCTTGTTTCCAGAGGATCGAATATTACATTTCTCCCCCTTAAATAAATTTCATCCTCGAGATTTTGGGTATGCTTTCCTTTTACTTTTTTCTTTTCTGGCTAACTGCTCTTTTTTTCCCTTCTTCCTGGCTCTATACGCTTTCTCTGTGATTTCATTCTTTCGAATTTTCCCTTAGCTAAGGGATTTTTTCATTGCTAGTTCTTAATAAGGGCTTTATTGCTATAAAATACTAGCTAGTTTTTTCTTATAAAGGAAAGAAATTTTTTACTCTAGAGGCCTATCCTGGGAAAGCTTACTAATCATGTCAGGTTAATGTTAACCCGTGCGTAGGATTAACGTTTCTTTTAGTGGACCCATTTACACATCTTGGGAGGTAACTTATTTCATATCACGTCTCTCGTATCCTTTTTGAATGGCTTCTCATAACATCTCATCATCTTTTCTAATCATTAGAGCCATTGGAGGTTTCTATCTATCTGCTTATTTACATGTTTTGCCCACTGTTTATCTCTGCTTTCTTTCTTATTAGCTCATCCCATGATTATAATTCATATTTCTTTCTGTCACAGGCCTTATATCACTACTGCTCACTGGGATTATAGCTCTATTGAGGAGTTTTTACTTTTAATTATCCTAGTTTCTCTGTCTACCATTACATCTGTCTCAGTTGGCTGAGACTTTTTTCTCATTTTCTTTGCTCACTTATAGTGGCATTTTATAGTCCCTCATTTCAATACTAATTGGCCTAACATATATTTTATACTGGCATTGAAGAGCTACTACCACTGACTACTGCTGAGTTCTGGTGGGATGCTAGCTATTCTCACAGTCTTGCTCACTAGAGATATTCTATACCACTTACCTCATATAAAAACTGTATCTAACCCCTTTCTGGATACATAGGCTAGCATGCGAGGATCTCTCTATCCCTCGGTCAGGGCTATTGTCTACTAGGTAGTTGTTTATCTGGCTCTAACTCTGGAAAGCTAATTTCTTGCTTTCCTTATCCCATACACTATGCTCATCTCTAAAGAGAGCTAGTCAATGATCTAACTGTCTAAGTAAAGCTTTCATATTACTGTGGCAATGGCCTACCAGGCTTAGGAGATCTCTAGTCTCTAAGACAAATGCTAACTAAAATTGTACTGGTTTATGAGACTAACTGCTCTGTAAAAACTATCTCAGGCTGTCATCTCACCAGGGAACTATTATGCTGTGGCTAGGGCTCTTTGTAACTCTATGGGTTCTACTGTGACCCTTGGGTCTACTGCGACCTCTCAGAGCCCTGCTTGGGTCTACTGCAATCCACTGTGCTATACTGGGATCTACTGTGATCTATCTCTGGGAGATGTCAAAGCCTAAGATCACTGTATCTGATAGTAAAATACATGCTCACTAAGTCCAGTAACCATCGCTCATAATAACTGAGGCTAAACTCAGAGGTACATCATGCTCTTCATGCGAAGTGGGTTCTGCATCATCTAACTCTCTAGGATCCTGTTATACTAATACTAGGGAGCATCTCAATTTTCACTCATCACTCTTCATAGGATCCTCAGATTCCCACTTTAGCCCCTTTTTCACTTGGGTTTTCTTTTCTTACTCTATTAACTTACTTACTTACTTACATATACTCGTTTAAGCCCTCCTCTCATATCCTGTAGTTCTCACTATGCCTACGTTCTGCTTTTAAGTGCTTTGGCACTAAGGCATCTCACACACTAAGTATGGTGAATATCTCTAGCAGGAGAGGGGCTATACACTGGTCATTATTCATTTCATTTACATAAGCCATAAGGGACTCAAGCTATGCATACTGAATCTGAACATTCTTTACTGGGGATTCCTTTTTGCATACTTTTACTATTATTCTGATTTTATTGGAATCCCTTTACCTTTCTTTTATGACTTATCTCATTATCTAGCTAACTAGAATACTCTTCGATTATTTGGACACTTTGGTGATTGATGTCATCGTTTGCTACGCACTTAAGCCACATTACTACTTGGTTGGCCAGACTTAATATCATGTAGCCTCTAGTACAAGCAAACCATAACATCAAACACTAATACATAGGCACTTCATGACTGAGCTCAGAGCCACTATCGCCAATATATTACAAGTTTCCTAACAATCTAAGGCATTCCTTTCTTACTTTCCTCTATCTACCCTATTCTCATAGAGTGCTCGGGGAAAATAGGATTCTTCCTCTGTTTCATCCCGAGATCTCTCTGTATTGCCCGGCTATCTTTTCTTTGGGCGTTATCATGCTAGAAAGGCATATATGCCAAGGACGAATGTGCTTTCTTTAGTATTCAAGTACATTAACTAAATATTTATTCTCAATCTAGTATGTCCTCGGCTTGAACACTATCATATCTTCTTTTTCTACCTTTCTTATCATCTTACTTAGGTAAAAGGATATTTTACTACTGGCCATTTTTGTTGACAGTTCAAGTTTCTTTATGCTCAAGAGCACCTGCATTTTCCTGGGTTCCTCCTCTTATTCACTCTCTATAACATCAAGGGGGTCTATTTTTTCACTCATACTCATACTTTGCTCTTAACTAGATCATCTCTCGATAAGAAGAATTATTTTTCATATAATCCCAGGAATTTCATTCTATGGCGCTCTCGGCTTACACTCGTTCTCTACATAAAACAAGGCTCACCTTCTTAGGCAGTCTCTAGTTCCCTCAAGCTTCCCTGAGGGTACTAAGGCACTAACTGTCTGTTTTAGCTTATTTCTACGTTCAGATCAGAGCTAGGCTTTCTCTCTGTTCAACCTCTTTAGCCTTATCCCCAAGAGTATAGTATTCTATTTCTAGGGTTTTGTTAACCCAATTTGGAACATATACTCTTAATGTTTAGATTCTATCTCACTAAAAATTGATGCTCTACTGGGTACTCTAATCACTCATATACCTTAACCTTATATCATTCTTATATTAGGGAGCTCGTCTAACTAACTATCGACCTCCTATCTGTTTACCTCTTTGGCTCAATTTACTTATTTAATCATTACTAAAGCGAGGGTATCTTTTCTGTAACTAGTTTCTATGCTCTTCCTCGCTTCTCTTATCATTATACTTTTTGACTCAGGGGGGTCTATCTAGGGGAATTTTACTAACCACTACTGGGTGGTTTCCCTGACCTAGAATGTCTTATCTTTCATTTCTCAATCTAAGGAGAACTTTCACCGATCCTTTCAATTACATATCTCACCTAGAATGATGCTATTGGTCATTTTCCCCAGGCTTTAGCTTATGCTCAGCCTAGGCTAGCCATCTCATCGGACCTGTAGCTTACTAACTATCTTCATTCCTTCTTAAGTCTTTGTTACTGGGCTACTCATACTTATCTCTAGGTGTTACCTATGAGGTACACCTTTCTAGGCCACTCTAGTGGTTTACTACTGGTAGTCTTATCTTACGTTATTTCAAGACTACACTAACATTCTATCATTCAATGTCTCACAGGGTGACATCCTAGGTTGGAGTCAACGCCTTAAAGGTGGGTCTCAACAACCTTATCATCCTTGTGTTTAACTTTCTCTATGTTGAGCTCTTTTCTCAATCTCATTACTTTTTTTCTCTATTTATACTAAGGGTTCCCGCTCTCTGTATATCAGCTGATCCCTTATCAGTTCATTTTTTAAGTTGTCTTGAATATGATCAATAAGGCATTTCATACTACCATTCGTCGTAGTTAGCACATCATTCACCACGGCTAATCAGCCTTGGGTTCATCCTAGTTTTCCTGTCTGAGTATTAGCTGCGGCTAACGGCCTTTGATTGGCTTACTTTTTAGGGATTGGATTTTCATCTTTATCTATCAACCCGAGCCTCACTGCCTCTATATCTAGCCCATCATCAAGTTAGAGGATTCTACTTCTTGCTTCATTCATACATATATAGCTATCACCTCTGGGCTATCAGGCTCTAGGGTGTAGCTTATAGTTTAACCTTTGGCCTGAGGGAATTAGCTTTTCAGGCTTTGAAACTTATCTAGACATTCGAGTGTCGTGGCTAGGGGTGAATCTATTTCTCACTTCCCCTCTAGACTGGTTTTGTGCAATCGCAGTCTCATCTCATACTACGCTGCATCACTACTTGTCTCTGCATTATGCGAGACAGCTGGGAATGGCCTAAGTATGACTACCAGGGAGAATTAGGCCTTAAGTATTCTCTCTAGCAAGCCTTTTCCTATTAATGAGATTGATAAACACGTATTTCTATCTATTTTATTCTCTTAAATTTGGGCATTTTAATAATGAAATATGGCTTTAAGGGTTTAATTAGATACAATTTGATTTTATTAGCCATTTATGCACTTGATGAATTAATTGACAAAATTATTGAGTTTTAATGCATGAATTTCTATTAAATAATTTTGTGGATTATTCTATTTAATATTTTCCATTCTTTTGTGCCGAATTTTTTATGGGCAAATAGCTTGAATGAGCATTTGATTTAAAGAAAAGAAGAAGAAGAGATGAAGGCTTCATGTGTATAGTTTAGAGGAAATAAAATTAGAATGGAAGGAGATTGATGGAGTAATTGGATTTTGAGAAGAAGCAAGCTCCAGCTCCCTTGTTCCCACGTGGAAGACACACACATAAGCTCATACAAGCTTCCATGCACACACATACATGCAGAACATAAAAGAATGTAGCTCACTTGCATGGGTTTCTAGATATAGGGGCTTCTCGAGGAGAAAAACGAGCTAAGAAAGAAACATAAGCTGGGTTTTAAGCATGAAAAAAGGAGCTCAAATGCATAACAGAATAAACCACGATTTCAAGAAGAATTTCAAGCTTGAGAGGAAGCTCAAAAGGAAGAAGACCATCCACGAAAGCATTCGAATGGAGCTACACATGTAAGGCAGAAACAAAGTAAGGAGAGCCACAAACTAAAAGGATTGCAGCCATGTAAAGAAGAAGCAAGGAATAAAACGTGATAAGGCTTAAGACTAGAAGAAAAGAACCATGCATGGGAATATATCAAGGAAAAGACGTGGGAAATTAGCTATAGGATGAGTAAAGGAATCATGTTTGAATGAAAAAGCTGAAGCAACGTGATTTTGAAGCAGAAAATAGCCATGGGTTCTAGCTAAAGGGCAACTTGGGATGGATAGAGTGAGCTGGCATGAGAAACTTAGAGCTAGAAGCAGAACACAAAGGAAGCAACACAAGCTTTAGGTTTAAGAAACATACACGAGCTAGATTGTCATGGCTGAATGAAAGAGAAGAAGCACATGTTTGCTACGTGCTGGATGGAACATGAAGAATGTCAGTGAGAAGAACAGAAGCTACACAAGATTATCTGCATGTGGTGAAGGAGAAGGAAGAATGAAGCTATGGGTTGCACGATGCATGAGCTAAAAAGAAGAAGCTATGGGCAGGGGAGCTGGCTAAATCAAAATGCGAAGAAGGAGCTTGGTTTTGACGTAAAAGAAGACTGCATGAGGAAGCACAAGCTGGAGAAGAGCAGTTCACGTTGAGGAATTACATAGAGAAATCACGTAAGATGAAGCAATGAGCTAAAGTCTGGATAACAACGGAATAAAAATGCGGAACAACGTGAATGTCATATAAGAAATAAAATAAAGCTTTCATGGGATGCATGTTGGGGCCCACACTCATATAAACAAAAGAAGATATTGACGTGGATAGCTTCAGACAATTGGAATAAGAGATGAATAGCATGTGAAAAATAAACAAGGCACGTAAGGAAGGGCTGAACTCGAGCAGAGGAAAAATCAATCATCAAGATGCTACATTCCATTCATCATCCATCCAGGAATTCATCCACATCGTCCATTCATCCCACGCCTTGATCACGCTATCATACATTCCATTCGCACATTCATTCAACGGATCATCACGTCATTCCATTCACCACATTCATGCCCTTCGTCCCCCTTCATCCAGAGACCCTACTCTATGTCACTCTCCATTCTCCACCTCCATCCATTTTTCAATGAAGCTCTAATCTCCATCTCTTGTGATTAGCTTGGAAGAAGACCTTGGAGAAACTTTAATCCATAGAGAAGAACTCAGAATTTTGGCTATGAATTTCTACTTTCCTACACTTTTTTCTTTTTCTTGTACAAGCTTGGTTAAGTTGTACTTGATTAGGAATTTTTGTAATTGTGATTAGTAGTTGGTTAGATACTAATTAGGAAAGCAATTGTTGTTTTAATTGATTAATTTCAGTGCTGGATTTTTATTTTCCTACCATTTTTCAAGTGTGCAATCAAGGTGTTTGATGAAATGCTTGTGAGAATTGGTGTGCTTAATTGTCTAATTTGAGGGTTCATTAGAGTTTAATTGCTTAATTGAATCTCCTAAAGTGTTAATCAGAGGCTAATTAATCAATCAATCATTCAATTCAATTGTTCATAGATCTTAATCATAAGAATTAGTAATTTAATGGTAGTTACGGTTTCAATTAACATCAAATTGCTAAGTTCTTGATTCTTGCGTGGTAACTCAAGATACATTTGCCATGAACACAATTAGGGATTTTTAGATCAGAATTAATCACAATTGAATTAGGATAAGGATAGTGGATACCAAGGAACCAATCTAAAGTGATAACCATGATTTTTATATATTTTATTCTCCTTAACTTAGGCATTTTAATGATTAAATATGGCTCTAAGACTTCAATTAGATAAGATTTTATTTTAGTGGTCATTTCTATATTTTAGGAATTTATTTGCAAATTATTGGTTTTTAATGCTTAAATATATCTTAAATAATTTTTGTGAATATTTCTATTTGATTTTTTCCACTCTTTTGTGCAGAATTTTAATATGTAATTGGAGCTTTGAATAGAAAATTAAATTGAAGAAAAGCAAGAGAAGAGATGGGCTTCAAGTGTGTTAGTGTGCAATCTCAAGAGCTTCAATACACTCACTACTCCACTACATTCACGTTGAAGCAACACTTTTCACACATGAAACACAACT
The DNA here is from genome assembly GCA_026724425.1 of Erythrophleum ivorense. Classification (NCBI taxonomy): domain Eukaryota; kingdom Viridiplantae; phylum Streptophyta; class Magnoliopsida; order Fabales; family Fabaceae; genus Erythrophleum; species Erythrophleum ivorense. The sequence goes on along the minus strand of JAIUCV010000025.1, from coordinate 4,251,873 downwards.
CTCACATTGCACCCATTCACATGAAGCCATGGTCATTCAAGTCACACAGCCACAAAAACACGTAAAGAAACAGCTACGGGTTCTGAGCATGTTATTGCAATGAAGAAATATCACGTGAAAATGATGCAATTGAAGCCATGGGATGACGTGAAGAAGCTTGTTCGAACAGAAGCTTTAAGCTGGAGATTTAAGAGAGGAAGTGAAGCTTCTGAACAAGGAGAAGTAATGGAAGCAAAACATAAACCAGCACAATGGAAATGAAGAAGCATGTGGGTCTGATGCTAAAAGAAGGAAAGAGAGGCTCGAGTTGGGTTCTACGTAAGGAGAAAACATGAGGAGAAGCCACGGGTCTCAAGCTAATACAGAATATGCAAAACAGAGGAGAGGAAAAAGTTAGAATGAAGAGCAGAACGTGGATAATGTGGGAAGCAAATGAAACCTAACTGCATGATAGAGGAACACGAATGAAGAGCCACAGGCTCTTACATAGTAGCTAAACAAAGGAGGCTGTACATGCATGCATAAATGGAGAGCAGAACACGTGGATTAATGAAGCATGGGCTGGAGCTTTTAAGCAGTTCACGAGGAAGAACAACATAGGAAACACGATGTGGGAAAGCTGCAGAGAAAAAGAAGAAGAAAGCTACGTGATGAGCTTGGGTTTAAAGGAACAAAGAAGGCTGAGAGGAGCTTCACGTACAGAACAAACATACTAGCAGAACAGACAAGAATCACGTACATTCCATGTGCATATGCAACTGAACAGCAATGTGAAGAATATGAAGCTAAATCATGTGAGAACTCGGGCTAAAGATGAAAAAAGTTGACGTGGGCTCTTGCGTTGAATGATTAAGATAGTTAACGTGGAGTATGAAGCCACGTTGTAATAAAATAAGAGAAAGGCTCAAGCTTAATTTGTGAAAGACAGAACACGTGAGAGAAGAGGTTGGAATAAAGAAAAAAATGCAACACGTGGGGTCACTTAAAGAATCACGTGAGAAGAGGCAAGGGCTGAGCATATGATTTCATTCATTTTTCATCGCACGCCGTAATTCATTCACCCATCATTCACTCATTCCATCCATTCGAACGCCCCCATCGTCCAGCGTCTCCATCCTTTCACCGTCCCCACTCCATTCCATCCTCCACTCTCCATCTCCATCTCTTTCCACCCTAAAATGAAGTTTTAATCTCCATCTGTGGCTAGCTAAGAGGAAGATCCTTGGTGCAAGCTTAAATCCATGGAGAAGAACTTGGAATTTTGGCTAAGATTTCTTTAATTTCCTACACTTTTTCTGTTTCAAATATTGTCTTGGTTAAGTTGTATTTGATAGGGAATTTGTGTAATTGTAATTAGTGGCTGGTTAGACACTAATGAGGAAGCCTTTTGTTGATTAATTGATCTGATTAGACACTGATTTTTCATTATTCTCTAATTTCTCATGTGTGCCACGAAGGTGTTTGATGAAATACATGAATGAAATTATGTGCTTGAATGTTAAATTTGAGAATTCCTTAGTATTTAGTTGGTTAATTAAACATCCTGGGATGATGATTCAGAGGTTAATTAATTAGTTAATCAATCAAATTAGATGTTCATTGATCTTAAAAATAAGAATTAATAATTTAATGCAGGATTGAGGTTTCAATTCAACATTAGATTGTTAATCTCTTGATTCTTGAGTGGTAACTCAAAATATATTTGTTATGAACACAATTAGGGATTCTTAGACCAGAATTAATCACAATTGGGCTAGGATAAGGATAGTGGATACCAAGGGACGAATCCAAAGCTAGTCACAAGACCATCATCCACCCATAATTCATCCAATTAGGTAGAATTTAGGAACTTTATTTTAATTTCATTTTACTTAGTTAATTCAATCAAAAACCCCCTTTAGTTTAGAAATTTTTAGAGTCTTTTAAAATTTGGAAAATTCAATTGAACATTGAACTCCAATTCCAAAAGAGATGACATAGGTTGTGCCACTAACTGTATATTTTATCAACCTAGTTTTATTTTGAGGGTTGCACGACAGACCTTTTATAAAGCTAGTCACAAGTTTATCATTCACCTTATTAGTTCATGCAATTAAAAATTTTGATTCAGTTTCATTTTAGGTAGTTTAAGTCAATCAAAACCCCCCTTAGTTAGGATATTTTTAGAGTCTTTTATACACTTAGAAAACCCAATTGAACATTGAACTCCATTTCCAAGGGAGATGACCTAGGTTATGCTACTAGCTATATATAATCTAACCTAGTTTTATTTTAAGGGTTGCACGACGAGCCCGTCAGAGATCATTTCTCATCATTTATATCTAGGGCTTGCCACTGATCCCGGCGAGTTATCATATCTCATCAAGCTCGAGCCGTCGGATCCCTTAACTTTGCTTAAGCTTAACTCTGCTCAAACTACTCTAGAGGCCACCCTTTCTTGGTGTCCACTAACTACTCTAATACCATTCTACAACTTAATCATCATGAACAAAGCCACAAACTATACTCATACACCTAACATATCTCATACAAGGCTCTACCTATCCATTTAAGTCTTTACATGGCCCTATTACAAAATCCTCAAGCCAAATCTAATCTGGGAGAGCCTAAAACTTTGCTTTGATACCAATAAATGTAACACCATAAATTCTAGCTCATTTCATGACATTCATGGGCTTCACATTATCAATTCTATGAGGATGTAAAGAAAAAAGGAATAAAATAATGAATATTTCCGCGCTGTGTCGTGTTTAAAAATTCCATTCAGTGTCATGTGGACTGTATGAGTTCATACTATACATTCTCATATTTAAGTACATGAATACAACTCATTTGCATCATAAAATGTGGCCCACAACTTATGGAACTCAAGGGAAAGCTCAAAATAGTCATGTGTATTTTCGGCTAGATTTGGTCCCTTTTCTGACAAAATTTGGAAAATTATAACTAATTCTAGAAAATTAAAAATCATTCATTCTTGGTCATTTTGGAAAGCTATAGATGTCTACTTCATACTAAAAATATTTTCAGACCATAATATTCACTACAGAGGACGTTTGACATCTAAAAACTTCTAGAGGTCAAACTATCACTGATGTTGTCACAGATTTTTGTAGCAAACTTTGAAAATGTCCAATTAATTCCATAAAAATCCAATCCATGAAAATGATACCAATCTAGAAAGCTGTGAATGTTAGCTAGATGAAAAAATAGCTCTAGACCAGCTTAGACAACCCAGAACTCAGAATTCAATGGAAAAAGAACTATGGTCGGGTAAGGGTCTTAATACTAGACAGAATCTTCAAAAATTCATATCTCCCTCTCTAGACCTCCAAATGAGGTGCTTCAAGATGTCATGAGTCACTGTGAATGTATAGTCTCTCTGTGAAAAATTTTGTGGCAATTGGACATCATTTGGGCCTTGTGTGTTGACTTTATTTTCGGACCAAATGAATAGTGCAACATACCAAAATCAGAAAATTTGCCAACTTTGAAAATTCATGAAATATTCTATATATCTCCAAAAATTATGATCTTTATCTTCCCAAAAACATTTTAATGAGATCTAATTACGTACCAAATCTCAGACCAAGAATAACGCATTTGGCTAAAAAGTGATATAGGGTTCCATTGTGGTAATTTTTGGCTCCATATGGGATACCAAAGTGACCAAATGGTCTTCCATGGGGTTTGGCAGCTCTTGGGCAAGTCTAAAAACATAATCAAGACTTGTCTAAGCTACCCAAATGGTCTTAAACTCCATGTATCTCATTTTGGCCATTTAACCAATACTTATGCACATTTCCATAAACTCATTCATGAAGCTATCTTTGCCATACATACTCAATTCACATTCTATCATTCACATAACACATTCTTTCATTTCTACAACATATATTATCATAATCACATATATTCCAAAGTTCATAGACCATATACAAGCATGGGTTACATCTTTTGACAACAATATGGCTTTAAAGTAACAAAATTCAAGCACTTTGTTGTCAAACTCTTTCCTTCAAGGTTGTTGGCTCCCAATGCCTTGTTCCTTTTCTCCACCTAGCATGTTAGGTCATTGGAGAGGAGGGAATGAGATTCAAAGAATCCCAATAGCTCATTTCCCATTCAATCACATATAATAGATGCAAAACAAGTCTTATAAATGCATGCATGGCATATGGACATGTGAAATCATTCAAGAAGCATTCTTAACATTTGAAAAAGTCACTCATAGCATACAAAGGCTTGCCAAGCAAGTGGATTGGCCTCACCCATTTTCTTGTGGATTGTGGACTTGCCTCACCCATTCTTTAAGGAACTCTTAGACTCAACCATGCTCTTGGGAGTCCATCTTGCTATTGGGAGACTCTTTGCTTTATCTCAACTAATCTTAAGGGTTCTTGGCTCATCCTTACCATGGCTAAGGGTTCTTGGCCTCACCACACTCAAGCAAACCCAAGCAAACATCATAACATCATTTAGAAACATAATATGTCATCATGAAACCATGGCATATGAAATCATGCTAGCATATGTTTCATGGCTTGAAAATACACATACACACATTCTAAGACAAGCAAAGCACACATCCATGCATTAGAGAAGGTGAAAAGAGCTACCTTGCACACAATCACACACTTTTTCTCTTGAAATTCCCTTCCTTACTTCGGCCACACACCCACAAAAGTGTGAAAGAGATTTCTCTTGGCCTAGACATAATTTATGGAAGCCAATTAGGTTCATGAACTCAATTCTAAAGGTATGTAACTTGCTTAGACACTAACTTGGCCTCTAACCCCCACTATGGTTCCATAATTGCACCTAATGAAGCAACACCCATCAAATAAATTCTAAGCTCCATTCTTTCCTCTCAAATATGATTCTTGACTCCTTTTAGGCCTCTTGGAGTCATCACACAATCAAAATAAAGAGCCTAACAACATATTGCTTCTTTAGGTCATAATATGGAACCTAAAGCACCAACTCACTTTCTATGAGTTCTAAATTTTTTCTAAGGCCTCCTCTCATATTCATTCATCATATATGACTCAAGAATGGCCTTAGAAAAATTTAAAACTCTCCCTAGCTATGAGAACCCTTCTTGGCCAAGACAATGAAGCATATTGGGTTCCATAGAGCTTTCTTTATTTTCTCAAGGGAAGAAGCATATGGAGAGCCTCTTAGGGATCTTAGGAGATCATTTAAACTGTTATTTAGGCTTAGGAATCATCACACAAAATCAGATTTTACAAGGTGCAATTGAAACCCTAAAACTTGCATCTTGAAAATAGTTTTTTGATAATTCCCTTTGCATATTCTTAATCTCTACACCTTTTTTCCTTATATTCATGCTTGGTTCTGCCTAAAAATCATCTCGTCCTAGGGTTTTCTCAAGTTGGGCAAAATGGTGGAGAAGGGAACCAAAGATGACAACCATAGGAAGAGAAATTACCTTGTTTTCTTACTTTTTCTCACTTGAATCTTGTATTCTTTGAGCTCTTCTCTTCAAATCCGAATTTTCCCTTGAATTTCTCCCTTGAATCAGATTTATAAACTCCATTTTAATCAAAGGAAACAAAGGAGAAGGGAGGAGAAGGGGTGTGAATGAAAAACAGTATGAAAAACTACCATGGAAACATACCTTAAGCTTGGATTTTCTCTCCCTTTTCTTCTTCCCTTGGTACGCCACCCTTCTAGGGTTCTTCTTCTGATTTGGGGTAGAATAATCTAAAGCTAAGTGAGGGAGAGTGTGAGGCGCCACCTATTTATAAGGGAGGAAGAAGCACTTTTTCAAAAATTTAATTTTGCCCTTCATTCTTTGCATTTTAGCTTCTTTTTGAGAACCATATTTTCCATTATGAAATTTAGGTTCCCAATTTAATAAAATGCCTTTGGAATCACTCAAATTGGAGCTAAAACCTTCCCAAACGAATCCGTTAAAGTTTAGGTACACCGATGTTGAAAAACATCCACTGGAGGGGTTTTGATTGTCTTGAGGTTTTCCATGGTTTTTAAGAACTCTAAGAACCCTTGGAACTCAAAAATTTCATTTAAAAAGCCCTTCTGTGTGTATTGTAAAATTTATTCAAAATTACGAAAATGCCATTATGTTTTATAAGCTTTTTGTAAGCAATTATTTCTTCATTCTAGCTCCATTTTTCTTTTCTTCTATGCCCAGGATTCTCATTTTTTGGAGTCTAGAATGCTTCCCAAATTTTTTGGGACCTTAACTATCTCATTTCAGAGAACTTCCTTTTCTATTCGGCAAATTTTGTTCATTTACAGAGAAATCGTACATTACGTTTCTCACGTTTTCTCTTATTTCCAGAGGATCGGATATTACACTCTTGGTGCACCTCATCCCTTAGGGTTTTCTTCTGGTTTAGGACAGAAACAAGTGTGGCTAAATGAAGGGAAAGATGGGGTACCTCATATATATATGAGGGTTTAAGAGACACTTTTCAAAAATTTTTATTTTACCCTTCATTCTTGGCATTTTCGTTTCTAACTCTTTTTACCTCCTTTTTCAAAACCATCATTTTCATTATGAAATTTAGGTCCTCACTTTAATAAAATGCCTTTGGAATCACTCAAATTAAAGCTAAAACCTTCTCAAATGGATCCATCAAAGTTCAGTCTCACTGCTATTGGAAAACATCCACTGGAGGGGCTTTAATTGTCCCAGGGCTTTCTATGGTTTTCAAGGCCTCTGAGGACCCTAGAGAACTCAAAACTTTTATTTAAAAATACCTCCTATGAAGATTCCAAAATTTGCTCACAATGACGAAAATGCCCTTACGTTTCATCAATCTTTCGTCACAATTCGTTTCTTCATTCTAGCTCCATTTTTCTTTTTGTCTGAGCCTATGATTCTTATTTTTAGGAGTCTAGAATGCTTTCCAAATTTCTTGGGACCTTAACTAAGACATTTTGGGGACTTGTTTTTGTATCCGGTGAATTTCGTTCATTTACGGAGAAATTGTATGTTATGTTTCTCACATTTTCTCTCGTTTTTAGAAAACTAGATATTACAATTAGTATTAGAAACTAATATTTAAATCACTTTATTTTGTTATTCTTAGTTTTCTTTTTGTTAGGTTTTAATAATTATCTTTTTGTTAGGATTAGAATTTAATATTATTTTTTATTATTAGAAGTTATCATTTATTAGGATTAGTATTTGTTATTAGTAGTTATCTTATGAACTCCATATATAGTCCATAGGAATATTGATTGAAGAATAAGAAGTATTTTTGGATTCTAAAAAAAAAAAAAAAAGAAGGCGTCCAATCACTATTATAAGTATCTCAAGAATTATCTTCGAGATATTTAAAGCCAGTGGAAGCATTCTAAAACAAAGCACAAGAATTTTTGGAAGCATTAAGGCTGAATCAATTTCTCTTCTCTATTTTTTTTTCTTATGGTTGATTTTTCAGGATTAGGAATTTTAGAATGATGTTATTTATGAATTCTTCAATTATGTGTTTCTAAATTTCCTAGTTAGGTGTAGAGATGTAGCCTAATTGGGAACTAGTTTCTACTATTTATTTTAACTCTCTATGGATTTTTATTTATGAATATATTTTCAAATTTTAATCATATCTATTTCTTTCATGTTTAATGTTGATTTTATGATTGGCTCTCATTAAATCAAATATATAGGTGATCTTGATGCACTGTGAGGTAAAGAGAGAACCCAAATCTAGAGAAATAGACATGAATATTTAGGCTAGGGATGAGTCTAAAGATTTATGGTGACTTAAAACTATTGCTTCATGATTTAATTAGTTGTTTGGATATCATAGGAAAGAATTCAACTTTAATTAAATATGGACTAGTAATTCGGGAGAATATTAGGACATTTTAGAAATAGTTGTCACTATAATTGCTTAAGAGTCAATCCAACGAGCATAAATTAATAACCTATAGGGTAAATCTTAAACTTTAACACTTTTAGTGATTGTGTTTTTTTCATAACTAATTCTTGCTTTCTTTTATTTTTATAGTTTCTACATACTTTCATCAATTAATTTAATTTAATTTATTTTCTTAACTATTAATTATTTAGATTAGTAAAAGAGTAACCTCTTTGTGGGTTCAACCTTAGAATACTCTTGGAATTTTTTACTATACCGATCCTGTACACTTGTAGGAGTGATCACTTGGCTCTAATTTCTTACTCAATCTAAGTCATATGACTCCATTTAAACTTATTAGAACTATCACAAACTCAATTCAAGGAGCATAACACCAAGTTGTTTCTTTATGTGTAATAGAACCCTAAACTTCTAACTTTTAAAATATGGTTCCTAAATTCAAACCATTGGTTCCTTTGATGTTTATTATTCATATCTAGACCATTTCTATCCTTAGAATCAAAGAAAACTCTCCCTAGGTATTTGAAGTACACCTTGGCCTAGACACCCACATAATGGAGTACCCATGGAATTTTGTTAATTTTTCTTAGGGAAATGGAACCTATGAAGCTTCCTAGGACTCTTATGAACTTGAGTATATTTTTACATAAGTTAAATTATCATTAGAAAGCTTCATATTTCCTAAGATGCAGTCAAAACCCTAATTTATATAACTTGCTACCAAATGCTTCTTTTTGAGTTCTATTTGTTCCATATGATTCTCCATGCTTATCAAGTTTGGACCAAAATTAAACTCCTTACATGGCATCCTAGGTCTAGCTAAACACACACACAAAGGAAAAGCTATGGAGAAATAAGTTTGGCCATGGTTTCATACCTTTTCTTAAAACTTGACAAGTGAGCTTTCTTAAGCTTCCAAAATTTTCTCCAAACTCTTCCTTCCCTCTATTAAACCAACCACAAATCACTACCATTCAAAACATTAATACTATGAGAAGAGAAAGAAGAAAGAGGAGAACTTTAGTAAAGGGAAGAGTATGAACAAGTATCAATTTCTTACCTTTTTAAGCCTTGTTTCCTTCCCCCTTGCTTCCTCTTTGGTACACCACTTCAAGATGGTTCTAGTTTTGTTCTAAGGCATATTAGTGTTAGAGGTAATGAGGAGAGGAGGTGGTGTGCTGAAATAAGAAGGAAGAAAGGCTAATTATAACAAATTTGAAAATTTCAACTATGTCCTTAAAATTTGATTTCTCCGTTTGAACTCATTTCAAATCTTTTTTTTAGAACCGTCTTTTCCATCATAAAATTTGGGTCTTCTAATTCATAAAATGCCTTTGGTTTCAAATCAATTTGATTCATAACAACCCTGAATGATCCAATTAAAATTTTGATCAACTAACAACTTAAAATGTACACTGAAAGAGTTTCAGCAATTTTAAGGGGTTCTTATGGTTTTTAGAGCCTCTAAGAATCTTGGGAAACTTAATTTTCCCATTTAAAACTTTCTTCTTTGAGTTTTCAAAAATTTGCCCTAAAATTACAATTTTGAGACTACGTTATTTCTTAATTTATTTAATTGTTTTGGCTCTAATTTCGGACTATTCTTAAACTCTCAACCACATTCTTAGATATTCTAATTATTACTCTAATCTCATTTATCCTCAATTTACTTTGCTTTATAGTATTCCTATCTCATTTTATCTATTTCAATTCAGTTTCTACAAAATTGATTATTACACGTGCTTCTTAAGGTGCAGTCAAAACCCTATGTTCCAATTTGTGCAACCTATGGCTTTCTATTTGATTTTAATGGTATATTCTTAATTTCCATACTTCAAAATCCTAATTCCCACCATGCTTCATTAAGAAACTAATCCCTCTCATCTTCATCTTAAGTTGGCTACACTTAGAGGTTAAGGGAAAAGCAAGAAGAAGCCATCCTCCTACATCATATCATATATCAATAAAAAAGGCTTTAAATGGAAATTAATATAACATATTTAGTTTCCTTGAAAGAGCACTTTTCTCCAAAGTTTAAGCCAAGAAATCCCCTCTTTTAAGGAACTAAAACCATGGAGAAAAAGAGGAGAGAGAGTAGAAATTAGACTAGAATAACATCATTGGCAAATTCTTTGCATTTACTTACCTTAGGTAGCTTCATTTCCCTTTGGCTCTTGGTGGTTCTTGGACACTTCTTAAGTCTAGTTTTAAACTTCTCAAAGTTGGCCAAAGTGAGGGATGAAAGGTGAGACATGATATATGTAATTGCCAATTTTTCAGAAACAAACTTGAAACCAATAAAATGATATGAGAGTAAACTAAAACAAAGCAAATTGAGCTTAATTGAGAATAGGATGTTAATTAGAATATTTAAATAAGTGATTAAGAAATTAAGAATAGCTCAAAATCAGAGCCCGGTGGCAAAATAATAATTTCAAACAACTTTTTGAAAACTCAAAAGAAGGATTTTTAAATAATAAAGTTGAGCTTACTAGAGTTCTCAGAGTCTTAGAAAATCATAGAAACCATCAGAATAGTTAAAACTTTTCTGATGTGCGATTTAAGTGATCAGTTGACTAAAATTTTGACCAAAACATTCAATAAGGTTTTAACTCCAATTAAGTTGAAACGAAAAGCTTTTAATAAATTAGAGGACTTAAATTTTATGATGGAAAAGGTAGTTTAAAAAAGGAATTAAAATGAGCTCAAATAGAGAAGTCAAAGTGTAAGGGACATAAATGAAAATTTGAAAAAGTCTTAAACACCTCCCTTCTTCTTTTTATATCATGCCACTCTCTTCTCCTCACCTAAACCAACTTAAACTTGCTTTGAAATAGAACCAAGACCAGCTCTTTGTGGCACACAAAAGGAAGGAGAAAGGAGGAAGAAAACAAGCCAAAAAGGCTCAGAAATGGTGCTCTTTTTCTTGCTCTTGTCTTTGTAAATGTTCTTCTCCTCTTTCTTCTCTTTCTTTCCATGGTTTTAAAATTCTGAATAGTGGGATTTTTTGGCTGGTTAAATAGAGAGAAGAAAGAATTTGGAGGAAACTTTAGCAACACAAGAAACCTCCATTAACAAAGAATTAAACAAGGTATGCTTTCCATATAAAACTTGCTTTTCTTAGTTCTTTTGTAACACCATCATATACTATATGTTATAATATACTATGTTAGAAGACCCTGTACTTACTATCAAAAAACCTTGTTGACAAGGTCTTAGATTTCACATTATAGAATACAAGATCTTGTTAATAAGATCCTTAACCTTGTCGATAAGATATTATCTTAGCTCTTATATTGACAAGGTTTGATGCTATTTATCCTTAACAAATTTATTTAGCCAATTGATGCATATCAATCATGGAGTTTCAGTCAAAATTCACATCCTTTTATGAGTTTCCAACACATAAATCAAGCCACTTATAGGTCCTTTTGAGCTAAAAGGATCCAAACCTCATTTCCTTAATTTATTTTTATCATAAACAAATTTGTTCACACTCATTTTAAAGGAACACACAAAATCTTCATAAGACCCAAAATGACAGCATATACATAACTTCTATACTAAATTTAAAAATTCATAACTTAAGTTATATAACTTCAAACTATGCAAATTAGGTGTCTATGGAAATATTAGGATGTAAACTATAAGTTGTAAAAGATTTAGATGAAATTGAGTTCATTTACCTTACAAAAAGTAATGAAACATTAACCTGCTGCAGAAAGGAGGGCATATGATAGACCTAAGCTTTAAAATTCCATATCTTGAGCTACACAACTCCATTTTAAGTAATCTTAGTGGCCATGGAAAGATTGAGATAAGATATATATGCTATAAAAATTTCAAGAGCATCTAAGCTCATTTGGCCCACAAAAAACCTTGCATATCAATGGCTACTATAGTACTTAAACACAGTTAGACCCTTAACTTCAAAAATTCATAACTTCCTTTGTACAATTCCTTTTTCTATAAACTTAGTGGCCTTAAGAATTTTATAATTCCAATTATATCCTTGTAAAATTTTATAAGTATTGGAGTTCATTTGGCCCTTTAAATCCACTAAAAACTAGAACTACCACATGAATAATACTAGGGAATGTTTTGCATAAATTTTGAAACATCAAAAATTTGTGGAATATCCTATGGATCTCCAAAAATTATAGTTTTTGACTTGTTAGAAAACTCTCTTAATGGTCTATATGCATGCCAAATACTAGGTCATTTGTACCACTTTGGATATAGGAGTTATTTAGGGTATTGTTATGCCTAACCTTGGTGTCCTTTTAGGCCATTTGCATCCAAATGGAATTCTTCTACTTGGAGAAAGTTTTAATCATCCTAAACAGCATTTCTAACTATTCCATGCCATGCCAAAAGATTTGGATCAAAATTTGACCCTTTGGCACCTAGCTATCACATGATTTTCAATAACATTCCATACATTATTTTAGCCATTCATTGCCAAATCATACATTCACATAATTAACATACATATTCTCATATTTAAATACTTGGTTCCATTTATAAACATCATTAAATACATAAATAACCATCATCCATACATATTTTTCTACACACTTGCCAAAAGTTGGACTATTTACATTACAAGCTTCATAATACAATAATTCCTATGTTTTAATGCCTTTCAACCTTTTTTCCTTTGCTTGAGGAACCTGAAAATGTTAGTGGGAGCAAGAGGTGAGATTTGGGGAGAATCTTAGTAGCATAAACTCATTCAATTCAATGCAAATAAGAATGCTATGAGTGAATGCAATGTATGTAGTACAAGAATGTTATGCACATGTATCATGCAAATCATATGCATTATATAACATAAAAATTCATTCATTTCAAGCCATGGCAACATCATAAAAATAGCTAGGTTCTACCAATCTCAACTTAGGGCAAGGAAAAAGCTACTACGCTTAATTGCATACCTTAGGGAGCTAGGATATAATACCATATTATTTCTATCATTGATCCCCTTCTTGCAAGTGGGATTATACAATTCATCAAAGAAATCCCAAGAAAATGCATTAAATTGTGTTGTGTAGTAGATAAATTTTTCATTTCGCATCTCCAGTACCTTGTGAACTAACCAACAACATTCTCTAATTATTTTGCATTCATACAAATTATAACATTCTCAAAACTTAGCACAAATCATGGATCAAAAGTCAAAAATCCAAAATAATCACATTTGCCTCGGGTTCTAGGATAACAAAATTTGAGGCAATTTAAAAAATCATAACTAATTCTAGAAAAATTGAAATCAAGAAAATTAGAGCTTGTTGGAAAGCTTTAGGTGTTAAATTTAATAAAAATAACTTCTAGCCATGAAAATCCCATTTGAACCATGCTTGACATCAAAAAAAGCAAGGAGGTCAAGCTATCCAGAAATATGATATAACTTACTAATATAAAATTTGGAAATTCATGATTAATTCCAAAAAAATCCAATCCATGTACTCTATACCAATTTGTAAAGCTACAGATATTAACTAGAGGGGAAAAATAGTTCTGGACCAATCCAAGAGCATTCAGACCCCAAAAATCAATCAAACAATAACACGGGTCTGGAGGTGTGCCTGGAACAGAATAACAACTTCAAATATTAATATCTCCCTCTTTAGATGTCCAATTGAGGTGCTTCCAATTGGCACAAGTCACTAGGATAGTCTAGTTTCTCCCTATAAAATTTTGTGATAATTGGACATCGTTTACCTAATGATTGACATATATTAAAATTCAGAATATATGAACGGTGCACTGGCCAAAAACTAGAAAATTTCCCAACTTCAAAACTTTACCAAATATTCCATAGACCTCTAAAAATTCTACACTTTAGCTTCCTAAAAAGCTCTCAACAAGCTCTATTTAGATCAAGAAGAGCTCATTTGGACAAAAAGTGACACAACCCACCAATATGGTCATTTTTTCTTCTCATAATGTAACTTTGTGATCCAATTGGCTCCCTTTAGTGTTTGGCACCTCTTGGACAAGTTTAAAAGCATAAATGTGACTTGTGTGAACTGCTCAAGTGGTCCCAAACATCAAACATCTTAAATTGGCTATCCCACACGCAAGAATACATAGCTACATACTAGCCATCCAAGGGCCAAATTTTATAATTTCATTGATTTAGTGCTACATAAGATCTACACAATATTCATACATCATTTTTACATTTGCTCATAGTGTTACATCTCAAAAATAATATGTACAAGATCACTTTGACATTTACATTCAATGATAGCTACCAAATGTTCAAAGTATAGCAGCCTAATTCCCTTGGCTTGCATTCCTCCCTTCTTGGGTGCCACCTAGACATTTTAAGAATGAAGAGGGAAGGGGAATGAGATTCATGGAATCTTATTAACTCACACACACATTCAAGGCATACATATATCAAGTGCATAATTATAAAGTTAAAATGAACATAAAGCATTCCAGGAGTTCATTTTTATGCCATCAATTCATATTAACTTAAGAAAGAGCTCTAGGGACTTTTGGTTATGTCTCACCCCATTTTTAGGACTTTTAGACTTTCTCACTCTTGCCTTAGGGACTTTTGACTTGGCTTCACCTATTTAAGAGACTTTTGGCCTAGTCTCACCCATACCTTGAGACTTTTGGCGTCTAATCACCTTCACTAAGGGACTTTTGGCATCACCTCACCCTTATGAGCAATTTCTACAAGCAAAGCCATTCAAGACCAGACATTGGTACTAATGTAATATCAAGACATTAAGTGGCATGCTATTAAGTCACAAAAGCACATATAGGCACACAATAACATACATATGCACACAAAAATGCAAGGAGAATGAGGTGGAGAGCTACCTTTAACTTAATGCAAGCTTTACTTGGCTTGTTCCTTCCCTTTTTCAGCCTCACAAGTATGCCTAGGTGGATTGGTGTTCTCTTGGCCTAAACACCCTAAACACCATAAACAACACACAATTACACACTTGAAGCAAGCCAAGACACTAAACTCATTATTAAATACACACATGGTTTTATAAATGGCCTATTGAAGCAACCTTCACAATTCAAGCTCTAGGCTTCTATCTCTTTCCATTTCTAGGCCTCTTGGTCTCATTCAAAGTCCTTGGAGCTCTCGCACAAATATTTAAACAAGCTTAGAATCAAGTCACTTCACAAAGTACTATTATGGACACCATTGTCCCATTTCTCAATCTATAGCTTGTAAATTTTTTCTAATGGTTTCTCCCATCTTCTAACATCATATGAAGTCCCAAATCAAGGTTAGAACAAATTAAAACACTCCCTAACCCAAGAACCTAGCTTGGCCAAGACTAGCAACGTGGAAGGGTTTCTTAAGAGTTTTAAATTTTTCCTTGATGGAAGAGCCACTTGGGAGGGTTTCTAGAGGTCTTAAGAGCTTAAGGAAACACTCAAATAGCCAAGGGAATTCATACACAAAATCAGATTTTATAAAACCCTAAAGAACACCACACTTTCCTAACTTGATTTCTATTATTTTTCTTGGAATTTCTTGCCATATTCCTCTTCCTCATGGTCTAAAACCCTAATTCCTCTCTTTTTTTTGGGCAGAAAACCTCCCCCTCGTATGGTTCTGGTTTGGCCAAAATTATGCACAAGCAAGAAGCAACGAGGAGAAACAACAAAACCATGAAATACCTTAGATTCAAGCTTGGTTTCTTGACTTTTCTCCTTGGTTTTCTTCTCCTCAAGCAATTTGAACTACTCTTCCTTATTTTAGACTTATAACTGAACCAATTCATTCAAATAAACCATGGAAAAAGAGGAGGAAAGGAGATGAACAAAATTGGAAGAGAAAAGAGCATGAAATTCCATGAATTTGCCTACTTTCCTTGCCTTTCTCTTCCTCCTTCTCTCCCGCTCTTGGTGCACCTCAAGAAGATGGTCTTTTTTCTATTTTTTGGGAAGAAAGGGTCGTGCTATATGAGAGGAGAAAAAGGGGAGAAGTGTGTGGAAGCTTTAAGAAACTCACTTTTCAAAAATTCCAATTCCGTCCTTTCGTAATGGTAATTTTGTTTTGGCTTTGTTTTAGCTCCTTTTTTAGAACTGTCTTTTTCATCATAAAATTTAGGTTCCCAATTTAATAAAATTCCTTTGAAATCACTCAAATTGGAGCTAAAACCTTCTCAACTGAATCCATCAAAGTTTGAGCTCATCGCCATTAAAAAACATACATCGGAGGGGCTTTACCAACCTCAGGGCTTCCCATGGTTTTTGAGGCTTCTGAGAACTCTGGGCAACTTAAAATTTTCATTTAAAAAGCCCTCTTACGTGTTTTTCCAAAAGTTGCACTTATTTATGAAAATGCCATTAAATTTCGTCAGTTTTTGTCACAATTTTGTTTCACTATCCTAGCTCGTTTTTCTTTTCGTCTGAGCCTAGGATTATCATTTTGAGGAGCCTAAGGCTCTACCCAAAATTTTTGGGACATTATCTAACTTGTTTCAATAGACTTGCTTTTATAAGGCTCATTTCGTCATTTTATGAAAATTATCTTTCGTTACATTTTCCACCCCCCTTAAAATAAATTTTATCCTTGAAATTTAAATATGTACCTTAGGGAAATAGCTCTGGATATTTCTATCTCATCTCATTTTCTAGCTCCCAAGTTACCTCCCCAGATGTTAGACCCTTCTAGATCACTTTCACAAGAAGGATGCTCTTGTTTCTCAGTTATTTCTACTTAGTGTCTACAATCCTCTCCGGTTTCACTACATAGGAAAGATTTTCCTACAATTGAATATGCTCATATTCTATGACATGTGAGGGATCTGGTAAATACTTTTTCAATTAGGAGTCATGAAAAATATTATGGATTTGGGCTAGGTTTGGAGGTAGGGCTATCCGACAAGCCATGGGTCTAATTTTTTCTAGGATTTCAAATGGACCAATGTACCTAGAACTAAGCTTTCTTACCCTCATAGACTGACCTACCCTAGTCAATAGAGACACTCAGATGAATACATGTCTCCAATCTCAAACTCTAGCGGCCTTCTCCTCATATCGGCATAACTTTTTTTCCTACTTTAGGCAGTAAGGAGTTTCTTTCTAATCATTTCTATCTGCTGGGTAGTCTGATCTACTATCTCAGGCCTTATTAAACTCCTCTCACCTAACTCAATCCAACATAGAAGGGATCTACATTTTTTCTCATACAAACCCTCATAAAGGGCCATCTAAATACTGGAATGGTAACTATTGTTATATGCAAATTCTGCTAGTGGCAGATATGCATCCTAGTTACCTCTCATCTCTAATATACACACCCTCAACATGTCCTCTTATGTCTAGATGGTCCTCTCAGTCTAACCATTTGTTTGGGCGTGCTAAGTGTAAATCTAATTTTCTAAGAATGAGAGAAAACGTGAGAAACGTAACATATGATTTCTCCGTAAATGAATAAAATTCAACAGATGCAAAAGCAAGTCCCCCTGAAATGACTTAGTTAAGATCCTAAAAAATTTAGAAAGCATTCTAGACTCATAAAAATGAGAGTCCTAGGCTCAGACGGAAAGAAAAATGGAGCTAGAATGAAGAAACGAAGTGTAACAAAAGAGTGACGCAATGTAAGGGCATTTTTGTCATTTTGAGAAAATTTTTAGAATTCACATAGGAGGGCTTTTTAAATGAAAATTTTAAGTTCTTCGAGGTTCTCAGAGGCCTTGAAAACCATGGGCAGCCCTAGGACAGTTAAAACTCCTTCAGTGGACATTTTTCAATGTCAGTTGACCCAAACTTTGACTGATTTATTTGGGAAGGTTTTAGCTCCGATTTGAGTGATTCTAAAGGCATTTTATTTAATTGGGAACCTAATTTTATGATGGAAAAGATGGTTCTCAAAAAAGAGTTAAAATAAGCCTAAACGGAGCAAACAGGCTTGTAGGGGCAAAATGGTCATTTTAAAAAATTATAAAAGAGGCTTCTTAAGTAAGATTACACCTCATCACCTTCTCCAAACTTCTATTTGCAGAAAAAGGGGCAGCAATGGCATGATATTAAGCGGCGAGAGAGAATAAGTTTAAGCTTCCATTTAGGTAAGTAAACAGCCCCGTTTCATCCTGCACTGTTAAGAAAGTTATTCCTCTCTCTAAGAGCTCTCTAATGGTGGTTTTCTTTCCTTGAAAACTTGAAGATTCAAGTCTAACCCAAGCCAAAAGGGAACTCTTTTCAAAAAATTAATCGATGAAAAATAATCTATGCGAAGAGAACTCCATTTTAAGGTAAGACTTCACTTGAAACACTTACAAAATCTTGTGTTTTCAAGCTATTTAAGCTTAGATCTAGAGAGAGAAAGTGAGGAAGAGAATTTTTCTTTATGTGTTCTTGATGGAACCAAAGGTTATGGAGTGTGAGGATTAAGAACATTCGACTAGAATTGAAAAGGGAGCTTTAGAATGCAAGTTATGAAATTTAGGGATTTGGTTGCACCTAGGCTAAGATGAAGCTTCCTAGTAGTAATTTAAGTTGTCTAAGAGTATATATGAGTTCCTAAGACACCAAAAGAGCCTCCCACATGCTTCTCCCATCAAAGAAATTAAAATAACTCTATTAGTGCCATATGGAAGCATAGTTACGGCTAAGGAAAGTTCATGCACCTAGGGAGTGTTTTAATTCCTTCCAAGCTTAGTTTTGTATCATGTGTGATGGGAGAATATGAGAGGAAGACTTAGAAAAATTTTAAAAACCATAAATAGTGAGTTGGCCTTATATATTCCATAATATGGCTTAAAGAAGCAACACTAAGCTAGGCTCTTTGATTTGATTGTGTGATGACTCCAAAAGGTTTAAATGGAGTCAAGAATCATAAATAATGGAGAGAATGGAGCCAAGATGATGTTTTCTTAAGGTTGCTTCATTAAGTGCATTATGGAACCATAAAAGAGCCTTATGAGTCACCTAGCTTTTCTAATGATTGTGAGGCCTTAGAACTTGATTCAAGAGTATAATTAGCTTCCATATAATGTGTCTAGGCTAAGAGAAATGATCTCCACCTTCTTGGGTGTGTGAGGTCAAGGAAGAGGATTTAAGACTCAAGGAAAAAGTGTGTGAACACAAGCAAGGTAGCTCTCTCCACCTTCTCTCATGCATGAATATGTGCTTACATTGTCTTTGAATGTGTGTATATATGTTTTGAGCAATGAAAAGTATTTTAGCATGAGCTTTTATTCCATGGTACCATAGGATGTTTTATGCATTCAAATGATGTTTTATATGCTTGCTTTGGTTTGCTTGAGTATGGAGAAGCCAAGAACCCTCTAGCCATGGTGAGGATGAGCCAAGAACCCTTAAAGTTAGTTGAGACAAAGTAAAGAGTCTCCCAAAAGTGAGGTTGACTCCTAAGAATAAGGTTGAGTCAAAAACCTCTTAAAAAAATGGGCAAGGCAAGTCCAAAATTCACAAGTGAATGGGTGAAGCTAATCCACTTACTTGGCAAGCCTATGTATGTTACGTAAGACTTATTCAAATGCCAAGAATGTCTCTTGAATGCTCACACATGTTAATATGTCTATGCATGCACTTTTAAGGCTTGTTTACATACTTTATGTGTGATTGAAAGGAAGATGAGCTATTGGGATTCTTTAAATCTCATCCCCTCCTCTCTAACGATTTAACATGCTAGGTGTACTAAGTGGATAAGATAATGGAAGCCAACCACCTTGAAGATGACAGTATGACATCCAAGAACATGAATTTTGCTACTTTAAGTCCATACAATTGGCAAATGATGTAATTAATGAATGTATATATATTATGATGTTATAGACATATGCAATTATGATAATATGTCATGTATGAATGAGAAAATATGTTATGTGACCATTAGAATGTGATTTGAGTATAGGATGGCAAATTAGCTTCCTGAATGATATTATGGAATTGTGTATAAGTGTAGATGAGATAGCCAAAATGAGATGCATGAGGGTTGGAACCATTTGGGCAGCTTATACAAGTCCTAATTATGCTTTTAGGCTTACCCAAGAGGTGCCAACCCCTAAGGAAAGTCATTTGGACATTTTGGTATCCTATATAGAACTAAAATTGACCATAATGGAACCTTAAATCACTTTTTGTCCAAATGAGCTCTTCTTGATATGAGATTTAACATGAAATTAGAGCTTGTTAAGGGTTTTTTGGGAAGCTAAAGAACAGAATTTTTGGAGGTCTAGTGAATATTTGATGAATTTTCAAAGTTGAAAAATTTTCTAGTTTTGGTCATGTCACTGTTCATACTAGTCCGAAAATAAAATCTGTCACATAGGACTCAAATGATGTCCAATTCCCACAAAATTTTATACAAAGAAACTAGACATTCCTAGTGACTTGTGCCAACTAGAATCATTTGAATGTCTAGAGAGGGAGATATAAATTTTCAAAGAATCTATCCAGTATTAGGAACTTCAGCAGACCTCAGTTATTGTTTGATTAGATTTCAAGGTCTGAACATGCCTTAACTAGTCTGGAGTTATTTTTCCCCTCTAGCTAACATCCACATCTTTCCATATTCGTATCATTTGCATGGATTTGATGTTTGTGGAATTAATTGGACATTTTTTAAATTTGCTGCAGAATTTTGTGATAGCACCAGTGGGTAGCCTGACCTCTAGACTATTTCAAATGTCAAACGTCCTTTATGTTAGATATTGTGGTCTAGACATAATTTTAGCATGAAGTAGACATGTCTAGCTTTCTAGAATGGCCAAGAATCCATGATTTTGATTTTTTTAGAATTAGTTATGATTTTCCAAAGTTGTGATAGAAAAGTGGAGAAATTTGGACGAAAATATGTATATGTATTTTAGGCTTCTCTTTGAGTTCCATGAGTTGTAGGCCACTTTTCATTATACAAATGAGTTGTATTCATATAATTAAATATGAGAATGTGATGTATGAGCTCTCATTGTCCACGAAACACTGAATAGAATTTTCATACACGACGCAATGCAAAGAAATGCATTATTTTAATTCCCTTTTCTTGCTCTTTCATGGAATTTATGAATGTAAAGCATGGCAATGTGGTGAAATGAGTTAAAAATATATGGTGTTACAGTAAGTTGTGCTAAACAGCAACCTGGTCCCTAAGGCATGCTATAATGACCTCCAGAAGTTTGATGTGAACTTGGGGTTTCTGTCTGATACTATACTACTGGGTACTCTGTAAAGTCTCATTATCTCACGTATATACAACTGGGCTAATTTATCTAATGTGTAAGTAGCCTTGATCACTAAAAAGTGTGTAGACTTCGTCAATCTATCCATAACTACCTAGATAGCATTGTGTCCAGAGGATGTTTTGGGTAACCCCATAATAATATCCATAACTATACTATCTCATTTCCACTCAGGGATATCTAGGGGTTACAACAACCTAGCTGGTCTCCGGTGCTTTGTCTTAACCCTCTGGCACACTAAACATCTCGCCACATAGTCTATGACATCATTCTTCATTCCTGGCCACCAGAAAATTCTCTTCATATTTTAATACATCTTAATGACACCTGGGTGAATAGTATATTTACTCTTATGTGTCTCTTCTAAAATTCTCTCTTTCAATTCATTATTACTAGGCACACAGATTCTATCTTGGTATACTATCACACCATTCTTAGATGTAACATCAAGTTCTCTGAAAAAGAGAAAAAAGTGAGAAACGTAACATATAATTTCTCTATAAATGAACGAAACATACCAATACAAAAGGAAAGCCCTCGAAATGATGTAGTTAGGGTCCCAAAAAATTTGGGAAGCATTCTAGACTCCTAAAAATGGGAATTTCATACTCAGACAGAAAGAAAAATGGAGCTAGAATGAAGAAACAATTTCTTACAAAAAACTTTCGAAAATGTAATGGCATTTTTGTAATTTTGAACAAATTTTAGAATTCACACAAGAGGGCTTCTTAAATGAAAGTTTTGAGTTCCCCAGGGTTTTCAGAGGCCTTGAAAACCATGGGAAGGCCTGAGATAGCTAAAACCCCTCCAGTGGACGTTTTCCAACGTCGATACACCCAAACTTTAACAGATTCATTCGAGAAGGTTTTAGCTGTTATTTGAGTGATTCTAAAGGTATTTTACTAAATTGGGAACCTAAATTTTATAATGGAAAAGAAGGTTCTAAAAAAGGAGCTAAAACAAGTTAGAAACAAAAATGCTAAAAACGAAGGGCAAAATTATAATATTTAAGAAAGTGGAAGCTTCTTAAACACTCTTTAAGTTTCTTATTTCTTCTCCCCTTTATTTACACGACCCATTCTGCCCAAAAACTAGAGAAACACCAGCTCTCTTAGGCGCACCATGGAGGAGAAGAAAGGAGGAGAAAAAGAAAGGAAAAGGTAAGGAATTTCATGGATTTTCATGTTCCTTCTTCTTCTAAACTTGTTCCTCTCCTCTTGACCTTTCTTCCTTTGATTATAATGAAATTTATAAATCTATTTTAAGGGAGAAATTAAGGGAAAATTTTGATTTGAAGAGAGGAGCACAAAGAAGACAAGATTCAAGTGAGAAAAAGTAAGAAAATAAGCTAATTTCTTCTTCCATGGTTGATATCTCTTCCTCCCCTTCCTCTACCATTTCGCCCCACTTAAGAAACCCTAGGAGGGTTTGGTTTTTAGGTAGAACCAAGGGTGATTCTTAGGAAAAAGGGTGTAGAGATTAAGAATATGCAAAGAGAATTAACAAATAACCATGGAAATTCAAGATGCAAAGTATAGGGTTTCAAGTGTTCCTTCCAAAATCTGATTTGATCTCTTAATTCCTAAGCCTAAATGAGAGTGTAAATGAGCTCCTAAGATCCCTAGAAGTCTCCCCATGTGCTTCCTCCATCAAGAAAACAAAGCAAAGTCCATGAACCCTAAAATCAAGCATAGTCTCAGCCTAAGGGTGTTGGAGTTCCTAAGGATAGTTTTAATTTGTTCTAAGCCCATTTTTGAGTCATATATGATGAATGAATATGAGGGGAAGCCTTGGGAAAAATTTAGAAACCATAAAAAGTGAGTTGGTGCCTTATTTCCATAATATGATCTAAAGAAGTAACATGAAGTTAGTCTCTTTATTTTAGTTGTGTGATGACTCCAAGAGGCTTAAAAGGAGTCAGGAATCATATTTGAAAGGAAAAAATAGAGCCTAGAATTTATTTGAGGGGTGTTACTTCATTAGGTACATTTTGGAACCATAAAGAGGTTTATAGGTCAAGCTAGAGTTTAAGCAAGTTGTGTGGCCTTAGACTTTACTCCAAGAGTATAATTAGCTTCCATACGATGTGTCTAGGCCAAGAGGAATGATCTCCCCTTTCTTGGGTATGTGAGGTCAAGGAAAGGATTCAAGGCTTAAGGAAAAAGTGTGCAAATACAAGCAAGGTAGCTCTCTTCACCTTCTCTCATGCATAGATGTGTGCTTACATTGTTTTGAATGTGAGTATATGTATTTTAAGCCATGAAAAATGTTCTAGCATGAGCTCTTATTCCATGGTACCATGATGATGTTTTATGCATTCAAATGATATTTTATATGCTTGCTTTAGTTTGTTTGAGTGTGGAGAAGCCAAGAACCCTTAGACATAGTGAGTGTAACATCTGGTTTTCTAAAAATCTAAGAAAATATAAGAAAATGCAAGAAACGTAGCATATGGTTTCTTTGTCAACGTACGAAATTCACCGGATATGAAAGAAAGTCCCCCAAATAGAGTAAATTAAGGTATAACAAAATTAGAATAATATTCTAGACCATAAATATTGATGAGTCAAAGCCAAAGGTACCCTAAAATTGGGGCTAAAATAGATGAAAAAAAAAGATCAGAAAAAGGTCCCGAAGAGCCTCCAAAGTCAAGTATGAAGGAGCCAGGGACTAAAATGCAAAGAAAAGTTATATGTCGAGCAAAATGTATAAATTGCCCTAAAGTTTAGGGAACCCTAGTTTCTCCCTCCATTTGTGACTTGAAGCACGAATATCAAAAAATTAGGCAAGAATCTCAGAAATCCATGACCCACGGTTAAACTTAGTTTGATGAGATGGGTCCAATGATGCCAAGTTGTCCGGATAGTCGGGCGGGATTCGGTCTAGGATCTGATTAGCTCGATCAGTAGCCATGAGCAAAATAGAAAAAGGAAGTTGTAACAACTATAGAAATAAAAATAGCTAAAGGGCTAAGAAACCCTGAAGGAGTTTCAGGGACAAAATTGCAGTAAAGGAAAAGTTTATAGCACAATTGTAATACAAAATGGTGAAAATTACACAAATAGACTCGGGTGTCCGATTCACACCAAAATTTGTGAGGATTGAGGTTAAGGGTCCCTGAACCATGTTTGAAGCTCAGAATGGCCAGAAAGTAGAGGAAATAATATTTGTCAATTTTAGAAAGTTTAAAGGTATGCATTGTACTGTAAAACCTAAATTGGGCTAGACACCGATGTTAGATTGCGATAAGGCCCAATAGCTGATTCTAAAGGCCCCAAAAGAGAAGAAAAGATATAATTAGGGTTTTAGAGAAGATGAAACCCAAATATAAATATAAAATGAAAGGGAGAGAAAAAAATGATTTTAGTTATGTTAAAGAATTCACCATGGTTAAGTTAGAAACTAACTATGGTTGAGTTAAAAGTGGACCATGGATGAGTTAAGAAAATTAACCATGGTTACTATCCATAACTTAAGGGCTAAGAAAAGACATCCAAGTGTGTGGCCAAGGATTTTTGAAAGAAGATATTTAGTTATGAAATTAGAAAATCAAAAGAAAAAGGAATGGAAGGCTAGGATTTGATCTTGAAAAGGTTGATCCAAAGGTCCAAATTTAGTATGACCCTTTAACTTCATCCTAATTCATCTCCTTCACCTCCATTCCACCATTTTCACGCCACACAAGGGAGGAGGAGAGAAAAACGTGAAGAGAGAGAGGGACGGAGAAAAAGTGGAAGATGAAGTGAAACCAAGCAAGACTACCACCATTCTTCACCAAATTTCTTCATCTTCTCCATCCTCCAACCATTTCCTCCAAAGGGCAGCTGCATATTTATCTTTTCTTCAAGGTGAAATGTTGCTCTAAGTGGGAAGAGAAAGGATTTTAGTGTGAGAAAAGCAAAGGAAGCAGGGCTTAAGCTTAAAGAGTAAGTTTTCTCCATCATATACTTGTAAATCATATGCTTTAAGTTAGTTTTGTTAAACCCTAGCTATGAGTAATTTTTGGACAGCATATGAATCATTAGAAATGGAGTTTATATGTTGAATATGAAAGCCTTGAAATGATGTTTATATGTTGAACATGAAGGCCATATGAGCTTAGTTATTGTTGTTATGTGCTGAGACTTTGGAAAACACAAAGACTATAATTTTTGGGAGAATAGAAAGCATGGGGAGATGCTGTCAGAATTTTCCCAAAATTTTTATGGTGTTTTCTTAATGTCTTAAAGTCATGTATACCAAATTTCAAGTCCTAAAACATAAAGGAAAAGGCTATGGAATTTTTAGAACTAAAGAAACGCACTTTGAGCCTAAAACGGAGCTAGATTATGTGATGACCAAAACGTGATGTTGGGGCTGGAATTTGATGATTTTATCCATTCCAATGGATTCAAAATGGTGTTTTTAGCTAGGAATATCCATGGGAAAGCCCCCAAAACACATGGGATAAAATTCCTAAATTTTGGCCGAGAAATGCATACTATTCGGCCATAGTGAATGGGAAGGGAAGGAGTTAGATTTTTCCAATTCCAATGGTCCCATTAAGTTTAAAAGGGGTCATCCTATTTTAGAAGTTAAGGTTTATGTCTTAATTGTAATGAATTATCATTATGATTATAAGGTTTGATGTTGTTTTAAGAACTCCAAAAGCAAGTAAGCCGAATCCCAAGGATTGAGGAGCAACGTTTGCTAAGGTAGTAGTTTTCCTCTCTCTTTCTTTAAGCTTATATGTTTGTATAATGATGAGTGTTATGCTATATCAAGTTGTCACTTATGCTATAAGATGAGACATGTATGCTTAGATTATGCTTAGCCTTGTATGAAATTCCTTATATTGCTATGCGATATGTGGCATCTTGACTAGCATTATGTTATGTACTTACATGCTTGCTTGTGAATGAGATTGGTTTATTACTACTGAGATTTCATAAGCTCACCCCAAATATAACCCATGCTAGGTCCAAGTTCAAGCAAATAAAGGAGCAAAGAATGTGGAGACATAAATCGATGACCTTACTTTTATGCACCACATTTTGTCATGTAATTAAATATTTTAGATTATTGTGTGTATGAGTTATGTTATGATATTGTAAGGTACTTAGGTATGGAATGGAAAGTCATGAATATAATTAGCCCTGGAGTAAATAAAATATGATTGGTGAGCCTAAAATACAAAAATGCATCTGCTTATATAAAGGCAAAATAATATTAACAATATGTTAAGTGAAGGGTAAAACTGTCCAATTTGTTGTAGGAAAAACTTTATATGAATTCATACGTGCTCCACTAAGTAAGCATTTTCCCCATGTAAAGGGCTTAAAGATCTTGAAGTAGAGCCCTGAATTAACCTCATATGATTTTTTTATAATTAAGTATGTATTTTCAAAATTAGATAAGAATTTGGAAATGACCAAATGAATAGTAAAATTGAATGAGGAAGTTTTAAAATGAAATTTTTTTTATCAGTTCAGGTTTCTGTTGACTCCTCTAAGTTTTATATGAGGTAATTGTAGTAGAAAAAGTGTTATAAAATAAGGTATGACATTTATGGTATCAGAGCAAAGTTTCAGGCTCTTTAAGGTTGTATATGGCTTGAGGATGTGGCTATAAGGCTATGTAAAGGTTTATAGAGTTATGAAAAGCCTTATATGAGGCATCTTGGGTGTGTAAAGGTGACTTATATTTTTATTTACACTAAATGATTTGTGAATGGTCATGAGTAGGTGGTCAGTTGTGGGTGAGATTGGCCTTCAGTTCTAGAACAGAGTTGGGTGATCCAACGGCTAGAGCCCTGTAATTTATAGTGGCTCACTGGGATCAATGGCAAGCTCTGAGCTGCTAGAGAGGCTTGCCTAGAGAGGTTATGAGAGGCCTAATCTCCCTAAGTGCCACACTCAGACCATTCGAGGATGTCTTGCCCAATGCAGGAGCAAGTAATAAGATAGCAAAGTATACAGTAAAGTTGCTATCGCACAGAGTGAGGGTTAAGAGAGTTATTTCCCCTTAGCCATGACACGCATATATTATAATGATGTAAAGAGCCCAGAAAAGCAATTCCCTCAAGCCAGAGGTTTGAGTTATAAGTTACACTCCCTAAAGCCCCGATAACCCAGAAGTGGTAGTTAGTTATGTATTTGTACAAGTAAAGCAAGAGGTGGAATCCTCTAGCTTTGATGACGGGCTGCAACCAGAGATGGTGAGGCTCAGATCATATAGCTCAAGAAAAAGCTCCTAGTTATAGCGAGGTGTATTGTGACATGAAAGGCCTTATTGGTCATATTCAGGCCAACCTAAGGAATGAGCTACTATGGGTCAATCGATGCACAGAGAGCAGGGACCCCTAGTATAAATAAAGAAAAAGAACAGTAAATGGTTAGAAAAAAAAATAAAAAAAATCAATAAGTAACATGTGATTAGTGAACCTAGTAGTTGAAACTGAGAAAGGAACTCTTAGATAATATCAAACACAAGAATAATAAGGTTGTTGAGACCACCTATAAGGCATTGACTCCAACCTAGAATGCTACTCTATGAAACACTAAATGATAGGCTAATATGATGAGTTAAAGATATTGTAAACATTGTCAGGAAAATTGGTTGATAAGGTCTTAAATTTTGCACTGCAATATATGAGATCTTGTTGACAAGATCCTGGACCTTATTGATGGGATGTTAATGTAGCCTTGAAATTAACATAAGATAAGGCTACCAGTAATGAGAAATATAATGAGCACTCTAGAAAGGTGTACCTCATGGGTAACGCCTAAAAATGAGTATGATTAGCCCAACGATAAAGATTCATAAGAGAATGAGAATATTTTAAGAAGTAAGAAGTACTAAGTTCATCGTAAGTCTATATGAGTTAATGGGACTTATTGTGAGCTACAGATCTGATGAGATAGGTAGCTCAGACTAAGTATGAGCTGAAACTTGAGAAAAGTGACCAGTAGCATCATCCAGGTGAGATGTATAGAAGAGAGTACAGTGTAAAAAAGAGAAATTAATTTGATTAAAAGCTCAGCAAAAGTCTCCATAGATTGAGAAAGGGAAGATAAGATACCTTGAATTAGGGAGGCCACTCAGTAGTGGTTTGCAAATTCCCCTAGATGGACCCCCTAGAATTGTAGAGTATAATGATAAGAGGAGCGAGGAAAAGCTAAGAAATTAGCCATAAAAGAGATGCCCTCACTTTAGTAATGACTAAATTAGTAGACTGAGCATAGAAAAGTAAGCAGACAAGGGTCCAATAGTTAGTCTAATGAGTTCCCTAATACGAGAATAATGTAGGGTTAAGGCACATGAGTAATTAAAACACCCAGTAGAGCATAAGTCTTTAGTAAGGCAGAATCCAAACATTGAAGGTGCGTCTCTTGGATTGGGTTAATGGAACTAATAAGCATGATATTTTATACATTTTATTCTCCTTAATTTAGACATTTTAGTTCCAAATATGGTTTTAGGAGTCTAATTAAATGAAATTTGGTTTTAGTAGCCATTTTCTACATTTTAGGAATTAATTTACAAATTATTGGATTTTAATGCATAAATTTATCTTAAATAATTTTGTGAAAATTCCTATTTGATTTTTCCCACTCTTTTGTACAGAATTTCAATGGACAATTAAAGCTTGAATGGTAAATTGATGTGGAGAAAGGGTGAGCCTCAAACACCATGCAATTCTTACGTGGAAGTTACACACTTGTATAGCACTTTTCCATGCAACCCACACACTTACATGAAGTCACGTGATCATCACACACATGCATGACTCAAGAAGAAGCTTGCCACAGGTTGAAGGAACTCATGGAAAAGAAGTTCAGCTGGAAAAGCTATGGGTTTCACGAGTTGGTTATAGTTGGAACCGGAGAAGAAAAAAGATGCTTGTTGAGCTGGATTGTCATGAGCTGAATGATGAAGAAGAAGCTATGGGTTCTTAGAGTTGCGAGCTAACACGAGCAAGGAGCTGCAGAACAAAGGAACACGTGGAAGAATGAAACACAAATGAAGAGAAGCAAGAGTTGGGTGCTGCACGAGCTGAGAGATGAAGAAGCTTTGAGCTTGGTTGAAGAAAGAACACGAAGAAAGGATCTGCACTAGGTATGGAGGAGCTGTATGAAGTCGATGGAGCTGAAAATAAAGAAGAAGCTACATCTTTAGCTCGAGAAAAGTGAGCTGAACGAGGAAGCACCAGTTGAGCAGAACGCATGCAGAAGCAGGAAGAAAACACATTAAAAGCGAGCTGAATGAGGAGAAGCAGCTGAGCACATGGAGTTTAAAGGAAGCAAGTGGATTATTATATTCACAATGAGGCCCACACCTATACACACATGCAGAAACACATACAGTACCACGATAAAGAAACGCTGAAGCTAATGTAGAAGAAAACTCGTGGGAAGGAAGACGCTGGATCGAGAAGCTTAACATGGTGAAGGAAAGAGAGAAGAATGAGCTGCATGCAAAGGCTTATGTGGAAAATATGTGGAGCATTAAAACAGCACATAAGTTGGAGAAGAAGTAACGTGGTTCATTAGTGGATTAATGAAGCATGAGCTGGGAGAAGAAAATAAAACGCTGGAGCTGAGGGAGGAGACGTGAAGAACGCAAGAACTCAAGAAGAGGCTCTGGCACGTGACTTTTAATGAGGAAGGGAGCATATTTCAATCATCCAGAATCTACTTCATTCACGCCTCTACAAGTCATTCATGCATTTGCAATTCATGCACGCCTCTTTTTTCAAAAACCATCATCTATATATTCATTCATCCCATTCCATCGAAGGAGCCATTCATTCATTCATTCGGCAATCCATTCACACAGCATTCATCCATCCATTCACCAATCAGCCACATTCATCCTTCGTCCTCCATCCTCTCCACACCACTCCATTCCAATCATTCATCCATCCTCCACTCCATTCCATCTTCCATCCATCTCCACCATACAATGAAGTTCTAATCCATCTTGAGGCTAATTAGGAGGAAGCTCTTGGAGAAGCTTGAATCCATGGATGAACATAGAATTTTTGGCTAAGGATTCCTTTATTTTCCTACACTTTTTCTCTTTCATATATCATCTTGGTTAAGTTATATTTGATAGGGAATTTGTGTAATTATAATTAGTGGCTGGTTAGACACTAATTAGGAAGTCTTTTTGTTGATTAATTGATCTGATTAGACATTGGTTAATTTCAATATTATCTAATTTCCCATATGTGTCTCGAAGGTGTTCGATAAAATACATGAGTGAGATTATGTGCTTGAATGTTTAATTTGAGGATTCCTTAATGTTTAGTTGGTTAATTAAACATTTTAGGATGATGATTTAGAGGCTAATCAATTAGTTAATCAATCAAATTGAGTGTTCAAGATCTTAAAGACAAGAATTAACAATTTAATGCGGAGTTGAGGTTTCAATTCAACATTAGATCGTTAATCTCTTGAGTCTTGAGTGGTTACCTAAGATAATTTGTTATGAACACAATTAGGAACTCTTAGACCAGAATTAATCACAATTAGATTAGGATAAGGATAGTGGATATCAAGGGACGAATCCAAAGCTAGTCATAAGCCCATCTTTCACCCATAATTCACCCAATTAGGTAGAATTTAGGAATTTTAATTCAATTTGGTTTTAGGTTAGTTTAATTCAATTAAAACCTCCTTTAGTTTAGAAATTTTAGAGTCTTTTAACATTTGGAAAACTTAATTAGGCATCGAACTCCAATTCCAAGGGAGATGACCTAGGTTGTGCCACTAACGGCATATTTTATCAACTTAGTTTTATTTTGAGGGTTGCGCGACGAGCCACTCAAGAACCCTAAAGTTAGTATACTGTGCTCCTGGGGATGAGACTAAAAGGTTGAACAAAGAGAAAGCCTAGCTCCTATATAAAAGTAGAAACAAGTTGAGAAAAACAGTGAGTGCCTTAGTACCCTCAGAAAAGCTCAAGGGAGCTAGAGATCGCCTGAGAAGGTGAGTCTTTGCATTATATAGAGAAAGAGTGTAAGTCAAGAGCGCCATAAAAGGTAATTCCTAGGATTTCATGAAAGAGAAATTTCCTACAAAGGAATGCTCTAGTTAAGAGCAAAGTAAGAGTAAGAGCAAAAAGTAGACCCCTTGATGTTATAGAGAGTAAATAAGTAAAGGAACTCGAGAAAATGTAGGTGCTCTTGAGCGTAAAGAAACTTGAACTAGCAACAGAAACAACCAGTAGTAGAACATCCTCTTACCCAAGTAAAAGGATAAGAAAGGTAAAAAGGGAAAGAAAATATGACAGTGTTCAAGTCGAGGATATAATAAATTGAGAATAGATATTAAGTTGATGTGCTTAAGTGTTTAAGAAAGCACACTTGTCCTTGGCATAGATGTCCTTCTAGCATGATACTGCTCGAAGTAAAAATAGTCGGGCAATGCAGAGAGATCTTAGGATGTAGTAGAGAAAGAATCTTACTTTCTCCGAGCACTCTGTGAGAATAGGGCAAATAGAGAGAAGTAAGAAAGGAATACTTTAAATTATTGGGAGATTTGTAATATATAGGCAATAGTGGCTTTGAGCTCAGTCATGAGGCGCCTATGTATTAGTGTTTGATATCATAGTTTGCTTGCAACAATGGTTGCATGATATTAGGCCTGATCAACCTAATAATAATGTGACTTGAGTGCGTAGCAAACAATGACATCAATCACCAAAGTGTCCTGATAATCGGAGGGTATCCTAGTTAGTTAAATAATGAGATAAGTTAGAAGAGAAAGGTAAAGGGATTCCAGTAATATCAGAATGATGAGAAAAGCATACAAAAAGGAATCCCTAGTGAAGAATGTTCAGATCCAGATAGCATGAGTTCAGTACATATGATTTAAGTCCCTTATAATACATGTAAACAAAATGAATAGGGACCAATGCATAGCCTCTCTTCAGCTAGACATGTTAACCACACTCAGAGTGTGAGATGCCTTCGTGCTAAAGCACTAAAGAGCAAAACATGGACATAGTTAATAATTACAGGATATGAGAGGAAAAGATAGATGAGTACAGTTAGAGTAAGAAAAGAAATCCAAGTAAAGAGAGGCTAAAGTGGGAATCTGAGGATCCTATGAGGGGTAATGAGTGAAAAATTTAAAATGCTCCCTAGTATCAATATGATGGGATCTTGGAGAATAAGATCACGTAGAACCCACTTCACACGAAAAGCATGATGCACTTCTGAGTTTAGCCTCAGCTATTGGGGGCGATAGTCATCGAACTTGGTGAGCATGTATTTTACTATCAAATACAGTGATCTTAGGCTTTGACGTCTCCTAGAGATGGATCGCACTAGATCCTAGCATAGCACAGCAAGTTGTAGTAGACTCTAGCAGGGCTCTGAGAGGTCGCAGTAGACCTAGGGGTCGCAGTAGATCCCACAGAGTTACAGAGAGCCCTAGCCATAGCATGATAGTTCTCTGGTAGAGATGACAACCTGAGATAGTTTTACAGAGTACTTAGTCTTAGAGACCAATACAGTTTTAGCTAGCTTTTGTCTCAGAGACTAGAGACCTCCTGAGTCTGGTAGACTATTGCTACAGAGATATGAAGGCTTTACTCAGATAGTTAGACCACTGATTAGATCTTTCTAGAGATGAGCACAATGTATGGGATGAGGAAAGCAAGACATAAGCTTTCCAGAGTTAGAGCCAGATAAACCACTACCCAACAGATAGTAGCCCTAATCGAGAGATAAAGAGATCCCTGCATGCTAGCTTATGGATTCAGAAAGGGGTCAGGTGCAGTTTTAAATATGTGGTACAGTATGTCTCCATTAATCAAGACTGTGAGTATAGTTAGCATCCCACTAGAATTCAACAGTAGTCAGTGGTAGTTGCTCTTCGATGTTAGTACAGGACAGAGTAAGAGCATGATGATTAGTCATTAAGCCAAAGAGTTATATAAGCCCTCGTGAATGAATAAAGAGAGTAAAACACAAGTTTAAACCAAAACAGGCAAAGGTAAGAAAAGACCAGTTAGCAAGGATATAAGAAATGTCAAATGAGAATGTACCCCAAATTTCGAGGACGAAATTTATTTAAGGGGGCAGAAATATAACATCTGATTTTCTGAAAATCTAAGAAAACATAAGGAAATGCAAGAAACGTAGCATATGGTTTCTCTGCCAACGTACAAAATTCACTGGATATGAAAGGAAGTCCCCCAAATAGAGTAAATTAAGGTCTAATAAAATTAGAATAATATTCTAAACCATAAATAATGATGAGTCAAAGGTAGAGGTGCCCTAAAATTGAGGCTAAAATAGATGAAAAAAAAAAGATCAGAAAAAGGTCCCGAAGAGCCTCCAAAGTCAAGTATGAAGGAGCCAGGGATTAACATGCAAAGAAAAGTTATATGTCAGACAAAATGTATAAATTACCCTAAAGTTCAGGGAACCCTAGTTTCACCCTCCATTAGTGGTTTTAAGCATGAATATCAAAAAATCGGGCAAGAATCTCATAAATCTGTGACCCACAGTCAGTTTGATGAGACGGGTCCAATGATGCCAAGTTGTCCGGATGGCCGGGCGGGATCCGGTCTAGGATCTGGTTAGCTCGATCAGTAGCCATGAACAAAATAGAAAAAGGAAGTTGTAACAACTATAGAAATAAAAATAGCTAAAGGGCTAAGAAACCCTGAAGGAGTTTCAGGGATAGAATTGCAGTAAAGGAAAAGTTTATAGCACAATCATAATATAGAATGGTGAAAATTACACCTACAGACCTGGGTGTCTGATTAACACCAAAATTTGTGAGGATTGAGGTTAAGGGCCCCTGAACCATGTTTGAAGCTCAGTATGGCTAGAAAGTAAAGGAAATAATATTTGTAAATTTTTTAAAATTTAAAGTTATGTATTGTACCGTAAAACCTTAATTGGGCCCAGACACCGATGTTAGACTGCGGTAAGGCCCAATAGCTTATTCTAAAGGCCCAAAAAGAGAAGAGAAGATATAATTAGGGTTTTAGAGAAGATGAAACCCAAATATAAATATAAAATGAAAAGGAGAGAAGAAAATGATTTTAGTTATGTTAAAGAATTCACCAAGGTTAAGTTAAAAACTAACTATGGTTGAGTTAAAAGTGGACTATGGATGAGTTAAGGAAATTAACCATGGTTACTATCCATAGCTTAAGGGCTAAGAAAAGGCATCCAAGTGTGTGGCTAAGGATTTTTGAAAGAAGATATTTAGTTATGAAATTAGAAAATCAAAAGAAAAAGGAATGGAAGGCTAGGATTTGATTTTGAAAAGGTTGATCCAAGAGTCCAAATTTAGTATGACCCTTTAACTTTATCCTAATTCATCTCCTTCACCTCCATTCCACCATTTTCACGCCACACACAAGGGAGGAGAGAAAAACGTGAAGAGAGAGAGGGAGGGAGAAAAAGTGGAAGATGAAGTGAAACCAAGCAAGACTACCACCATTCTTTACCAAATTTCTTCATCTTCTCCATCCTCCAACCTTTTCCTCCAAAGGGCAGCTGCATATTCATCTTTTCTTCAAGGTGAAATGTTGCTCTAAGTGGGAAGAGAAAGGATTTTAGTGTGAAAAAAGCAAAGGAAGCAAGGCTTAAGTTTAAAGAGTAAGTTTTCTCCATCTTACACTTGTAAATCATATGCTTTAAGCTAGTTTTGTTAAACCCTAGCTATGAGTTATTTTTGGACCACATATGAATCATTAGAAATGGAGTTTATATGTTGAACATGAAGGCCATATGAGCTTAGTTATTGTTGTTATGCGCTGAGACTTTGGAAAACACAAAGACTGTAATTTTTGGGAAACTAGAAAGCATGGGGAGATGCTGTCCGAATTTTCCCAAAATTTTTATGGTGTTTTCTTAATGTCTTAAAGTCATGTATACCAAATTTCAAGTCCTAAAATATAAAGAAAAAGGCTATGGAATTTTTAGAACTAAAGAAATGCACTTTGAGCCTAAAATGGAGCTAGATTATGTGATGACCAAAACGTGATGTTGGGGCTGAAATTTGATGATTTTATCCATTCCAATGGATTCAAAAGGGTTTTTTTAGCTAGGAATACCCATAGGAAAGCCCCCAAAACGCATGGGATAAAATTTCTAAATTTTGGCCAAGAAATGCATACTATTTGGCCATAGTGAATGGGAAGGGAAGGAGTTAGATTTTTCCAATTCCAATGGTCCCATTAAGTTTAAAAGGGGTCATCCTATTTTAGAAGTTAAGGTTTATGTCTTAATTGTAATGAATTATCATTATGATTATAAGGTTTGATGTTGTTTTAAGAACTCCAAAAGCAAGTAAGCCGAATCCCAAGGATTGAGGAGCAATGTTTGCTAAGGTAGTAGTTTTCCTCTCTCTTTCTTTAAGCTTGTGTGTTTGTATAATGATGAGTGTTATGCTATATCAAGTTGTCACTTATGCTATAAGATGAGACATGTATGCTTAGATTGTGCTTGGCCTCGTATGAAATTCCTTGTATTGCTATGCGATATGTGGTATCTTGACTAGCATTATGTTATGTACTTACATGCTTGCTTGTGAATGAGATTGGTTTACTACTACTATGATTTCATAATCTCACCCTAAATATAACCCATGCTAGGTCCGAGTTCAAGCAAATAAAGGAGCAAAGAATGTGGAGACATAAATCGAGGACCTTACTTTTATGCACCACATTTTGTCATGTAATTAAATATTTTAGATTATTGCGTGTATGAGTTATGTTATGATATTGTAAGGTACTCAGGTATGGAATGGAAAGTCATGAATATAATTAGTCCTTGAGTAAATAAAATATGATTAGTGAGCCTAAAATGCAAAAATGCATCTGCTTATATAAAGGCAAAATAATATTAACAATATGTCAAGTGAAGGGTAAAACTGTCCAATTTGTTGTAGGGGAAACTTTATATGAATTAATACGTGCTCTACTAAGTAAGCATTTTCCCCATGTAAAGGGCTTAAAGAGCTTGAAGTAGTGCCCTAAATTAAACCTCATACGATTTTTTATAATTAAGTATGTATTTTCAAAGTTAGATAAGAATTTAGAAATGACCAAATAAATAGTAAAATTGTATGAGGATGTTTTAAAATGAAATTTTTTTTATCAGTTCAGGTTTCTGTTGACTCCTCTAAGTTTTATATGAGGTAATTGTAGTAGAAAAAGTATTATAAAATAAGGTATGATAGTGAGGATGAGCTAAGAACCCTTAAGATTGATTAAGATAAAGTAAAGAATCTCCCAAAAGTAAGGTTGACTCCCAAGAGTATGGTTGAGTCCAAGAACCTCTTAAAGAATGGGTGAGGTAAGTCCAAAATCTACAAGTAAATGGGTGAGGCAATTCACTTGCTTGGCAAGCCTGTGTATGCTATGTATGAATTTTTCAAATGCTAAGAATGCTTCTTGAATGATTGCACATGTCCATATGCCATGCATGCATTTGTGAGACTTGTTTTGCATGCTTTATATATGATTGAATGGAAGATGAGCTATTGGAATTCTTTGAATCTCATCCCCTGCTTTCCAATGTTCTAACATGCTAGGTGGACCAAGAGAACAAGGGAATGGAAGCCAACCATATGAGAAAATAAAAGCTTGACATCAAAATGTATAGTTTTTGTTCTTTAAGGCCATATTGATATCAAATGATGTAACTCATTATTGTATATGGTCTATGACCCCTTGAGCATGTATAATTATATTAATATGTGATGTATAAATGAGAGGATATATTATATGAATGCTATAATGCAAAATGAGTATGTTGTGGGTGATTAGCTTCTTGAATGGCTTTATGTAATTATGTACAAATGGAAGTGGAATAGCCAAAATGAGATGCATGAGATTTAGGACTCCTTTGGCAGCTCACACAAGTCATATTCATACTTTAAGACTTGCCCAAGAGGTGCCAAACCCTAAGGAAAGCCATTTGAACATTTTGGTATCTTGTATGGACTAAGAATTGACTAATTTAGAACTCTATGTTACTTTTTGTCCAAATGAGCTCTTCTTGATCTAAGATTATGTATGCAATTAGAGCTTGTTGAGAGCTTTTTGTGAAGCTAAAGAACAGAGCTTGATTTTTGAGGTTTAAGCATGCCTGAGCTGGTCTGGAGTTATTTTTTCCCTCTAGCTACCATTCACAGCTTTTCATATTAGTATCATTTGCATAGACTGGATTTTTTTAGAATTAATTTGACATTTTTGAAGTTTACTGCAAAATTTAGTGATAGCACCAATGAATAGCCTAACCTCTAGACCTTTTCAAATGTCAAATGCCTTTTATGATAGATGTTATGGTCTAGACATATTTTTAGCATGAAGTAGACATGTGTATCCTTTTAGAATAGCAATGAATGTGTGATTTTAATTTTTTTAGAATTAGT
Organism: Erythrophleum ivorense; assembly: GCA_026724425.1. Lineage (NCBI taxonomy): Eukaryota > Viridiplantae > Streptophyta > Magnoliopsida > Fabales > Fabaceae > Erythrophleum > Erythrophleum ivorense. The sequence goes on along the minus strand of JAIUCV010000025.1, from coordinate 4,214,412 downwards.
TATGATTTTCCAAAATTTGTGACAGAAAAGTGAAAAATCTGGCTGAAAATATGTATATGCATTTTATGCTTCCATTTGAATTCCATGAGATGTAGGCCACTTTTGATAATGTAAATGAGTTATATTTATGTGATTAAATATGAGAATGTGATGTACGAGCTCACACGGTCCACGTGACACCGAATGGAATTTTTATATGCGATGCAACTTTAGAAAAGTCATTATTTTAATGCCTTTTTCTTTGAGAATTTACATGATTCTTGAAAATGAGTTATTCAAAGGCATGAAATGAGCTAAAAATATATGGTGTTACATCAGATACCCTAAAATCTGAGGTCTCACCCTAGGAGATCTTGCTCCTAATATGCCTTAAAAACTTGTCCTCTCTCTGGGCATCTAAGATCTGTGCTCTCAATCTAGGTCTCACTCAAATATAATCTACCCTATATCAGCTGACAAGAGAGGTTCCAATTTCTAAATTTTTCTAGGAGCTCTTGCTCTCTAATCATCATATAGGCAACATGGATGGATTTCCTACTCAATGCATTGGCCACCACATTGGCCTTACCTGGATGATATTCCAACACATAATCATAATCTTTTAGAAACTCCATCCATTTCTTCTATCTCATATTGAGTTCCTTCTAATCAAAAAAGTATTTTAAACTTTTGTGGTCATTATAAATTTCTATGCTCATACCATACAGATAGTGCCTCCAAGTCTTAAGAGTAGAAATTACTGCGGCTAACTCTAGGTCATGTGTGGGATGGTTCTTTTTATGAGGGCTCAGCTGCCTAGAGGCATATGCCACTACCCTACCCTGTTGCATAAGCACATATCCTAATCCTCTTCTTGAGGGATCACTATATACCATAAATGGTACACTAGGGTCAGGGATAACTAACATAAGGGCAGTGGTCAATCTAAGTTTTAACTCTTGGAAACTACTTTCACAATTATCATGCCACACAAAAGGTGTATCCTTCTGAGTTAGCCTTGTAAGTGGTAAGGTCATTTGAGAAAAGCTCTGAATAAATTGTCTATAGTATCCTACCAAACCAAGGAAACTCCTAACCTCGGTGATCGTCCTAGGCCTATCCTATTATAACAGCCTCAACTTTATAGAGATCTAATGCAACCCCATCTCGCGAGATCAAATGACTTAAGAATTTCACCTCGGTCAGTCAAAACTCACATTTACTCAATTTGGCATACAATCTGTTACTTCTCAAAGTTTCTAGGACTAATCTCAAATGCCTCTCATGCTCCTCAAAAGATTTGGAGTACACTAAGATGTCATTAATAAATACAACAACAAATTTATCCAAATACGGTATGAATACCCTGTTCATATAATCCATAAACACCGAGAGCATATTCGTCAACCCGAAAAGTATTACAAGGAACTCATAATGCCCATATCTAGTTCTAAAGGTCATTTTTGGGACATTTTCAGCTTTCACTCTCAGCTAGTGATACCCAAATCTAAGGTCTATCTTAGAGAATACAGATGTCCTAGCTAATTGATCTAATAAATCATCTATTATAAGGAGATAATACTTATTCTTAATAGTAACCTTATTCAATTCTCTATAATCTATACATAGTCTCAATGTAATACTATATTATTTCTAACATTGACCCTATTCTTGCAAGTGGGATTATACAATTCATCAAAGAAATCCCAAGAAAATGTATTAAAATAATGAATTAAATTATATTGCATAGTGGATAAATTTTTTATTTCGCGTCTCTGGGATCCCATGAACTCACCAACAATATTCTCTAATTATTTTCCATTCATACAAAATCATAACATTCTCAAAACTCAGCACAAACCATGGATCAAGAGTCAAAAACCCCCAAAATGTCCTTCATTCTTCGCGGCTATACAGTGATAGATTTTAGGGGTAACTTTGAAAAATCATAACTAAATGTAGAAAAATTGAAATCATACAACCCATAGCTTTCTAAAAATCTATAGATGTTAAATTAACAATAAAAATAAGTTCTGGCATGAAAATCTTATTTGGACCACATTTGATAACAGAAAAGACAGAGAGGTTGAGCTATCTAGAAATCTAATACATCTTACTAATATAAATTTTGGAAATTAATAACTAAATTTAAAAAAATCCAATTCATGTACCAATTCAGAAAGTTACAAATTTTAACCAGAGGAAAAAATATTCTAGACCAATCCAAGAGCGTTCAGACCTTAAAAATCAATTAAATAGTACCATGGGTTTGGAGGTGTGCTTGAAACAAAATAGCAAATTCCAAAATTCATATCTCTCCCTCTAAACATCCAAACGAGGTGCTTCCAATTGGTATAAGTCACTGGGAAGGTCTAGTTTCTCCTTGTAAAAACTTTGTGGCAATTGGACATCATTTGACCCATGAATGACAAAGAACAAATTTTAGACTAGATGAACAGTACCATTGGCAAATTCTGAAATTTAGCCAATTTCAAAAAATTGCCAAATGCCCTATAGACCTCCAAATAATACCCACTTTAGCTTCCTAAAAATCTCTCAACAATATCTAGAAGAATGCTAAATTTTAGACCAAGAAGAGCTTATTTGGATAGAAAGTGATATAGCTTACCAAAATGGTCATTTTTGCTCCATATGAGATACCAAATCTATCCAAATAGCCTCCTTTAATGTTTGGCACCTCTTGGGCAAGTTTAAAAGCATGAATATGACTTGTGTGAACTTCCCAAGTGGTCCCAAACCCTATACATCTTGTTTTGACCATTTCACATCCAGCAATATACAATTAACCATAACTATACAAGAGGCAATTTCCATGATTTCATTGATATAGGGATACATAAAGTATATATAGTATCCATTCATCATTTTACATTAGCTCATGATCTTACATCACAAAAATAATATGTACAAGCTCACTTTGACATCCAACTACAAATAAGGTTACATAATAAACAAAATGCAATCTCTCAAAGTCTTTGGCTTACACTCCTTGCTTCTTGAACGTCACCTAGGCATTTCAAGATAATGGAGGGAAGGGGAGTGAGATTCCTAGAATATCAATAGCTCATACACCCATTCACACACATATTCATGGCATATACCCATCAAAGCATATGTATGGAGGGTTTAACAACCATAAAGTATGCAAAGTCATAATTTCCATGCCACTTATTCACATTCAAGCCAAGAACATGCTCTAGAGACTTTTGGTTTTGCCTCACCCTATTTCTAGGACTTTTGGATTTGCCTCACCCTTGGCCTCACCCTTCCAAGAGACTTTTGGCTTTGTCTTACCCATGCCATGAGACTTTTGGCATCTCCTCACCTTCATTAAGGGACTTTTGGCATCACTTAACCCTTATGAGCTATTTTCATAACCAAGGCCATTCAATGAGACACATTGGTACTAATGTAATGTCAAGACATCAAGTGGCATGTCATCAAGTCACAAGAACATACACAAACATACAATGACACACATAAGCACTTAAGAAAGCAAGGAGAATGAGGTGGAGAGCTACCTTGAATTTTATAAGCTTTCTTTTGTCTTATTCCTCCCTCTTTTTGGCCTCATAAGTGCACCTAGTTGGGTTAGTGTTCTCTTGCCCTAAACACCATAAAGAACACACAATTACACACTTGAAGCAAGCCAAGACATTAAACTCACTCTTAAACACACACTTGGTTTCATAAGTGGTATAATGGTTCCATAAATGGCCTATTGAAGCAACCTTCACAATTCAAGCTCTAGGCTCCCATCTCTTTCCATTTCTAAGCCTCTTGGCCTCATTCAAAGTCCTTGGAGACCTCACACAAACATTTACACAAGCTTAGAATTAAGTTGCTTCACAAAGCACCATTATGGATACCATTGTCCCATCTTCCAATCTATGGCTCCTAAATTTTTTTCAATGGTTTCTCCCATCTTCTAACAACATATAAAGTCCCAAACCAAGGCTAGAATAAATTAAAACACCCCCTAGCCTAATAAACCTAGCTTAGCCGAAATATGCACCATAATGGAGGTTCATGGAGTTCTTGATTTTTCTTTAATGGAAGAGCCACTTGGGAAGTTTTTAGAGATCTTAGGAGCTCAAGGAAACACCTAAATAGCCAAGGAATTACTCACACAAAATCAGATTTTCCAAAACCCTAAAAAAACTTACACTTTTCTATCTTGATTTTTATTAGTTTTTCTTAAAATTTATTTGCATAATCTTAATCCTCACACTCTTTTTCTTAAGATTCTCACTTGATTTTGTCCAAATTCCAACCCCTCCTACTCCTCCCTAAGTTGGCCAAAACTCAAAGCAAGAGGAAGCAAAGAGAAGAAGCAACTTAAAGTATGAATTACCTTAGATTCCAACCTAGTTTCAAGAGCTTTTCTCCTTACTTGGCCTCCTCTCATTTAATTCAAACTTCCCTTTTCTATTTTGGACTCAAAATAGAACCAAAATGCTTAACTAAACCATAGAAAGAAAGCATGGAAGGAGAGGAGCAAGGTTGGAGGAAGAAAGAGCATGAAATTTTACAAATTTCCTTACCTTTTTCTTGATTTTTCTCCTCTTTCTCTCCCTCTCCTTAAAGGAGCAGCTCCATTTCTGTATTTTGGATAGAAAAAGTCATGCTAAAGAAGGTGGGGAGAAGAGGCATGAAACTTATAGAACATTCAAGATGCTAGCCTTTTCAAAAATTTCAATTTCGTCCTTTCATAATGACAATTTCGTTACAACTTCATTTTATCTCCTTTTTAAGAACTATTTTTTTCATTATAAAATTTGGGTTCCTAATTAACAAAATAGTTTTGGAATCACTCAAATTGGAGCTAAAACCTTCCCGAATAAATTCGCCAAAGTTTGGGCTCATTGTCATTAGAAAACGTACACCGGAGGGGCTTTACCAATCCCGGGGCTTCCCGTGGTTTTCGAGGCCTTTAAGAACCATGGGCAAGTCAAATTTTCTATTAAAAAAGTCCTCCTATGTGTTTTTCCAAAAGTTGCACTTCTTTACGAAAATGTCATTACATTTCGTCAGTTTTCGCCACAATTTGTTTCTTTATCCTTAGCTCTGTTTTTCTTTCTGTTTGAGTCTAGAATTATCATTTTTAAGAGCCTAGATGATAAGCATGATTTTTGTATATTTTAATCCTCTTAACTTAAGCATTTTAGTGTCCAAATATGGCTTCGGGGTTTAATTAGGTAGAAATTGATTTCATTAGCCATTTAAGCACTTTATGAATCAATTTGCAAAATTATTGAGTTTTAATGCATGAATTTCTTTTAAATAATTTTATGGATAATTCTATTCAATATTTTTCATTCTTTTCTACAGATTTTAATGGGCAATTGAAGCTTGAATGAGAATTTGAATTAAAAAAGATAAGGTGAAGATTGAGCTTTAAGAGTACTTTTTGTGGAGCTAAAAATTGGAGAATGGGAAGCTTAAATCAATGTGGGAACAAAAGAAGGAAAGAACAGAGCTAACACAAATCTTGCACAAGCTTCATTCTCTTGTTGACCAGCCTACATGCATCATTTACACACTCTCCACGTTACTTCACATTCTTCAATCACACATGTACAAGGGCTGCCACTAGAAGCACTAACTCACCCATTACACGTTCACTCATCCACATTTCCCCATATAAACATATGCACACACTTACACGTAGCTACATGCAAATGCTACACATAATACACATGAAGACACCAAGCTTCATTTTCATATGAACACACACATGCAGCCATGTCTTTGTGAGCTTTAGCATTCAAAACTGTTAACTTCATTCACCTATGTAAAAACACTCACACAAAGCCACACGTCCAGCTCACTTACATGACTTCATGCATAACCACGTAACACACATCACACATGGTCACTCACATGCACAGCAGCACATTCCTACATCACAAGAAGTAGCACCCACGCAACACTTATACATATACACACATAAATCAACTCACGTGGTTGGAACAAAGAAGAAACAAACATGAAGGGTTGACTTGGAATGGGAAGAAAAAGCACGAGGAAGCACGAGCTGCTTGTGGGAAGAGAAAAAGCTACATGATGGGCAGAAGGTGCATATGAAAGGAGGTTTCTAATGAGAAAAGAGAAGGAATGCTATGGGTTTAAGCAAGGAATAGTAGAGAACAAGTTAGAAAAGAAGAAGCACGTGCATGAACTCTTTAAAATGGATGCATGAAGAAAAGAAAAAAAAAAGGTTAAGGCTAAAATCATGTAAAGAACGAATAAGGAGTAGAAATAGTAAAAGAAGCTATAAGGCAACTTATGCGTGAAGGGTAGAATAAAAATGGATTAAACGAAGAGCTAGAGAATGCATGAAGAAGAAGCCACGGGTTTAGAGAACATCAAGAGGAAGAAGACGCAAGAGCTGAATGAGAGCTATCTGTGCAGCATGTGATCTCAACTTGTGGTAAGGGAGAAAAGTATTACATGGAAAGTACATGGAAACAACATATGGGAAGAACATGGAATGCGCTGAACAGAGAAGAAAAGATAAGCTATGGGTTTTTGGATGAGAAGGCAGTAGATCATGTGAAATATTGGATTAAATGAAGACGTGAAATAATGTGAAGAGGGGAGCTATGGGCTGATTTATAATGAACCACATGGAATGAGAATCATGAATCAGCAAGAGGCATTGGATTACAATTACACACTCACATAGGTAGCTCACCTCCTCACATGAATCTCACATGAACAGTAGAATAAATGATGCACAAGTCTAAATTGGAAGCCACATGATTTTTAAAAAGACGAGAAGCACATGAGAGATTAAAAATAATACATGCGGGCAGCATCTCATTCGTTAATTAAAAACACACCATCTCATCCATTGATTGAAGACACATCATCTATTGTAGAATTAATCATCCATTCTGCCACACACATAGGGGGATTCAATGGAATAAATATCCATACATCCAACATATTCCATCCCATCGAATAAAACACAATCCATCGGCATTCCATTCACAGACCTGTCTATCCTACGCCGTAGCCATCCTCCATTCCCATTCCATCTCTGCCTCTATTCCATGAGAGCTTGATTCACCTTTGTGGCTAGCTAGGAGGACAACCTTGGAGAAGCTTGAATCCATGGAGATAAATGAATTTTGGCTAAGATTTTCTTATATTTTCCAACACTTTTCTTCTTTTATATTATCTTGGTTAAGATTGTATTTGATTGGGAATATGTGTTGCCTATAATTAGTGGCTAGTTAGACACTAATTAGGAAACCTTTTTGTTGATTAATTGATTAGATTAGACACTGAATTTTTCATTATTCTCTAATTTCCCATGTATGCCATAAAGGTGTTCGATGAAATGCATGAGTGAGATTATGTGCTTGATTATTTGATTTGAGGAGTCCTTAGAGTTTAATTAGTTAACTAAACAACTCAGGGTGATGATTCAGAGGCTAATTAATAGATTAATCAATCAAATTGAGTGTTCGTTGATCTTAAAGACAAGAATTGATAATTTGATACGAGATTGAGGTTTCAATTCAACATTAGATTGTTAATCTCTTGATTCTTACGTGGTAACTCAAGATACATTTGCCATGGACACAATTAGGGACTCTTAGACCAGAATTAGTCACAATTAAATTAGGATAGGGATAGTGGATACCAATGGACGAATCCAAAGCTAGTCACAAGCCCATTATTTGCCTTTAACTCATGCAATTAGGCAGTGCTTAGGAATTTTACTTCAATTTTATTTTAGATAGTTTAATTAGATAAAAAACCCCCCTAAATTAGGTAATTCTAGGATCTTTTAACACTTAGAAACCCAATTAAATATTGAATTCCATTTCCAAGGGAGATGACCTAGGTTGTGTCACTAACTATAAAATTTAATCCAACTTAGCTTTATTTTAAGGGTTGCGCGACATGACCGTCACTAGGACTCTATCCAAATTTTTCGGGACATTATCTAGCTCATTTTAGAGGACTTGCTTTTATACGGCTATTGTTTTATAAAAATTACATTCGTTACATTTTCCACCCCCTTAAAATAAATTTTGTCCTCGAAATTTAAATGCATACCTTAGGGAAATAGCTCTAGATATTTCTATCTCATCTTATCTTCCAGCTCCTAGGTTGCTTCCTCAGATGTCAAACTCTTCTAGACCACTTTCACTAAAACGATGCTCTTGTTTCTCAGTTATTTTAGTTTAGCATCCATAATCCTCTCTGGTTTCATTACATAGGAAAGATTTTTCTGCAATTGAACATGCTTATATTCTATGACATGTGAAGGGTCTGGTAAGTACTTTTTCAATTGGGAGACATGGAATACATTATGGATTTGGGCTAGGTTTGAAGGTAGGGCTATTTGGTAGGCCATGGGTCTAATTTTCTTAAGAATTTCAAATGGACCAATATACCTAAGACTGAGCTTTCCTATCCTCATAAACCGACCTACCCCAGTCATTAGAGACACTCAGATGAATATATGGTCTTCAATCTCAAACTCTAACATCTCCTTATCTTATTGGCATAACTTTTTTGCCTACTCTAGGCTGTAAGGAGTTTCTTTCTAATCATCTTTATTTACTAGGTAGTTAAGTCAACTATCTCAGGTCCTAGTAAGCTCCTCTCACTTAGCTTAACCCAACACAATGGAGATCTACACTTTCTTCCATACAAAACCACATAAAGGGCTATCTAGATACTGGAATGGTAGCTATTATTGTATGCAAACTCTGCTAACGACAGATACACATCCTAGTTATCCCTCATTTCTAACACATATGCTCTCAACATGTCTTTTAGGGTCTAGATGGTCCTCTCAGTCTGACCATCAGTCTGGGCATGGTAAGCAGTACTAAACCATAACCTGATCCTTAAGGCATGCTGTAATAACCTCTAAAAGTTTGATGTGAACCTGAGGTCTCTATCAAATACTATGCTACTGGGTACTCTGTAAAGTCACATTACCTCACGCACATACAACTGGGCTAATCTATCTAACATATCGGTAGCCTTAATAGCTAAGAAGTGCACAAACTTCGTCAATCTATCTACAATCACGTAGATAACATCATGTCCAAAGGATGTCCTGGGTAACCCCATAACAAAAACTATAGTTATACTATCCCATTTCCACTCAGGGATATTTAAGGATTGCAACAACCCAGCTGGTCTTTAGTGCTCTATCTTAACCCTCTGGCACACTAAACACCTTACCACATAATCTGTGACGTTATTCTTTATTCCTAGCCACCAAAAGATTCTTTTCAAATCTTGATACATCTTGGTGGCCCCTGGGTAGATACTATATTTACTCTTGTGCGCCTCTTTTAAAATTCTCTCTTTCAATTAATTGTTATTAGGCACATAGATTCTATCCTAATATACCATCACACCATCCTTAGATATCCTGAAGTCTGAGGTCTTACCTTGGGAAATCTTGCTTAACTCATCCTTTCTCTAAACATCTAAGATTTGGGCTCTCAACTCATTCTCAATCCGAGTCTCACTCAAATATAATCTACCTGATACCAGTTGGCAGGAAAGACTCAATTTTTAAATTTCTTTAGGAACTCTTGCTCCCTAATCATCATATTGGCAGCGTGGATGGATTTCCTACTCAATGCATCAGCCACCACATTAGCCTTACCCGGATGATATTTCAACACATAATCATAATATTTCAGGAACTCCATCCATTTCCTCTATCTCATATTGAGTTGCTTTTGATTGAACAAGTATTTTCAGACTTTTTTGGTCATTATAAATCTCTATACTTGCACCATACAGATAGTGCCTCTAAATCTTAAGAGCAAAAACTACTGCAGCTAACTCTAAATCATGTGTGAGATAGTTCTCTTCATGAGGCCACAGTTTCCTAGAGGCATATGTCACTACCTTATCCTGCTGCATCAGCACACATCTTAACCCTCTTCTTGAGGCATCACTATATACCACAAATGGTAAACTAGGGTCAAGAATAATCAATATAGGGGTAGTCATCAATTAAAGTTTTAACTCCTGGAAACTCCTCTCACATCTATCATCCCACACAAAAGGTGTATCCTTCTGAGTCAGCCTCATCAGTGGTAAGGCCATTTAAGAAAAGCCCTAAATAAATTGTTTGTAATATCCTATCAAACTAAGGAAACTCCTAACCTTGGTGATAGTCCTAGGTCTATCCTACTATAACACAGCCTCAACTTTATGGGGATTCACTATGACCCCGTCTCGTGAGATCACATGACCTAAGAATTTCATCTCAGTTAACCAAAACTCACATTTACTCAGTTTGGCATATAATCTCTGTAACACCATAATTTCTTAGCTTGTCTCGTGCTATTCTCATATCCATTACCATGCATTTCATAAAAGAGGTAAAAAAATGGCATTACAAAGTGAATAAATTTGCATTGTGCTACGCATAGATTTTTCCATTTAGAGTATAGTGGGCCATATGAGCTTATACATCACATTCTCATATTTAATTACATGAATACAACTCATTTGCATCATGAAAAGTGGCCTACATCTCAAGGAACTCAATGGGAAGCTCAAGATACACACATTTATTCTCAGCCAGATTTTGCCTCTTTTTTGTCCAAACTTTGGAAAATCGTAACTAATTCTAGAAAAATCAAAATCATGCATTCTTGGCCATTCTAGAAAGCTACACATGTCTAATATATGGAAAAAATATATATACACTACAACATCCAATACAAAGGACGTTTGACATTCAAAATGGGCCAGAGGTCAAGCTATCTACTGGTACTGTCACAGATTTCTACAGCAAACTTAAAAAATGTCCAATTAATTTCAAAAAAATTCAATCTATACAAATGATACTAATATGGAAATTTTTTGATGTTAGCTAGAGGAGAAAAATAACTAAAAACCATCTCAAGCACGTCCAGACCTTGAAATTTAATAGAATAATAACTAAGGTTGGGTGAAATTCCTGATACTAGATAGAATATTTAAAAATTCATATCTCCCTCTCTAGACCTTTAAATAAGGTGCTTCTAGTTGGCACAGGTCACTAGGAATGTCTAGTTTTTCTCCATAAAATATCATGGCAATTGGACATCATTTGAGCCATGTGTGTCAGATTTTAGTTTTGGACTAGTATAAACAGTGACATGACCAAAACCAAAAAATTTCCCAACTTTGGAAATTCATCAAATATTCTGTAGACCTTTGAAAATTATGTTCTTTATCTTTCCAAAAATCTCTCGACAAACTCTAACTACATACCAAATCTCAGAGTAAGAAGAGCTCATTTGAACAAAAAGTGATATAGGATTCCATTATGGTCAAATTTGACTCCTATGGGGTACCAAATTGTCCAAATGATTTTCCTTGGGTGTTGGCACCTTTTTGGCAAGTCTAAAAGCATGATTAGGACTTGTGTGAACTGCCCAAATGGTCCCAAACCTCATGCATCTCATTTTAGCCATCTCATCCACACATATGCATAATTCCATAAACTAATTCAAGAAGCTACATTGCCTATACATATTCAATTTGCATACTAATGGTCACATAATACATTCTCCTATTTAAACATAACATATTATCATAATTACATATGTTCCAAAGGTCATAGACCATATACAAGCATGGGTACATAAATATGGTTTTAAAATAGCAAAACTCAAACACTTTGTTGTCAAACTCTTTCCTTTATGGTGGTTGGCTTCCATTACCTTGTCCACTTGGTCTACCTAGCATGTGAGATCATTAGAGAGGAGGGAATGAGATTCAAAGAATCCCAATAGCTCATCTCCCATTCAATCATACATAATGGATGCAAACAAGTCTCATAAATGCATGTATGGTCATATGGACATGTGCAAACATTCAAGAATCATTTTCATCATTCAAGAAAGTCATACATAGCATACAAGGCTTGCCAAGCAAGTGGATTGGCCTTACCCAATTTCTTGTGGATTTTGGACTTGCCTCACCCATTCTTTAATGCATTCTTGGACTCAACCATGCTCTTGGGAGACCACTTTACTTTTGGGAGACTCTTTGTTTTGTCTCAACCAATCCTAAGGGTTCTTGGCTCATCCTCACCATAGCTAAGGGTTCTTGGCCTCACCACACTCAAGCAAACCCAAGCACATATCAAGATATCATATGAAACATAATATGTCATCATAAAATCATGGCATATGAAATCATGCTATCAGACTTTTCATGGCTTAAAAATACACATACACACATTCTAAGACAAGCTAAGCATACATCCATGCATGAGAAAAGGTGGAGAGAGCTACCTTGCATACAACCACATACTTTTCCTTTTGAAATTCCCTCCCTTGCTTCGGCCACACGCACACAAACTTTTGGAGATGCTTTCTCTTAGCCTAGACATAATTATGGAAGTCAATTAAGTTCAAGAAACAATTTCTAAGGTCACATAACTTGCTTAGACACTAGGTTGTCCTATCAACCCCATTATCGTCCATAAATGCACCTAATGAAGCAACACCCCTCAAATAAATTCTAGGCTCCATTCTTTCCTTTCAAATATAATTCTTGACTCCTTTTAAGCCTCTTGGAGTCATCACACAATTAAAACAAAGAGCCTAACAACATGTTACTTCTTTAGGTCATAATATGGAACCTAAAGCACCAACTCACTTTTTATGAGTTCTAAATTTTTCCTAAGGCCTCCCCTCATTTTCATTCATCATATATGACTCAAGAATGGGTTTAGAAAAATTTAAAACTCTCCCTAGCTATGCCATCCATGCTAGGCTGAGACATAGAGCAATTTTGGCCTTCATGGATTTTGCTTGGTTTTCTTGAAGGAGGAAGCATGTGGGGAGCATCTTAGGGATCTTAGGAGCTCATTTAAACTCTCATTTAGACATAGGAATCAATGTATCAAATCAGATTTTGCAAGGAACATATGAAACCCTAGACTTTGCATCTTGAATTTCCATGGTTATTTGTTAATTCTCTTTGCATATTCTTAATCTCTACACCCTTTTTCCTAAGAATCATCCTTGGTTCAGCTCAAAAACCAAGCCCTCCTATGTTTTCTTATATGGGGCGAAATGGGTGGAGAAGGAAAGCAAGAGGTATCAACCATGGAAGAAGAAATTACCTTATTTTTCCTTATTTTCTCACTTGAATCTTGTGTTCTTTGAGCTCCTCTTAATAGAAAAATAATATGTACAAGCTCATGATCTTACATCACAAAAATAATATGTACAAGCTCACTTTGACATCTAACTACAAATAAGGTTACATAATAGAAAAAATGCAATCTCTTAAGGTCTTTAGCTTGCACTCTATGCTTCTTGAACATTACTTAGGCATTTCAAGATAATGGAGGGAAGGAGAGTGAGACTCTTAGAATCTCAATAGCTCACACACCCATTCACACACACATTCATGGCATATACCCATCAAAGCATATGTATAGAAGGTTTAACAACCCTAAAGTGTGCAAAGTCACAATTTCTATGCCACTTATTCATATTCAAGCCAAGAACATGCTCTAGGGACTTTGGTTTTGACTCACCCCATTTCTAGGACTTTTAGATTTGCCTCACCCTTAGCCTCGGGACTTTTGACTTGGCCTCACCCTTCCAAGAAACTTTTGGCCTTATCTCACCCATGCCATGAGACTTTTGGCATCTCTTCAATCTCTTTACCTTCATTATGGGACTTTTGGCATTACCTCACCCTTATGAGCTACTTCCATAACCAAGGCCATCCAATGAGACACATTGGTACCAATGTAATGTCAAGACATCAAGTGGCATGTCATCAAGTCACAAGAACATACACAAGCATAGAATGACACACATATGCACTCAAGAATACAAGGAGAATGAGGTGGAGAGCTACCTTGAATTTTGCAAGTTTTCTTTTGTCTTATTCCTCCCTCTTTTCGGCCTCACAAGTGCACTTAGTTGGGTTAGTGTTCTCTTGGCCTAAACACCATAAATAACATACAATTACACACTTGAAGCAAGCTAAGACAATAAATTCACTCTTAAACATACACTTGGTTCCATAAGTGGCATAATGGTTCCATAAATGGCCTATTGAAATAACCTTCACAATTCAACCTCTAGACTCCCATCTCTTTCCATTTCTAGGGCTCTTGGCCTCATTGAAAGTCCTTTGAGCCCTCACACAATCATTTACACAAGCTTAGAATTAAGTTGCTTCACAAAGCACCATTATGAACAACATTATTCCATCTTCCAATCCATGGCTCCTAATTTTTTCTAATGGTTTCTCCTATCTTCTAACATCATATAAAGTCCCAAACTAAGGTTAGAAGAAATTAAAACACTCCCTAGCCTAATGAACCTAGCTTGGCCAAAATATGCACCATAATGGGGGTTTATGGAGTTCTTGATTTTTCCTTGATGGGAGAGCCACTTGGGAAGGTATCTAGAGGTCTTAGGAGCTTAAAGAAACACTCAAATAGCTAAGGAATTACTCACACAAAATCAGACTTTTCAAAACCCTAAAGAAGCCTACACTTTTCTGTCTTGATTTCTATTAGTTTTTCTTGGAATTTCTTTGCATAATCTTTATCCTCACACTCTTTTTCTTAATATTCTCCCTTGATTTTGTCCAAATTCTACCCCTCCTACTCCTCCCTAAGTTGGACAAAACTCAAAGCAAGAGCAAGAAAAGAGAAGAAGCAACTTAAAGCATGAATTACCTTGGATTCCAACCTAGTTTCAAGAGCTTTTCTACTTGCTTGGCCTCCTTTCAATTAATTCAAACTTCCCCCTTGTGTTCTAGACTCAAAACAAAACCAAAAAGCTCAACTAAACCATAGAAAGAAAGCATGGAAGGAAAGGAGCAAGGTTGGAGGAAGAAAGAGCATGAAATTCTACAAATTTCCTTACCTTTTTCTTAATTTTTCTCCTCTTTCTCTCCCTCTCCTTGTGTGCCTAGAAGAGCTACTCCATTTCTGTATTTTGGACAAAAAAATTCGTGCTAAAGGAGGTGGGAGAAGAGGCATGAAACTTATAAAACATTCAAGAAGCTAGCCTTTCCAAAAATTCCAATTTTATCCTTTCGTAATAGCAATTTCATTTTGACTTCATTTTACCTCCTTTTTTAGAATTGTCTTTTCCATTATAAAATTTAGGTTCCCAATATAATAAAATACCTTTGGAATCACTCAAATTGGAGCTAAAACTTTCTCAAATGAATTTGTCAAAGTTCAGGCTCACTGCCATTGGAAAACGTACACCGAAGCAGCTTCTCTAGTCCCAGGCTTCCAATGGTTTTTGAGGCCTTTGAGAACCCTAGACAAGTCAAATTTTCCATTTAAAAAGCCCTCCTATGTGTTTTTCCAAAAGTTGTACTTATTTACAAAAATGCTATTATGTTTCGTCAGTTTTTGTCATAATTTGTTTCTTTGTCCTAGCTCCATTTTTCTTTCCGTCTGAGCCTGAAATTATTATTTTTAGGAGGCTAGGACTCTACCCAAATTTTTTGGGACATTATCTAGCTCATTTTAGAAGACTTGCTTTTATATGGCACATTTTGTCATTTTACAAAAATTACATTTGTTACACTCAAGCTACCATCTTTCTTTTTCACAAATAGCACTAGAGCTCCCCAAGGTGACACACTAGGGTAAATAAAACCCTTTTTTCTAACAACTCCTCTATTTGTTTCTTTAACTAAGCAAGCTCGATGGGAGCCATCTTGTAGGGAGCCTTAGACACTGGTCTAGCCCCAGGCACTATATCTATAGGAAATTCTATTTCTCTCTCAAAGGGCATGCCATTAAAGTCAAAATCTTTTAGAAAAATCTCTAAGAATTCCCTAACTATCAGAATCTCCTTTATCCCTTCTTCTACCTCGGCCTGAGCAGAGAAAAAGACTAGAAACCTCAGACATCCATGTTCTAAGTATCTTTCAACCTGGGCAGTAGTCATAAAGGATAACTTGGCCTCTATCTTAGGTATGGTCCCATAGGAAGGTACAGATATTGTGTGGTGCTCACAATCAAGGACAATATTATTAGCAGTCATTCAATTCATGCCAACAATCAAATTAATGTCACGAAAAGGCATACAAATCAAATCAATGGTAGTGTGACAATGGTTAAATTGTACGGTGACATTTAAGCAAGCATGGGAAGTAACAACGTGGCCTTTAGTGTAATGTCTAGTTTTCGTTTTAAACGATGAAAACGGGCACGCTTTCAAAGTAAGTCCCCTGATATGAGTGATTCAAGGCCAAATAAAATTTGGATAAAATTTTTAATAATAGAAAATGAGGATTTGAGCCTTGAGTTACTCAGAAACTGAGGTCGGAGTGATTCGAAAAATTTGCTGAAAGGCCAGTGGCATTTTCGTAAAAAAGTGTAATTTTGAAAAATCACCTAGGAGGGCTTTTTAAATGAAAATTTTGAGTTGTTCAGGGTTCTCAAAGCCCCAAAAACCATGGGAAGCCCTGGGACCGGTAAAACCCTTCCAGTGTACTCTTTCTGACATCGGTTAACCTAAACTTTGACCGATTCGTTTAGGAAGGTTTTAGCTCCGATTTGAGTGATTTCAAAGGCATTTTATTAAATTGAGTACCTATTTGTTATGATGGAAAAGACGGTTCTCAAAAAGGAGCTAAAACAAAGGAGAAACGAAAATGCTAAGAACGAAGGACAAAATTAGCATTAAAGTGTTAAAGGAAGCTTCTTTATATGCCACGTTCTTTCTCTCCTCTCTAAGACAGACTTGCTTCTACCCAATTTTAGAGGAAAACTCTAGCTTCTTAGGCACACAAGAGGTGGAGGATTTTGGAAGAAGAAATTCAAGAAAAAGGTAAGAAACTTTAAGAAATTCTATATCCTTCCTTCTTGAACCTTACTCCTCTCCTCTCAAGCTTTCTTTCTATGATTTTAATAGAGAGTTTGGTGCTATTTTTGGGGCAGAACAGAGAGGGAAATTTTGAAAATTGAGGGAGTAAGCCAATCAAGTGAAGAACAAGCCAAAGGAAGCAAGGAAAACAAGGTAAAACTTCCATTCTTTGGTAGTTTCTCCTTCCCCCTTCTTCTTGCACGAATTTGATCACCATGAGCCTAAGTCTTATGGGCTTATTTCTGTCCAATTTATGGAGGGATTAGAGGTTTTAGATGGCAATGGTTAAGAATGAACCAATAGAATTAAGAAAGGAGCATTAGGAAACAAAATGGAATCATTAGGAATCCAAATGCTCCCTTGCAAATATGATTTTATATGAATGTTCTTAGACTTAAATGAATGTTTAAATGTGCTCTTAAGATCCCTAAGAGGTTCCCCACATGCCTCTTCCTCCATGAAAATGAACAAAACCCCATGGAAAGTCATAAACCTAAAAGTTAGAAAAGTGTAGAGCATTTAAGGGGATTGTAAAAACTGATTTAATTTATGAGTTCTCTTGGCTATTTAAGTGTTTCCTTGACCTCCTACAACTCTTAACAACCTCCCTAAATGGTTCTCCCATCAAGGAAAAATCAAGAGCCATGAAATCCTATTTATGCTCTAAGTTTCGGCCAAGTAGGGATGGCATAGTTAGGGAGGGTTTTAAATTGTTTCAAGCCCATTTTTGAGTCATATATGATGAATGAATGTGAGGGGAAACCTTGAAAAAAATTTAGGAAGCTTAGAGAATGAGTTGGTGCTTTAGGTTCCATATTGTGACCTAAGGAAGTAACATGATGTTAGGCCCTTTGTTTTAATGATGTGATGACTCTAAGAGGCTTAAAAGGAGTCAAGAATCATATTTGAGAATAAAGAATGAGGCCTATAAATCATTTGAGGGCTGTTGCTTCATTAGGTGCCAATATGGACCATAATGAAGGTTGTAGAGTAATCTAGGGTTTAAGCAAGTTGCATGGCCCTAGACATTATTTCATGAACTTAATTAGCTCCCATAATTTATGTCTAGGCCAAGAGACACTATTTCCACTAACTTGTGGGTGTGTGGCTAAAAGAGGAGGCTTGAAAGCTAAGGAAAAAGTTTGTGCTTGTATACAAGGTAGCTCTCTCCACCTTCTCTCATGCATGGATGTGTCTAGCTTGTTTTAGAATGTATGTATGTGTATTTTCAAGCTCTGAAAAGTATGCTAGCATGCCTTTATATGCCATGATGCTTGATGCTATGTTATGTTTTCAAATGATTACATGATGTTTGTGTGAATTTGCTTGAGTGTGGAAAGGCCAAGAACTCTTCCCTTTGGTGAGGATGAGCCAAAAACCCTTGAGCTTGGTTGAGACAAAGTAAAGAGTCTTCCAAAAGCAAAGTGGGCTCCCAAGAGTATGGTTGAGTCCAAAGTGCTTAAAGAATGGGTGAGGCAAATCCAAAATCCATGAGGAGAAGTGTGAGGCCAATCTAAACACTTAGTGAGCTCTTGAATGTCTTGTATGATTGATTCACATGCCAAAGTTGCTTTTAAAATGCCTATGATTTCTACTTTCTCCATGCATGCATTTGTGAAACTTGCTTGCACATATTATGTGTGATGGAATGGGAGATGAGCTATTGAGATTCTTGAATCTCACTCCCTTCTTTTAAATGTCCTAACATGCTAGATGGACCAAACAATTATGATGAAAGGAGCCAACCACCATGAAGAGGGACAATTGACAAGCTTATGCTTATTTTGTCTATTTTGGAACCATGATAATGGTCCAAGATGTATATGATGTTGTATATGTATTATGAACCTTGAGATAGATGTAAACATACTATTATATGATGTTTAGATGTATGGAAATGATATATGATCATTAGCACATGTTTTGAGTATGAAATGCCATGGTATGAGAATGTAAAGTTTGATGAATATGTGTATAAATGTGGGTTGAATAGCCAAAATGAGATGCATGAGGTTTGGGACCATTTGGGCAGCTCACACAAGTCTTAAATATGCTTTTAAACTTGCCCAAAAGGTGCCAAGACCAAAGGAAATCCATTTGGCAATTTTGGTACCCAATATGGAGCCAAAATTGACCATAATGGAACCCTATGCCATTTTTTATCCAAATGAGTTATTCTTGCCCTGAAACTTGGCATGCAATTAGGTCTCATTAAGAGATTTTTGGGAAGCTAAAGATCATAATTTTCGGAGACCTATAGAATATTTGATGAATTTTCAAAGTTGGGATTTTTCATGGATTCTGGTATGGGTACTGTTCATACTGGCAGTTTTGAATTTTGTGTGACCCGATGGCCAAATGGTGTCCAATGATTATGAAATTTTACATACATAAACTAGAGGTCATAAGCTTTTTGTAGCCACTGAGATCACCTCATTTGGAGGTCTGAGCAGTGAGTTATGCATGTTTGAAGTTAACTGTCAGTATCAGTAGTGCCCCATGAGTTCGGTTACTGTTCCATAGGGTCCAGCTGACTAAAAGTATCTTTCATTTTAGAATTATTTTTAATATCAATTTAACATTTGTAGCTTTCCAGAATGACCAAATGTGTGTGATTTCAATTTTTATAGAATTAGTTATGAATTTCAGAAATTTGTATCAGTAAACTGAACAACAGCCCAGGCAGCCAGCGACTCTGTAGCTTTTTGGATGTCAAACGTCCTGTGTGATGAATTTTATGACCTAGGCGTATTTTTAGTGTGAATTAGACATCCTAAGATTTCCATACAAAGATTGCATGATTTTGAATTTTCTGGATTTAGTTATGATTTTCCAAAGTTGGGTCAGAAAATGGAACAAATCTGGCCGAAAATGTGCTTATTTATTTTGAGCTCCATTTTGGTTTCCATGGGTTGTAGGCTTGTTTTTGTGATACAAATGAGTTGTAATAATGAAATTAAATATGAGGAAGTATGGTATGAGCTCACACAGTCTACGTGACACCAAATTGAATTTTTTTGACATAACACAACGCGGAAAAAGTTTATTATTTTCATCCCCTTTTCATATGATCTTGTGGGATTGATAATACAAAGCTTATAAATGGCATCAAATGAGCTAGAAGTTATGGTGTTACATTTGGTAGGTGTAGTGACAGATAAATCAAATGGTAATAGCCATACCCAACCGTCTCACACAGTTATAAGATATAAACGAGTGACTAGCACTCGAATCAAATATAGCAATCATAGGAAAATCATTCACTACAAGCGTACCTCAAATCAGACTAGGAGATGCACTAGCCTCTTGCTGAGAAAGGTCGAACACCCTACCCTGGGTCTGTGGCCTAGGAGGCACTGCATCTGTTTAAGGGCAGTTCTTGACAATGTGCCTCGACTTCCCACACTTGTAACAAGTCACTGTGGACTGTTGTATGGATGATTAAGTCCTCAGGGGTTGCACCTTCTTTCCTTTCAGTAGCCTCTTACTCCACTGCACCTTCTTCTTCTTTTTACTGGTAAGTGTAGAGCTAGCACCCTCCTTTAGTCTCGATCTTTTTTATTTCGGAGCCCCCTTTGACTAGATACTGTAGCAGCAGGCATAATATCTCTCAAATTATTTTCTATTGCTCTGCTGTTCTCCACAATAGCATTAAAATTCTAGATCCTATGTGGAGTTACTCTATCTTTGATCAGAGGCTTTAACCCGATCTCAAATTGCTCGCACCTCCAAGGCTTATAACGAACATAATTTTTGTAAAATGACGAAATGAGTAGTATAAATGCAAGTCCTTTCCAAATGACCTAGATAATGTCCAAAACAAATTTGGGTAGAGTCCTAAACTCCTAAAAATGATAATTCTAGGCTCAGGCGGAAAGAAAAACAAAGTTAGGATAGATAACCAATTTGCGACGGAAACTAATGAAACATAATGGCATTTTCGTAAATAAATGCAACTTTTGGAAAACCACATAGGAGGGCTTTTTAAATGAAATTTTTGAGTTGCCCAAGGTTCTCAAAGGCCCCAAAAATCATGGGAAAGCCCCGAGACTGGCAAAGCCCCTCTGGTGTATGTTTTTCAACATCGGTTGACTCAAACTTTGACTGATTTGTTCGGTAAGGTTTTAGCTCCAAATTGAGTAATTTCAAAGGAATTTTATTAAATTGGGAACCTAAAGTTTATAATAGAAAACATGGTTTTCAAAAAGGAGCTAAAACGAAGCCAAAACGAAATTGCCATTGCAAAGGGACAAAATTGGAATTTTTGGAAAAATATGTTTCTAGAAACTCCCACACACTTCTCCTTTCTTCCTCCATCTTTTTAAGCACTAATTTTCTGCCCAAATTTCAGAAATAAAAGCTCTCTTCTAGGCTCACAAGAAGGGGAAGAAAAGGAGGAGAAAAATCAAGGAAAAGGTAAGTAAATCCATGGAATTTCATGCTCTTTCTTCCTCCAACCTTGCTCCCCTCCTTCTTTGCTTTCTTTCTATAGTTTTCTTAAGATGTTTGGTTCTATTTTTGGTCTAGAACTTAGAGGGGTAGTTCAAATTTTTCAAAGAGAAGGGAACCAAGGAAGAAAGGCTTTGGAAGCAAACTTGAAACCAAGGTAACTAGTTGTTGTTGTTGCTTCTCCTTGTTGCTTGTTTCTTGGGGGATTTTTGGCCTAGATCAGAACCAAAGGAGGGGAGGATGTTCTGTCCAAATACAAGGAAGGAACAAGGGTTTTAGGCCATGGAAAGATGGAATATGGCAAGAAATTCCAAGAAAAACTAATAGAAAACAAGTTAGAAAAGTGTAGTATTTTCTAGGATTTTACAAAACCTGATTTTGTGGTGAATGTTTCCTTGGCTATTTGAATATTTCCTTGAGCTTCTAAGACCTTTAGAAAGCCTCCCAAGTGGCTCTCCCATCAAGGAAAAATCACAAAGTCCATGATTATGGTGCATATTTCGGCCAAGCTAGGTTCATTAAGCTAGGGGATGTTTTAATTTGTTCTAGCCTTGGTTTGAGACTTTATATAATGTTAGAAGATGGGAGAAACCATTAGGAAAAATCTAGGAGCCATAGGTTGGGAGATGGGACAATGGTGTCCATAATGGTGCTTTGTGAAGCAACTTGGTTTTCCAATTGTGCAATTGAATGTGTGATGGCTTGAAAGACCTTAAATGAGTCCAAGAAGTCTAGAAATAACAAGAGAATAGAGCCTAGAACTTGAAATGCAAGAGTTGCTTCATTAGGCCAATTATGGAACCATAATGCCAAGTATGAAACCAAGTGTGTGTTTAAGCTTTAGTTTAATGTCTTGGCTTGATTCAATTATGTGATTATGTACTCCTTGTGATGTCTAGGCCAAAAGAACAATCAACCACCTAAGTGCTCTTGTGAAATCAAGGAGGGGAAGGAATTAGCAAAGTAAAGCTTGCATTAATTAAAAGGTAACTCTCCACCTCATTCTCTTGCATTCTTATGTATATATGTATGTTTTTGTATGCTCTTGTGATTGAGAACATGCCACTTGATGTCTTGAGATTGCATTGGTACCAATGTGTTATCTTGAATGCCATTGATTGTGAGAATGGCTCTCAAGGGTGAGGTGATGCCAAAAGTCCCTTAAAGTGGGTAAGGATATGCCAAAAGTCTTAAGGCATGGGTGAGACTAGACCAAAAGTCCCTTGGATGGGTGAGACTAGGTCAAAAGTCCCAAGGTCCAGAGTGAAGAAAATCCAAAAGTTTTAGAAATGAGGTGAGGCAAAACCAAAAGTCCTTAGAACATGAAAATGACTTGATATGGAAATGTGGCATGGAAATATGGTATTATACACTTTATGTTTACACACTTGAGATTTTAATGTATGTATGTTTTGAATGTATGTGTGAATGGGTGTATGAGTGTAATACCTAAATAAATATATATATATAATAAAAATAAATAAATAAATAATATATATTTGGTTATAAAAAAAACTAAATAATTTTTTTGAATTTATTTTGGAGTATATAAAAAATTTTAAAGGGACTTTTCCAATCATTTTAAATCTTAATTAAGCATATTAGACTTGTTGGGGGCAAAAATGCAATATAAACCAAAGATAGTTTAATATTTCTTAAATACACTCTCTCTCCCTTTTCTTCATTGACCAACGTGCTTTTCTTCCTTCAGCTTTTCTCTCTCTCGAAAGCAACCATTTCCAGCGTCCTTTTTAAGCTTCCTTGTTTCCGTTTTTTTTCATTTCTTCCATTCTTCCTTCGATGCTACAATGGTGGATCTACACCCATCACGCAATAACCTCCAGCGAACTCCGATTAGCTTTAATCATCGGTAAGTTCTCTACTTTGGCTGTCCATGAACCACCACGAACGGTGGAAGAAGAAAGAAAGCAAATGGTGTGGATTTATTTTCTCTCTTGTGCTAATGGTTCCCTCCCTTGTTGTTCCTCATTTTTTTTCATTCAATTTCTTTCCTAAAATTTCTGATTCCTTCTTTTTCATATGTGGTTGCCGTGGCTAGAAATTTGAATGGAGTTTCACTATTGAATCCTTAAAATAACAAATTGATACTCTTATCTCTAATTATCATGTATTATGAAGTAAGTTTTAAATTTAATTAGAGTTATGGAAGCTTAGATTGAAAAAATCCCAAATTTAGGGTTAGTATTTAGGATATAAATGTATATAAGAATTTAAGGATTTATGTTTTAGGGAGTATATTAGGTTATATAAATAATTATGGATATTATTGGAGTGGTTAATATAATTAATTTATTTTGGTTATAATTTTAGGTGATACCAGGGAAACTCATTCAACTGAGACTCAGCATTAAATAATAGGGAATAGGGACTTATACTATTAGTCCCAATTGGTGAGTATGTAAATAATGGAATGGTATACCTACTTCATTTCATTTTATATTTTCTATAGTGAAATTTTTAATTATGTGATTTATGGGCTCTATCCCTTGGAGAAGTAAATCGGTGTTTTTAAGACCTCAAACGGGATATATATATATATTCTTATGATGATTTAATAAATTTATCAACACAAATTGATAGTTGAAATGTGGTGTGATATATTCTTGTGGAACGCAAAAGAATGAATTGGATGAAAAGAAAGTGGTGGTGGGTATATGTTTATTTATGAGGAGAGTATTTTATGTTGTCTTGTGGTTTCATATGTTATAAAGATTTTATTGAAGGTTAACTTGCCGTATTAAATTATTTATTTACTTTTTGATTTTCTTATTTATTTTTGATAGTTAAATTCCATTTGAAGGAATTTTATTTTAATTATTTTTATTTTATATAATGAATGGGAATCTAGTTAGGATCCCGTAGCCGTTAGCAGAGATACGGCCTAGGTGCACCTAGAATAAATTGTGAACTGTGATGGCACTATGATGTGATGTATCCAGTGCTGCGATTTGAGATATTAGATATATTGTGAAAGTGATAAGATGGGATGAATTCAAAGAAATGCCATGATATATGATGATGTGGTTTGATGATTTGGTTCCTCTCTATGATATCCATTCTTATAATATTTTTTATATTTAGAAAATATAGATTTATCTAAAAGTTTCTTCTTATTTAAATAATTGTTCTTCATCTCATCTAATAATTTTATTGCCTAAATTATTCGATGATCATTGTTTTTTTTTAAATTTCTGTATGCACTTATTATTATTATTATTATTTCTTTTCTTTATGCACTTTATTATTTATACACTCACTAAGCCAGTGGTAGGCTTATCTCTCTTCTTTCCTTATTTTTTCAGACTAACAAGTTGAGGAGTGAAGTGATCTGGGAGCTTGAGAGCTACCAGACCTTTAGAGTAGGTGTTAAATTTTTGTGAAATTGTATCAGACTCCATGATGTGGTGACATTTAGGTGTAGAGAAGGAAAAATTGGAATTGTATGATCACTTATAATGTGTAAATATTGTCTTTACTTCCTAACTAGACATTTTGGGTTGTATGTAACTTGTTATTGCTGGTGCTGGTGCTGGTTTAAAGTATTTTTTCAGGTTGGGATGTTCAATTTTTAGGGGAGGTGCTGCTGAATTTTCGGTAGCCTCTAATGATATAATAGTTGATTGAGATTTTGTAAGGCTTCCTAGGCTAACTAAATCTTCAGATTAGTTTAGCCTATGCGCCGGTCATGGCCTAGAAATTGCGTAGTGACAATGAGCTATTGAGATTCTAGGAATCTCACTCCCCTTCCCTCCATTATCTTGAAATGCCTAGGTGATGTTCAAGAAATAAGGAGTGCAAGCCAAAGACCTTGAGAGATTGCATTTTGTATATTATGTAACCTTATTTGCATTTGAATGTCAAGATGAGCTTCTACATATTATTTTTGTGATGTAAGACTATGAACAAATGTAAAATGATGTAGACCTTATGTGACACTAAATCTATGGAATTATGCAAATTGGCTCTTGGATAGCTTGATGCAACTATGCATTCTTGGATGTGGAATGACCAAATTTAGATGCATGGGGTTTGGGACCATTTGGACAGCTCCCACAAGTCATAATTATGCTTTTAAACTTGCCCAAGAGGTGCCAAACTCAAAAGGAGGCCGTTTGGACCAAAGTGACTCTTGGTAGGGAGCAAAAATGACCATTTCATGAGGCTATGTCACTTTTTGTTCAAATGAGCTCTTCTTGGTCTAAAATTTGGTATGCATCTAGAGCTTATTGAGATATTTTTGGAAAGCTAAAGTTGGTAATTTTTGGAGGTCTGTAGAATATTTAGCGAATTGTTGAATTTTGCAATTTTTCTAGTTTTGGTCATTAGTACTGTAACACTAGTCTAAAATTAAATTCTGTCACTCATGGGGTAAATGATGTCTAATTGCCACAAAATGTTATACAAAAAAACTAGACATTCCAGTGACTTGTGTAAACCAGAAGCACCTCATTTGGAGGTCTAGAGAGGGACATATGAATTTTTAAAAATTCTGTCCAGTATCAGGACTTCACCCGACCTCAATTATTGTTTGATTATATTTCAAGGATGAGCATGCCTGAGCTAGTATGATGTTATTTTTCCCCTCTAGCTAACATCCATAACTTTCTAGATTGGTATCATTTATATGTATTGGATTTTTGTGGAATTAATTGGACATTTTCAAATTTTGCTTCAGAAATCTGTGATAGCACCAATGGATAGCTTGACCTCTAGAAATTTTCAAATGTCAAACGTCCTCTGTGATAGATTTTATAATCTGGACATATTTTTATTATGACATAGACATTTGTAGCTTTCTAGAATGACAAAGAATTCATGATTTTGATTTTTCTAGAATTAGTTATGATTTTCCAAATTTTGTGACAAAAATGAGCCAAAGCTAGCCGAAAATGAATGTCCATATTTTATGCTTCATTTCAAGTTTCTTGATATGTTGGCCACTTTTGATGATCCAAATAAGTTGTATCCATGTAATTAAATATGGGAATGTGTTGTATGAGCTCACACATTTCACGTGACATCGAACAAAATTTTTATATGCGACGCAACGCAAAAATAATCAATATTTTAATGTCATTTTCTTGCCTCTCATATGAATTGATTGATATGAGGTATAAAGATAGCATGAAACAAGCTAAGAAATTATGGTATTACAGGGCTCATCATCATATCTCTGGATGTAGGAAGAATACTAAGATAACTCTATGAATCTGGCCACGTACTAATCTACCGTCATGTCATGGGTCTGTTTCAGCCCCATAAATTGCACCTCTTTTTGTTTTCTTACAAAACTGGAGAAGTACTTCTCATAAAACTGTACCAGGAAGTTCTCCCAGGTAATCTAAAAATTTCTAATCTCCATCAAAGACTTCGTACTGCACCACCACTTGTTAGCTTCTTTCTGTAGCATAAAGGTGGCTAACTAAGCAATCTGTTCAGAGGTGTAGTCCATTACTGTGAAAATTTTCTCAATCTTTATCACCTAGGCCTTCGCCTTATCTATATCTAACTCTCGTCAAACACTAGTGGGTTGTTCTTTCTAAATTGATTCAATTATTTTTAGATAGGTGGCAGAGTCTGAGTTGGCTCCTGGGAGGTGAGGGTGGAACACCCGAAGTGGAAGGCTATGGAGTACCGAAAGTAGAAGGCTGAGGCTAAGGCGAAGGGGCCTCTCTCCTGGCTTCCTCTTATCAAGCCAAGGATTCCTGCAGTGGCATAATCATCTCATATTACTGTTGTACAATTTGCTATTGTTAGGCGATAACATCTTCATATCTATCGAGCTATTCCATGACAACAACCTTAACCTACAAATACAATTTAAGTACAGATACACAGATATTCCACCTGAAAATAAACCAAATACACCACTTAAGAGCCAAATACTAAGCAAAAGTGTATGAGCCTTTACTTTGATACCAATAAATGTAATACCATATTATTTCTAACATTGATCCCCTTCTTGCAAGTGGGATTATACAATTCATCAAAGAAATCCTAAGAAAATGCATTAAAATGATTAATTAAATTGCGTTGCGTAGTAGATAAATCTTTCATTTCGCGTCTTCGAGACCCCATGAACTCATCAACAACATTATCTAATTGTTTCTATTCATACAAATCATAACATTCTTAAAAATTAGCATAAACCACAGATCAAGATTCAAAAATCCTAAAATAATCACATTTGCCTCGGGTTCCAAGGTAGCAGAATTTGAGGCAACTTTGAAAAATCATAACTAATTCTAAAAAAATCCAAATCAAGCAAATTATAGCTTGTTGGAATCTCTAGGTGTTCACTTCAGACTAAAAATAATTCCAGCCATAAAAATCCAATTTGTACTAAACTTGACATCAAAAAATACAGGGAGGTTGAGTTGTCTAGAAATTTAATATAGCTTACAGATATAAATTTTGAAAATTCATGATTAATTTTAAAAAAATTCAATTGATACAATCTATACCAATTTAGAAATCTACAAATGCTAACTAGAGGGAAAAAATAGTTCCAAATCAATCCAAGAGAAATCTGACCCTAAAAATCAATCAAATAGTAACATAGTTCTGGAGATGCATCTAGAACAGAGTAGCAACTTCAAAAATTAATATCTCCCTCTCTAGACATCCAATTAAGGTGCTTCTAATTGTCCCAAGTCACTGGGAAAGTCTAGTTTTTCCCTGTAAAATTTCATGGTAATTGAACATCGTTTGCCCTATGATTGACATAGATCAAAATTTAGACTATATGAACAGTACACTAACTAAAAATCAAAAAATTTCTCAACTTCAAAAATTCATCAAATATTCCATAGACCTAAAAAAATTCTAAACTTTAGCTTCCCAAAAAACTCTCTACAAGCTCTAGATGCATGCTAATTTTTAGACCAAGAAGAGTTCATTTGGACAAAAAGTGACACAGCCCACCAATATGGTCATTTTTGCTTATCATAATGCAACTTTTTAGTCCAATTGACTCCCTTCAGTATTTGACATCTCTTGGACAAGTTTAAAAACATAAATGTGACTTGTGTGAATTGCTCAAGCAGTCCCAAACCTCATGAATACATAGTTACATACTAGCCATGCAAGGGCCAAATTTCATAATTTCATTGATTTAGTGCTACACAAGGTCTACACAATATTCATACATCATTTTACATTTCCTCAGTGTTACATCTCAAAAATAATATGTACAAGATCACTTTGACATTTACATACAATGGTAGCTACAAAATGGTCAAAGTATAGCATCCTAATTCCCTTGGCTTACATTCCTCCCTTCTTGGGTGCCACCTAGACATTTTAAGAATGACGAGGGAAGGGGAATGAGATTCATGGAATCTCAATAGCTCACACATCCATTCACACACACATTCAAGGAATACATACATCAAGTGCAGAATTACAAAGGTGAAATGAACATAAAGCATGCTAGAAGTTCATTTCCATGCCATTAATTCATATCAAATCAAGGAAGAGATTTTGGGACTTTTGATTATGCCTCACCCTATTTTTAGGACTTTTGAAATTGCTTCACTCTTGGCCTAAAGACTTTTGACTTGGCCTCACCCATTTAAGAGACTTTTGGCCTAGTCTCACTCATGCCTTGAGACTTGTGATATCTCTTGGAATTTCTTGCCATATTCCTCTTCCTCATTATCTAAAACCTTAGTTCCTCTCTTCTTTTTGGGCAGAAAACCTCCCCTTCATATGGTTCTGGTTTGGCCAAAATTATGCACAAGGAAGAAGCAAAGAGGAGAAACAACAAAACCATGAAATACCTTAGATTCAAACTTTGTTTCAAGACTTTTTCTCCTTAGTTTTCTTTTCTTCAAGCAATTTGAACTACACCTCCTTGTTTTGGACTTAAAAATGAACCAATTCATTCAAATAAACCATGAAAAAAGAGGAGGAAAGGAGAGGAACAAAAATGGAAGAGAAAGGAGCATGAAATTTCATGAATTTACCTACCTTCCTTGCCTTTCTCTTCCTCCTTCTCTCCCTCTCTTGGTGTGCCTCAAGAAGCTGGTCTTTTTCTATTTTTTGGGTAGAAAGGGTCGTGTTATATGAGAGGAGAAAAATGGGAGAAGTGTGTGGAAGCTTCAAGAAACTCACTTTTTCAAAAATTTCAATTTGGTCCTTCTATAATGGCAATTTTGTTTCGGTTTTGTTTTAGCTCCTTTTTGAGAACTGTCTTTTCCATTATAAAATTTAAGTTTCCAATTTAATAAAATGCCTTTGAAATCACTCAAATTGGAGTTAAAACCTTCCTAAATAATCTGTCAAAGTTTGGGCTCACCACCATTGGAAAAACATACACCGAAGGGGCTTACCAGTCCCGGGGCTTTCCATGGTTTTCAAGGCTTCTAAGAACACTGAGCAACTCAAAATTTTCATTTAAAAAACCCTCCTATGTGTTTTTCCAAAATTTGCACTTATTTACAAAAATGCCATTATGTTTCGTTAGTTTTCGTCACAATTTCATTTTACCATCCTAACTTCATTTTTCTTTTCGTTTGAACCTGGGATTATCATTTTTAGGAGCTTAGGGCTCTACCTAATTTTTTTAGGACATTATCTAGTTCATTTCAATAGACCTTCTTTTATATAGCTTGTTTCATCATTTTACGAAAATTACCATTCGTTACATAGGAGCCATCACATAAATTTTTCATAAACATAAGGTGCTCATAAAGCTCATATGAAAACATAATAGATCATATTTCATGAAAACATCAACCAACTACACACACAAGCATATCAACTCATTCAAGCACTTAATTACATGCAAGAAGTGGAGACAAAGCTACCTTAGGCTTAATGAAGGCTCAAATTGCCATAAACTCTTTGTTCTTATTCTTTACCTTGGTATTCCACCACTTGCCACCCACAGCTTGGTATTTTTGGATTAGTTTGGCCTACAAGCATGAATCTATAATATAAATTAGCCCATTTGAATCCATTTAAAGCCTTAGTATTAACACTTATCCCCACTTTAGTCTAACTTATGTTTTATAGTCAATTTAGGCTCATTAGGAGGCAACTTCCATTTTTCTTCATCTTGGTCCCAATTTCCCATAGGCTACATGCCACATGACCTTAATGGAACCCATTTGAGCCATCATATCTTTATCTAAAGGGTTCTAAAGCCAACTTGCTTCTTTACCCCATTTTAGGCCTTAAGATTTCCACTTTAATTCTAGGGCTTCTCAATTCAATCCATTAGCTTCATAATTATTTATTCCCCTTATCTAAGTCTCTTAAATCATTAGAACTCAAAAGAACTCTCCCTACGTGCTCCAAGTGTTCCTAGGCTGAGACACCTCATGCATGAAGGCAGCTTAAAGACTTCTTACTTCCTTCATGGATTTTGATGCATGGCTATGTTCTCTAACTTTTCTTTAGTTTAATTATGGTTCCATATAGCTAAAAATACCCTTCTATGGTTCCAAATCTTCTATGGTTTACTTGAAACCCTAATTACCATATATTGAAATTTATAGGTTTTTAATTGCTTCCAATTATATATTCTTATTTCTCATGCCTCAAAACACTTGGTTCAATCTTATTTCTATGCAAATCACACAACCTTCATATGGTTCAATGGCTAGCCGAAACCATGAAGCAATGGAAGAACAAAGAAATACAAAAATTCCACATGGTTTCATACCTTGATAGCTTTCTTATTAAATGGAAAATTTTGTGGTTAGCTTGCTTTCCTCAAATTCCTTCCTTCCCTAACATACCAGCCACAAAGATGGTCCTTTCAAAAAACTTCTATACTTGTTTTCCTTTCTCTCTCTTCCTTCTTCTCTCTTTATGCCATGGAGGTTCTAGTTCAAAGGCTAGAAGTCATATCTAAATGAAGAAGGTAAATGACATGGCTGATATCGAGCAAAAAGGTGGTGATTTAACTTTTCTCAAAATTCCTATATTTACAATTTTGCCACTATATTTTGATTATGCCGTTTGAGTTCATTTTAGATCCTCTTTTAGAACCATCTTTTTCATATGAAAATTTAGATCCTTTAGTTTAATAAAAATATTTTCTTCTAATTTTGTGGGGTTCAAAATTATCCCAAATCATTTAGTTAAAGTTTCAATCAACCCTTTGCCAAAATTGCACATCGAAAGGTTTTAACCATTCTAATGATTCCTATAGTTTTTAGGGCCTCTAAGAATCTTAGTGAGCTCAATTTTATCATTTAGAAAGTTATTTCTTTAAATTTTTGAGAAGTTACTAAAAATTATGATTTCTTGCTCTATGTTTCGTTTTAAGCCTTAGTTATTTTGGCTTCAATTTTGAGTCACCTCTGGATCCTCACTCTCATTACTAGATACTCTGTTTATTAATCTAGCACTATCTTACCTTATTTTATTTCATTATGGGGTATCCCTTTATAATCTAATCGATTTCAATTCAATTTTAGTAAATCTGGGTCATGACATTATACCATACAGAGCCCTCAATGATATTATCCCCGTAGTATGACGACATTGCTTTTTTGGTTGGGCCTTGGGTTTTGCTCCTCCTGGACCATCTTTGTAACACCATAATTTCCTAGCTTATCTCATGCTATTCTCATGCTTCACATCATGCATTTCATGAAAGAGCAAGGAAAAAGGAAGTAAAATAATGAATTTCTTAGTGTTATGTTATGCATAAATTTTTCATTCGGAGTCCCATAGGCCATATGGACTCATGTATCATATTCTCATATTTAATTACATAGATATAACTCAAATCCACCATCAAAATTGGCCTAGAGCTTGTGCAAAGCAAGGGAGTGCATATAATCCATAGATATTATTTTGGCCAGAATTTCCCTTTCTCTGTCACAAATTTTGGAAAATCATAGCTAATTCTAGAAAAATAGAAATCATGCATTCTTGGCCACTTGAGAAATCTATACATGTCTACATTATGTTAAAAATATGTCCAGATTATGAAACACAACATAGAAGATGTTTGACATTCGAAAAGATCCAGAGGTTTGGCTGTCCACTGGTGCTGTCATAAGTTTTTACGACAAATTTCAAAAATGTCTAATTAATTTCACAAAAATATAATCCATGCAAATATACTAATCTGGAAAGTTGTGGATGCTAGCTAGAGGGGAACAATAACTCAAGACCAGCTCAAGCACGCTCAGAA
This sequence comes from Erythrophleum ivorense, assembly GCA_026724425.1. NCBI lineage: Eukaryota > Viridiplantae > Streptophyta > Magnoliopsida > Fabales > Fabaceae > Erythrophleum > Erythrophleum ivorense. The sequence continues at coordinate 4,181,931 of JAIUCV010000025.1, read as the reverse complement.
CTCAAAACCTAATCAAACAATACCTGAGGTCAGTTCGAGCACCTAGCACTAGATAGAATTTTTAAAACTTCAGATCTCCATCTCTAAACCTCCAAATAAGGTGCTTCTAGTTGGCACAAGTCACTAGGAATGTCTAGTTTCTCCATATAAAATTTTGTGGTAATTGGACATCATTTGAGCCCTGTGTGATAGATTTCATTTTTGGACATGAGTGAACAGTAACATGACCAAAACCAACATTTTTGCCAACTTTGAAAATTCATCAAATATTCTCTAGACCTCCAAAAGTTATATTCTTTATCTTTCCATAAAGCTCTCAACAAGCTCTAATTGCATGCCAAATCTCAAATCAAGAAGAACTCATTTGGACAAAAAGTGATATAGGGTTCTAAAATGATCAATTCTTGGTCTATACAAGATACCAAAATGTCCAAATGGCTTTCCTTGGGGTTTGGCACCTTTTGGGCAAGTTTAAAAATATAATTAGGACTTGTATGAACTGCCCAAATGGTCCTGAACCTCATGTATCTCAATTTGGCTACTCTACTTCCATTTATATACTAATGCATCACACTTTCAAGAAGTAAAGTTTGCCATCTCATGCTCAATATACATTTATAGTCATATAATATAATTTCTCATTTCTACATCACATATTAACATAATTATACATGTTAAAAAGGTCATGGGTCTTATACAATAATAGATTACACTAATTATCATTCATAGAGCCTTAAAGTAGCCAAATCCATACACTTTAGTGTCATACTTTCATTTCTCATGTAGTTAGCTTCCATTCCCTTGGTCTCTTGGTCCACCTAGCATGTTAAAACATTAGAGAGGAGGGGATGAGATTCAAAGAATCCCAATAGCTCATCTCCCATTCAATCATACATAAAGCATGCAAAACAAGTCTTACAAATACATGCATGAGCATGTTGTCATGTGTAAATATTCAAGAAGCATTTTCATCATTTGATCAAGTCATACATCGCATATAAAGGCTTGCCAAGCAAGTGGATTGCCCTCACCTATTCTTTAAGAGGTTTTTGGATTCAACCATACTCTTGGGAGTTAACCTCACTTTTGGGAGACTCTTTACTTTGTCTTAACCAATCTTAAGGGTTCTTGGCTCATTCTCACCATGGCTAAGGGTTCTTGACTTCACCATACTCAAACAAACCAAAACAAGTATCATAGACATCATTTTAAAACATAATGCATCATCATGGTACCATGGCATATAAAATCATGCTAGAATACTTTTTATAGCTTAAAACATACATACACACATTCAAGACAATGTAAGTACACATCTATGCATGAGAGAAGGTGGAGAGAGCTACCTTACTAGCATTTGTACACTTTTTTCTTGAGCCTTAAGTCCTCTCCATTGACCTCACATACCCAAGAAAGTGGAGATCATTTCTTTTGGCCTAGATATAACACCATATATTTCTAGCTTGATTCCTATCGCTTTTAAGTCTCACATTATGAATTGCACAAAAGGAATGGAAAAATGACATTAAAATAATGCCTTATTTTCGCGTTGTGTTGCGTATGAAAATTCCATTCGATGTCACGCGGACCATATGAGCTCATACATCACATTCTTATATTTAATTACATAAATACAACTCATTTGCATCACCAAAGTTAGCCCACAACTCGTGGAATTCAAATGGGAGCATCAAATTCACATTATTATTTTTGACCAGAATTTTAATTTTTCTATCACAACTTTAGGAATTCATAACTAAGTCCAAAAAAATTGAAACCCGACAAACTTTATGCTATTTGTCACAATATGGTTCCATTAATGACCAAATGAAGCAACTACCATAATTAACATTCTTAGTTCCATTCTCTTGCCATATTTAGACCTCTTGACCTCATTTAAAGTCCTTGAAGCCATCACACACTTACTTTCACAAACCTAGGTCTATATTGCTTCATAAGGTTACATTATGGAAGCCATTGCCTTATCTCCCAACCTAAGGCTTTTAAATTTTTCCTAAGGGTTTCTCCTATCTTCTTTTATCATATAAAATCCCAAATCAAGCTTGGAACCATTTAAAACATCCCCTAGCTATCTCTGAGGGTCTTGATCGATTTATGCTTCCATTAAGGACCCATGGAGTTTAGGATTTTTTCTTAATGGATGGGGCATTGGGAGGCTCCCCAAGAGTTTTTGAAACTTAAACAAACACTCACATATAATGGGTAAGTCTTGAATCAACCCAGATTTTAAACTATATTCAAGCACCCTACACTTTTTCAACTTGAGTTTTACTAGCTTTTCATGCATTTCTTTAGTGTATTCCATCTTCCCATGACCTAGCTTGATGAATTCTTATGGATTATAAAAAAAAACTCTTCCCTCTTCATGGTTCTATTTGAGGCATCTCGCCATGGAAGAGGAGAAAGGAGAAGAAGAAGCAACTAGGAACAAGATTTACCTTAGTTTCAAGCTTTCTTCCAAGGCTTCTCCTTCTTCGTTCTCCCTTCTTCAACCAATTCGAACATCCCCTCTAAAATTTTAGACCAAAACAAAACCAACCATTACAAGAAAGCCATAGAAAGAGAGCATAGAAGGAGGGGAGCAAGAGTATGAAATCCTTGACCTTTTCTCACCTTTTGCCTTGCTTTCTTCCTCCAAAATTCCCTCTATTTGTGCACCCAAGACAGCAGCTTCTTTTCTGAAATTTGGGTAGAAGATAGTCGATTTAGGGAGGGAGAGAATGAACATGGCTTAAAAAGGAGAATTTAGAAGTTTCCTTTGACAATTTGTTTCCATTTTTGCTCTTCCATAATGACATTTCCGGTTTGGCTTCGTTTTATCTCCTTTTTTAGAACTGCCTTTTCAATCATAAAATTTAGGTTCCCAATTTAATAAAATGCCTTTGGAATCACTCAAATCAGAGCTAAAACCTTCCCGAATGAACCGGTTAAAGTTTGGGTCAACTGACGTCGGAAAGAGTACACCAGAGGGGCTTTACTGGTCCCGGGGCTTCCCATGATTTTTGAGGCCTCTGAGAACCCTGGGCAACTCAAAATTTCTATTTAAAAAAGCCCTTCTAGGTATTTTTCCAAAATTACACTTATGTACGAAAATGTCACTAGCCTTTCGATAAATTTTTTTGAATTACTTTGGCCCCGGTTTCTGGGCAACTCAAGGCTCAAATCCTCATTTTCTATTATTTAACATTTTATCCAAATTTTATTTGACCTTGAATCACTCATCTCAGGGGACTTGTTTTTCAAACCAGCCTTTTTGATATTTTTACAACGTACCAGGCGTTACACTAGTCACATTATATGGAAGCTAATTATACTCTTGAATCAAATTCTAAGGCCGCACAATTACTAGAAAAGCTAGGTAACTCATAAGGCTTTTTTATGGTTCCATAATGCACTTAATGAAACAACCTTTGGAAATCATCATCTTGGCTCCATTCTCTTCATCTGTTTATGATTTTTGACTCCATTTAAACCTCTTGGAGTCATCATACAATCAATTCTAAGAGCCTAGATAGGTGTTGCTTTTTTAAGCCATATTATGGAACATATAAGGCCATCTTACTATCTATGATTTCTAAAATTTTTCCAAGGCTTTCTCTCATATTCTCCCATCATACATAATGCAAAACTAAGCTTAGAAGAAATTAAAACACTCCCTAAGTATATTAACTCTCCTTGGCCGAAGCTATACTTCCATAAGGCACCAATAGAGTTTCCTTGCTTCCTTTGATGGGAGAATCATGTAGGAAGCTCTCTTGATGTCTTAGGAACTCATATAAACACTTAAACATTATAAAATATGTATGTGTATTTTAAGCTTCCCTTTGAGTTTCATGAGTTGTAGGCCACTTTTCATGATGCAAATAAGTTATATTTATGTAATTAAATATGAGAATGTGATGTATGAGCTCATATGGTTCATGTGACACCAAATGAAATTTTCATACGCGACGCAACGTAAAGAAATACATTATTTAATTCCTTTTTTCTTACTCTTTCATGGAATCTATGAATGTAAAGCATGGGAATATTGTGAAATAAGTTAGAAATATATGGCATTAAAATCTTCCCATCGCTCAAGAAAAGGCCTTGTCAAGAAGGAGAGTACCACTCCCACTTCTATGGACCTAACCCAAGATCCTCCTATCCAATGTAGGACATTACATTTCACCCTTTTTAGAGCCAACTCATCCTGGAGTTGCACATACAACTAAGTCGACTCTGATACCAAATACCATAAAGAGCGCTGAATGATATTGTCCTTATATTATGTTAGCATTGCTTCTCTGGTTAGGCTCAGGGTTTCACTCCTCTTTGACCATCTTCCCATCGCCTAAGAAAAGACCTCGTCAAGAGGGAGAGTACCACTCCCACTTATATGGACCTAGCATAGGATCTTCTTATCCAATGTGGGACATTACATCTTTCATGGCTTCTTCAATTCGGCTAGACCAAGAGCAATTTAGAGGGAGCTTAGTTTTGACTCAAACTTGATAAGAAATGGGGTTTTAAAACATGAAGATTAATATGGAACTAAAAAAATAAAAAAGGAAGCTATTGGTTACAAATTATGGAACCTAGGGTTTCACTTGTACCTTAGGAAATATGAAACTTAAGAATGATAATTTAACTTATGTAAGAGTATAATTGAGTTAAAAAGAGATCAAGGAAGCTTCATAGGTGCCATTTCTTTAAGAGAATTGAACAAAACTCCATGGGTGCCTTCCACCATGCATGTCTCAGCCAAGAGCTATATGTAGTACCTAGGGAGATTTTTCTTTGATTTTAGGGATTGAAATGGTCTAGATATGAATTATAAACACCAAAAGAATCATTGGTTTGAATTTAGAAATTTTATTTTGAAAGGTGAAAGTTTAAGGTTCTATCATAAAGAAACAACTTGGTGTTAGGCTTTTTCAATTGAGCTTATAATGACTTTAATGAGTTTAAATGGAGTCATATGTCTTATATTGGGTGAAAAATTAGAGCCAAGATAAGGAATTATATGATTTGCTTCATTATGCCACCAAATGGAGCCATATGGAATCCTAAAGCTAGAGTTAGCTTATGTAAAGCTTATATGAGTCAAAAGATGGTTCCATTGATATATTTGTGTCTTGTTTGATGTGTCTAGGCCAAGCATGTGAAATTTCTCCCAAGTGTGTGCATGAGGCCGAGAAGAAGAACCAAGGATCCAAGGAAAATTAACTGATTTTTGTACAAAGGTAACTCTTCATCCATTCTTGTATGCTTATATTGGTTATTTGATTATCATTGATTGATTTTATGTTTATGGATTATGAATTATGCCTATTGCTATTGGTTTGATGATTTTATGTAATTATGTGACATTGAATGCACTTGAAATGTGAAATAGCTCTTAATGGGTGATGTTTTGCTAAAAGTCCCTTAATTTAGGTGAAGTGAAGTTAAAAGTCCCTAAATATGGGTGAGACAAAGCCAAAAGTCTCAAGAGTGAGTAAGACTAAGTCAAAAGTCCTTAAAAGTGGATGAGACTAATCTAAGAGTCCTAAATAATTGGGTGAGACTATACTAAAAGTCCCTAGAGCTTATTTTTAGCTTGATGGAACCATATGACTTCATATATATGATTATGTTTAATATTTGGATGTCTACTATGCATACTTGCTCTCCATGGCATGAAAATATGACTTGTAAGTGTGCTTGAAGGGTGAATAAGCTATTAGGATTCATAGGATCTCACTTTCTTATATATTATTTCTAACTGTAACAACCCTAATTCTTAATTACTGTAATTAGGCTTAATTATATAGTTAATGATCATAAATCAAGGCCTAAATTCATTACAATGAATTAAAATAGGAAAAAGGTAGAGAAATTTGAACCTTAATATTATTACGATTATTAGCCAAACCATCACAATTATTTAAGTCCACAAGTAATCCTAATTATTAATTAAGAACCTTTGATTCATGTTACTACTAATTTCCAATTCACAAAATCCTTTTATAATGTTCCTATGTTATTACATAACCTTAACATAGTGAAATTCAAGGTTTCTATATCAAAATAAGAGTTTAGGGAAACTTTGCCATGACTTAGACTTATCTCGCTGTGGCTAGGTTGGTTACTAGAACCTAAAAACAAAAATATGAACCTTGCACTATGACTTAAGACTTTCGTACGCATGGCGAAAGTGCTCTTGGGAATTTATTGTTCAAACTTTCATGATTCTCACTGCAGTAAAAGACCCTTCTGTAACTCTCTAAGCTTGCCTTCTGATGCTTGTCGCGGCGAGTTTACTTTTGTTACTTTCCTTGGGCAAATTCCTCACATCACACTATGGTACTCCTAGCTTTTGGAACTCCCTTGGCCACGACTTAAGTATTTTTAGGCACGACTCAACCCTCTTTTGCACCTAAACTCTCTAAATTTCATCTCGCACAAATCATACCTCCCTTTAACAACATCTTAAAGTCATTTTACCTTAATTTGTAAGGCTTTAATGGCAACCAATTAGCTAAACTACCAAGCATACCCTTACATCCACTTAGAGACTAAAGTATTGATTTCAAATCTCTCTATCAATCATACATCAGTAAATTCATGAATTATTGATAGTAACAAGATTCATAAACTACTAACATGATCATTCATGATGATATAATAACACTTCAAGTGATGAGTCTTATATCCATACTAATAAGGTTCCACATCATATATAAATGAGTGCATACATAATATTCCAAATTCGTATAAGGCCTAACTCCCTATTAGATACATCATGGATCACCAAAACACAAAACTCCTATACTTGGCAATATGATTACATGATGGTGCTATACAAAGAACAACAAAAATTAATGCCCATCTTAAGTTAAGTCAACTTAAGTGCAATATTCTCTACACAGGGTCACAGCTTATGGATGTTCATCCACTTGCTTCCCTTTATCCTTACCTAAAGAGCCTTTATCTAAAATAGTTAGCTTATAAAATAGGGTGAGATGCAAATCTCAGTAACTAGAGATAAATTCCATTCATATGTTTCAAATTAATCAACATATATGCATTAAATTAGATAAGCATCAGAAACATCAATCATATTAGCAAATGAAATAGTTGAGCTACCAGTGACTACCGTCCAATATCAACAATCACATACAACATGTTAAAGGCTAATAACATTAGGAAAAAGTCTATCCATGACACCAACTCCCTAATGAGCACAACCTGAGCTCAGTGTATACAAGAGTCTGATCACAACTCAGTGCCCGATCGAAGCATAATGCATGGGTGGCAACTATTACAGCCCTACCATAAACTCACAAGGTCTAATCACAATATATCAGATAGCTAACAATTCATTTAGCATTCAAAATCAAACATGTTTAGCAAATATAAGATTAAATTGAACATATGCAAGGAATTAGTTTAAACCCTAGTTACCTTAGTCAAATGAGTTAAATTCTAAAGCTAAAGATGAATCCCCACACTCTAGAGATCTTAAATCAAATCAAGCATATCCTTAGATGTTAATTGTAACATAAATCAAATACTATAAGATCCAAGCATCATAAAACTACCTAAAGAACACTTACCCAGCCACTACAAGACTCCAAATTCAGATTCGGTTGTCCCCACACCAGAAACTTCAAATTAGCACTCTAAATTTTGGGCAAATTCACACAAAATCCATACCTATATTATAAATCAACTATAAGGGTCTTAAACTAGTAGAAACTACCTTAATATGGGAAGAAAACATTTACCTAACAACATCCCTATCTTTAACCTTCAAAAATCCACCATGAAATCACCAAACAACACATTTCAAATTTGGGTGTTAGTGAAAATGCTTTAAATGGAAAACTAATCAGGTCAAATTGAAGAGGAAGAAGAGAGGATTAAATTTTATATAAGTTACTTTAGTTGAATCTTGCTTTAAGAGTGGAAAAAATATGAATTTGTGCCAAGAACCCTAGCCTCCTCCTAAGACCTCTAAATTTCCTCACAAAAACAATTTAAGAACATATACATAGCTATTCTACCACTTCAAAGGCAATTCACACCTAATCACAAGCCAAATACACCACTCAAGAGTCAAACACTAAGCAAAAGTGCCTGAACCTTTGCTCTGATACCAATAAATGTTACACTATATTATTTCTAGCATCACTTTACTCATTCAAGGGGAATTTCATAGTTATCAAGAGAAATTCAAGAAAATCCATTAAAAATATTGAATTTAATTGCATTACGTTGGGGTTTAAAAAATCATCTCGTGTATCAAGGACCCGGTGAACTTTCCAACCACATCCACTATTTATTTTCCATCTATACAAGTCATAAATGTCTCAAAATATCACACAATCCATGGGTCTAGGAGCAAAAACTTTGAAATTAACTCATTCATCTCGGATTCCATGGTGGCAAATTTCTAGGTCAACTTTGAAAAATCATAACTAAATCTAGAAAAATCAACATCAAACAAACCATAGTTTGTTAGAAAGCTCTGGATGTTAAATTTACATAAAAATAATTCCCAGCCATGAAAGTCTCATCTAGACCTTGTTTGATAATAAAAAATGCACAAAGGCCGAGCTATCCAAAATTACTAATATAGCTTACTAATATACATTTTGAAAATTCATAATTACTTCCACAAAAATATAATTCATGCAAACTATACCAATTTGGAAAGGTGTTAATGTTAGCTAGAGGACAAAAATAGTTCTAGATTGATCCAAGAGTATTCAGATCTTGAAAATTGATAGAACAATGCTGGAGGTCTGACTAGGCACCTGGAACAGAATAGAAACTTCAAAAGTTCATATCTCCCTCTCTAGACATCCAAATGAGGTGCTTCTAGTTGTCACAAGTCACTAGGAAGGTCTAGTTTTTCTTTGTAAAATTTATAGCAATTGGACATCGTTTGCCCCATGAATGGTAGAGATCAATTTTTGGACCAAATAAATAGTACCAGTAGCAAATTCTGAAATTTTAGCCAACTTCAAAAATTTGCCAAAAATTCCAAAAATCTCCAAATATTACCCACTTTAGCTTCTCAAAAATCTTGTAACAAGGCCTATATGCACACCAAATTTTAGACTAAGAAGAGCTCATTTAGATAGTTTTTGCCATAGCTCACCCTTACGGTCATTTTGCCTCTTATAAGACACCAACTTAGTTTAAATGGCTTCCTCTTGTGTTTAGCTCTGCTTAGGCAAGTTTAAAAGCATGAATATGAATTATATGAACTTCCTAAGTGGTTCTAAACCTCATGAAATTATTTTTGGCCATTCCACATTCAAGAATACACAATTACCTACATGCTATCAAGAGTCAATTTCTCTCATTTGCATTGATTTTGTGCTACATATAGTCCATACATCATTCATATATAATATTACATTTACTCAATGGTTTACAACTCAAAAATATTATGTGCCAGTTCACTTTGACATTCCATTACAAGTAAGACTTCATATTGGTTAAAGCATAGCTTCTCAAGACCCTTGGCTTGTATTTCTTACTTCTTAAACACCACCTAGACATATTAAGATGAAGGAGGCGAAGGGAGTGAGATTCCTAGAATCTCAATAGATCACATGCCCATTCACACACACATTCATGGCATATACATATCAAAGGCACAAATATGGAAAGTAGCACAACCATAAAGTATGCAAAGTCACAATTCTATGCCACCAATTCACATTTAATTTAAAAATATGCTCTAGGACTTTTGGTTTTGCCTTACCCCATTTTTAGGACTTTTGGATTTGTCTCACTCTTGCCTTAAGAACTTTTGACTTAGCCTCATCCATCCAAGAGACTTTTGGCCTTGTTTCACCTATGCCATGAGACTTTTGGCATCACCTCACCCTTATGAGCCATTTCCACAATCAATCACATTCAAGATAACACATTAGTACCAATGGAATATCAAGACATCAAGTGGCATGTTCTCAAATCAAAAAGGCATACACAAGCATACAATGACATATATACAACCAAGAATGCAAAGAGAATGAGATGGAGATCTACCTATTTATTTATGCAAGCTTTTCTTAGTCTTTTTCCTTCCCTTTTTCGGTCCTACAAGCACACCTAGGTGGATTGGGATTCTCTAGGCCTAAATATCATAAATAGCACACAATTATACTCTTGAAGCAAGCCAAGGCACTAGACTTTTTCTTAGAAACATAAATGGTTCCATAGTTCACATAATGGTTCCATTGGTAGCCTATTGAAGCAACCCTTGTAATTCAAGTTCTAAGCTTCATTCTCTTTTCATTTCTAGGCCTCTTGACCTCATTTAAGGTCCTTGAAGCTATCACTTACTCACTCACACAAGCCTAGACACATATTGCTTCATAAGTCTCTATTATGGAAACCATTGTCCTATCTCTTAAACCATGGATCCTAAATTTTTTCCAAGGATTCCTCCAATCTTCTACCATTATATGAAGTCTTAAACCAAGGTTAGAACAAATTAAAACACATTTTACCTAATTGATTGGCCTAGGCTGAGATATTAGGAGGAATGGGAGTTCATGAGCTTCTTCATTTTTCCTTGATGAAAGAGCCATTTGGGAGGCTTCTTAAAGGTCTTCAAAGCTTAACTAAACACTCACATAGCCTAGGAAATTTCATGTATTAAAATAAATTTTACAAACCCTTCATAAATCCTACACTTTGCTAACTTGAATTCCATTTGTTTTTCTTGCAACTTCTTGGCATATTCTACTTCCCCATGGTCTAAAACCTTAGTTTCTCTCTTGTTTTTGGGCAGAAAATCTTCCTTCCCTTAGTTCTATTCTTGGCCAAAATTGCTCAAAGGGAGAGCAAGGAGAAGAAGCAACAAAGATAGGAAACTACCTTAGATTCAAGCTTATTTTCAAGTGACTTTCTCCTTCGTTTGCTTCTCCTAAAAAATTTTGAACTACTCCCCTTAAATCTGGACCCAAAATAGAACCAAAGAGCTCAACAAAACCATATAAAAAAAGCTTAGAAGGAGAGGAACAAAATTGGAAGAAGGAGAAGCATGAAATTCCATGAATTTACTTGCTTTTTTCTTACTTTTTCTTCTCCTTATTTCTCCTCCTTGGAATGCCTAAGAGAGCTGGCCTTATTTCTATTTTTTAGGTAGAAGGAGTTGACCTAAAGAAGGAAGGAGAAAGGGCTTGAAGTGTGTGGAAGGTTTAAGAAGTAACTTTTTCCAAAAATTCCAATTTAATCCTTTTGTAATGGCAATTTCATTTTAGCTCCTTTTTTAGAACCATCTTTTCCATTGTAAAATTTATGTTCCAAATTTAATAAAATGCCTTTGGAATCACTTAATTTGGAGCTAAAACTTTCCAAACGAATCTATCAAAATTCAAGTTCACTGTCATTGGAAAATGTACACCTGAAGGGTTTTAATTGTCTCAGGGCTTCCCATGGTTTTCAAGACCTTTAAAAACCCTAAGCAACTCAAATTTTCCATTTAAAAAGCTTTCTATAAGTTTTTTTAAAATTTGCATATATTTACGAAAATGCCACTACATTTTGTCAGTTTTCATCCCAATTTCGTTTCACTATCCTAGTTCCGTTTTTCTTTCTATTTGAGCCTAGGATTATTGTTTTTAGGAGCCTAGGACACTACTTAAATTTTTTGGAACATTATCTAGATCATTATAGGAGACTTGCTTTTATATAGCTCATTTTGTCATTTTACAGAATTTACCATTCATTACAGTTTGCATAAAATGGAGCTGTGTAGGCAAAGATATGCATGTTCAATATTCTAGTTTTGATATATGTCTGAGAACTGTAGAAATTACTGTTCCATTTATTTTTTATGGCCTAAATGAATGTTTTTTGGCATAAAATTTTTACAAAAATGTAGTTCATGTTTGGGGCTTTCCATAAACACTTAATTTGCACAAATCAGGGTTTTATAACTCAAGTTATGATTTTTTAAAGCTAAGGAAAATTATGGTGCTAAGCCATCAAATTAAGTAATAAGATGGAAATCCGAATTCCTAGCTCCTTTTTGTGATATTGTTAGTTTGGAAGAGTTGTATGGTATGTATTTAAAAATTCCTATGTTAAGAATAACTAATTATGATTAATTTGACAAATTAATGTTTTAATAACAGCAAAATCTGTTGCCAAACATAGTAATATGACAAATTGTTGTTCTTAATGGAATGTGAGACTAAAAATATGGACATCTTATAATGGTATGACAAGAACCATTTATAGAGGCCCAACTTCATCTTTATGGAGGCCAACCTATTTGGACCTACTTGAACCCATGTATCTATGGCCCAACACTTAAGAAATATGCCTAATTAGACTAAGGGCTTTTGCGTTAGCCAATTATTACGTAAAACCCTAATTCTTGTGCATCCCTTTTACCTTATTCTACGAACCAAGCACTTGTTCAACCAAGGGAGGGAGAGAAATTTGCACTTTGAAAGGGAGGCTAGGGTTCTTTCACATTTTGCCACTGATTTGCATACAAAGAAGGAGATTTAGTGTAATATCCAATTTTTTAGAAACTAAACCAAAATTGATATTATGACATAGTAAGACCCTAAAGCGAAGTAAATTAAGATAAGTTAAGGATAAAATGTTGATTAGAACATCAAAAAAGTGGATAGGAAACTAAGAATAACCTGAAACTGGAGCCAAAACAACTAAATAGAATAAACAAAAAATTCAATGGTAAAATTGTAATTTTGGGTAACTTTTGAAATGCTTAAAGGAGGAAGTTTTAAATAGTAAAATTGAGCTCATTATGGTTTTTAGAGGCCTAGAAAATCATAGAAATTGTCAGAATGGCTAAAACCCTTTTGATGTATAAATTAAGCTGTCAATTAACCCAAACTTTGATCAGATCATTTGGGATTGTTTTGAATCCCATGAATTTGAAACCAAATGTTTTTAATAGACTAGAGACTGAATTTCATAATGAAAGAAACGATTTTAAAAAAGGAGTTAAAATAAGCTCAAATGGAGAAAGAGAAATGAAAGGGCAAAATTAGAATATAGAAAACTCATAAAACCCTAGCTTGTCCCTATATATATATTGTCATACCATTATAAGATGTCCATATATTGTCATACCTCAGTCACATACTAAATGAAACCAAAAACAATTCTAAAACAAAGAAGGGAGTAAGCAAATGGATAGTTATCCCGTTCCATATTTCATCTAAACCCAATTATTGAATCAATAAAACACAGTTTCTGCTCATGTTCGTATCCAAAACTTAGAGAACTTGTACAAATAGAAGCTCACAGAAGAATCAGAGTATAGAGATTATTTAAACCTAAAAGTCCATTGAAAAGCAAACCCAACCAGCATTAATAATTCGTATGCACTTTCATTTTAGATGACAAATTTTTTAATTCAATCAGAGAATACACAGAAGCTTTACACAGAATCAGAATGCTAAGACAGTGCACTTCGAACCACAAAATTTTAGTACCCAAACAAAGAAGAGACAGAGGGAAAACTCTGGGCTCATATCTAAGAACAACATACACTTGGGTTTGTTTGTTCATAATATAAGAACAAGCCACTAGACAATTCAAACCACCCCAACACCCATATACCAACCACGTAAAATACTTCCAGGGGTCAGTAGCAATACAAAGACTCAACCAATCCACTCCATCTACAAGGATAACAATAAATAACTTAACAAATGAATGAAAAAAAAGGTGCAATCATGGATAAATGTTTAAGCTTCAAATTCTTATATGAGATATTAAATCCAAGTTTTGATGCCAGAATTGGAATACACTCAGATCTTACACAGTCTCAAAAAAGAAAAATAACTTCAGAACTTTATCCCTTATCTTCATTCTTTCATCCCTTACCATAATCTACCAACTAGAAGCAATGTCCATATATCAGTAATGCACAGTAGGACAATCAATAAAACAATGATGAAACCAAAATAATATCCCACACTAATTGGTAGTAGTGATAACACAAGGCTATAAGACTAGTTGGTCCTTAATTCAAGAATAAAATAAATGGAATTATCAAATTCAGCATACCAATTCGATGGAAAAACCCTATATATGTTGGACCATGGATGCAGAATAGTACCTATCTAATCGAATGAGGAACCTAAGTATTCTTCGTGGATCTCCTCTTCTCCGTTCTTAAACCGAATTCAAAAATGCCCAGTCTTCCCTCACTCTTGATTCTCAGACTCCCTTCCTCTTCGAAATCAGCTTCCCCTTTTTGTATCTCGAGCCTTTCTTTTCCGACTCTCGATTCTTCTCTCTACCCACAAAATCCTCCAACCCTAAATTCCTAGTAGCTATTTCTCTCGCTCACACTCTGTTTCTTCCTCTCTAATCCGAGAAGAACCCCCCCGCTCAGTCTCTTTCCTCTCCTAGTTTTTTAATCCAAAAAAAGAAAATCCTCCATTGCTCTCTAATCCTTTCGAACTTTATAGGCATCCTTCTTGTGGTCCCCTTCTGCTCTTCACACCTGAAATCCTTCGTGATTCCCCCTTCCACTAACATTTCCATCCTCCTTTTGTATGATGAGGTTTTCTAGCTTCTAAGTGCGTCTATGCCCGCTCACCCTCCTGTTAGCGTCGTGCGCTCACTTTATGCCTCCACTCTCTCCATTTTTGCTGTATCATTTACTGCTGGAGGACACGGGAGTGAGAAGGTCAGAGGGGGGACCACAGGGTATTTGGGTAGGTTTTGCTGAAGGTGGGTTTTTGAATGGAATGAAAAGGGCTGACGGGTTATTGGGCTTCAGACTTGATTGGGAAAGTCTGAAAAGTTACTAGGCTGAAGGAATGGGCCTCTATTTTTTTTTTACTTTATTTTTCAGCCTATTTTCCTTTTCAATACTTAGGCCTTTGAGTTTGGAGGAATTGGACTGGAACTCTTTTCTGTTTGCTTCATTTTTATTCCCTTTTTTATTTTTTTTTATTTTTGATATTGGGCTTTTAGGTTGGTAGATTTTATGGGCTTTCTTCTTTTTCTTTTCTTTTCTTTTTACTTTCAAATTTTTGGTTCTCTAACTTATTATTATTCTTGGATTTTGATTTGGTTTTTTATTGATTTTTTTTATCTGATCCCCAATTTTCATTATTCTTCCATTTTTATTATTTTGTAATTTTGGATTGAAAGGAAGAGAAATAGAACTTTTTCTCTTCTTCTTTTTTCTTTTGATCAAATAACTTTGAATTTCTTATTTTTGATTTTGATTGATTTTTCTATTTTTTTTATTTTAAATATTTTTTTTATATTTTGTTATATTTTATTTATTTGATTATTGTTTTTTTTTTGAAGTTTATAACCTCTTTTCTTTTGCTTTTTTGAAAGTTTTCTCTTCTTTTTTTTTTTTGCATAAGATGATTTTGTTATTATTCTTAGAGCTTGCTTAGACAAAATACGGTGTTCACAGTTTCTCTTGGCCTAGAGACAATTTATGGATGCCAATTAGATTCATAAAACAAATATTGGGGCCACACAACTTACTTAGACACTAGGTTATTCTATAAACCCTATTATGGTCCATAATTGCACCTAATGAAGCAACACTCCTCAAATAATTTTTAAGCTCCATTCTTTCCTTTCAAATATGATTCTTGACTCCTTTTAAGCCTCTTGGAGTTATCACACAATTAAAACAAAGAGCCTAGTTACATGTTACTTCTTTAGGTCATAATATGGAACCTAAGGCACCAATTCACTTTCCATGGGTTCTAAAATTTTTCCAAGGCCTCCCCTCATATTCATTCATCAAATATGACTCAAGAATGGCCTTAGAAAAATTTAAAACTCTCCCTAGCTACCCCAACCTTGTTTGGCCGAGACATAGGGCTTCCTTGGCCTCCTTGGAATTCTCTTTGTTTTCTTGAAGGAGGAAGCATGTGGGGAGCATCTTAGGGATCTTAAAACTCATTTAAACTCTTAATTAGACCTAGGAATCATGACACAAGGTCAGATTTTACAAGGTGCACACAAAACCCTAGAATTTGCATCTTGAAATCTAATGGTTATTTTGTTGTTTCCTTTGCATATTCTTGTTCTTCTCCCTCAAATACCTAAGATTCATGCTTGGTTTGGCTTAAAAATCAGATCCTCCTATGGCTTCTAGGGTTAGGTGAAATGGAGAAGAAGGGTGGGTGAAGATATCAACCATAGGATGAAATTTTAGCTAGTTTCCTTGCTTATTTTTGCTTGAACCTTGCTTTCTCCAAGCTCCTCTCTTCAAATTCGAAAATTCCATTAAGTTTCTCCCATGAATCATATTTATAAAATCCATTTTAATCAAAGGAAACAAAGGAGAAGGGAGGAGAGGAGGTGTGGATGAAGAAAAGCATGAAAAACTACCATGGAAATATACCTTTAAGCTTGATTTTCTCCTCCTTCTCTTCTTCCCTTGGTACGCCACTCTCATAGGGTTTTTCTTCTGATTTGGGGCAGAATAATTTGAAGCTAAATAGGGGAAAGTGTGAGGCGCCACCTATTTATAAGGGAGGAAGAAGCACTTTTTCAAAAATTCCCATTTTGCCCTTCGTTCTTTGCATTTTTGTTTCTCCTTTGTTTTAGCTCCTTTTTGAGAACTGCTTTTTCATTATAAAACTTAGGTTCCCAATTTAGTAAAATGCCTTTAGAATCAGTCAAATTGGAGCTAAAACCTTCATGAATGAATCCATCAAAGTTCAGGCACACCGACATTGGGAAATGTCCACCGGAGGGGATTTAACTGTCCCGGTGTTTTCCATGGTTTTCAGGACCGCTGAGAACCCTGGAGAATTCAAAAATTTTATTTAAAAAGCCCTCTTATGTGAATTCCAAAAATTGCTCAAAATTACGAAAATGCCATTACATTTCGTAAGCTTTTCATAAGAAATTTCTTCTTCATTCTAACTCTATTTTTCTTTCCGTTTGACCCTACGATTCTCATTTTTAGGAGTCTAGAATGCTTTCCAAATTTTTTGGGACCTTAACTATCTTATTTTAGGGGACTTCCTTGTATATCCGGTGAATTTCGTTCATTAACGGAGAAACCGTACATTACGTTTCTCATGTTTTCTCTCGTTTTCAGAAAATTGGATGTTACAGACATACTATAAATTAACATAGGGGATCCTAAACTAGCAGAAAATGCATCAAAATGAGGAGTTTATACTTACCCAATACCTCTCTTAGCCTCAACCTTCGAAAATCTTTCAAGGAAACACCAAGTAACCCATATTAGTTTTGAGGTGTGGTGAAAATGCTCCAATTGAGAAACCAATCAGATCAAATTGAAGAGGAAGAGGAGAGAATAAGTTATATAGCATACACCTTAGCTAATTTTGACTCTAGAAGTGGGAAATTATGAAAATAGGTAGAAAACCCTAGCCTCTACCTTAGACCTCTAAAAATGCTTTGTGTGTTTTATTTCTATAGAGTGAAGGGGGCTATCAAGGGTTTAGGGTTTAAGTTTTGGTCCTATTTGGGTTATAGGCTGACCCAAAGGCCCAAATCCACATGGGGGTTCAAAGTTTTGTCTTACTAGGCTAGATTTCATGAGTTGGGTTATAGAATTTTTAGGATTTTAGTAGGGTCTTGTGCCTCTAACTCACTAAACTAAATTGGGCCATTGCTAAGTGGTCTCTCTTGGGCTAAGCCTCACAATAGGAAGTTAGGTCTACTAAAAAATATAATTGGGCCTTTATTAGTGTTTATCCATGACATACTTAAATTAATTATAAGCCTAGATTGAGTTTCTAACCCCATTGAATCTCAAAACCTACATTAATAATTTATTTCTCTTTAATTTCCTATTTATATAGCTTACCTAATTATTTCATAATAATTATTTTTAATTAGTCCAAATCTATGATTAATACCTTAATTAATTTTGACATATTACAATGGGTGAGTTTGTGCTAATAGTCCTTTGATTTAGGTGAGGTGAAATCAAAAGTTCCTAGTTAAGAGGGAGACAAGGCCAAAAGTCTTATGAAATAAGTAAGGCTAAGTCAAAAGTCCCTGAAAGGTGAATAAGGCCACTTTAAAAGTCCCAATAATTGGTGAGGCTATACCAAAAGTCTCTAGAGCTAGTTCTTGATCTTGATTGATCCATATGACTTTGAAAATATGATTATGTTTTGTATTTAAAAGCATTTGATGCATGCTTGCTTTCATTAATATGATAACATGCTATATATGCATGCTTGAAAGGGTGAATGAGCTATTGAGATTCTTTGAATCTCACTCTTCCCCACTTTATGTCTAACCTTGTCTAAGGAATTATCATGGAGCAAAGAATGAAGGCCAAGAAGCTTGACTTATGTTGCTTTGACAATAGTATAGAATTTAATGTAATTTGATGTCAAAGTATAATTGTATGAGCTATATGAGATGTAACTCTTCACTCATGTGTAAAAATATGATATTATGATGAATGTATCATATTTGGAGCCAATTGCATGAGAACATAGATTTTTGACATGTAGGTGGCTTGTAAAGTGTGTATGAAGCTAAGTGAGAGAGTGGTTTTGAGTTTTATGATGTTTTGGATATGATATAATGCTCCTATATGTTCTATTCGAGGTTTTGGATGTGTTCAAATAGTCCCAATGCATGTGAGAAGCCATTTTGAACTATTGGAAACCATTTGTGCACCAAAATGAGTCATATTTTGCCCCTGAACCAAAACTAGACCAAATAAACAAATTTTGACATGAAATTTGGCAAACATTTAGATCTCATCTAGAGATTTTCATAGAGTGAAAGAATAGAATTTTTGGAGATCTATAGAATTTCTTATATTTTTTAAAAGTCAGCTAAATTATACACAAATTGCATGTACACTGTTCATTTGGTTAATTCTAGTTTTTTTTTGGTATTTGAGGAGCCAAATGAAGTCTAATGTAATACAATACTCCCTTTATCTCCATATTCTCACATTTAAGCTTAAATTCACATGGTGCCAAAGCAAATGAATAAAAATAATAGTATTTTTATGTTTACGTAGCGTTTTAAAAATTCATACTTCGCCCTGTGGACCCATCAATAACATTCTTTACTTATACTCCATCCATACAATTCATGCATATCATAAAACAATTCATGAACCATGGATTTGAAGCCAAAAACCACAAAAATTGCACTTTGCCTATGGGTCCATAATTCATATTTTTGGCACCAACTTAGGAAAATTATAATTAATTATAGAACAATTAAAATCAGGCAAATGTAGCTTTTTGGAGAGCTCCAGATGTCCACTATAGGTTAAAAATCATTCCAGGCTATAACAACCTAGCTAGATAATGATTGACATAAAAAACGCTCAAAAGGTCTAGCTGCCCAAGATTGCTATCATAAGTTACTGATATAAACGTCAAAAGTTCATAACTAATTTTATTAAAATCAAAACCTAAAATGCCATCCCATTATGGAAATCTATGAATGTTAACTTAAGGACAAATTGGAACAATAACGGAGGTCTAACTGCATCCTTGATACTGATCTAGAATTTCAAAAATTCGTTTCTCACTCAATATAAATCCAAATGAGGTGTTCTTAAGTGCTATAAAAAGATTATCATGTCTAATTTATGCCTGTAAAATTTCATAGCCATTGGACACCATTTGGGGCACAAGAGATGGAGGCAAAAATTTTGACCATTTGCTCAATACGTAGGCCAAATCTGTCAAAAATTGTCAACTTTGAAAATTAACCAAAAATTATATAGAGCTCCAAATAATGTGTACTTTATCTTTCCAAAAATATCTAGACAAGATCTATATGCATGCGAAATTTCAAACTAAGAAGAGCTCATTTAGTTAGATTTTGACATAGCTCACAAATGTGGCTAATTTGGCACTATATATGGGTCAAAATTAGTCCATTTAGCTTCTTAATTGTTCTACTACCACATGAGCAGGTTTGGGAGCATAAACATAGCATATACAAGCTTTCCAAATGGGATAAACTACCATGCATCATAATTTAACTATACCACATACAAGAATACACAATCAAAGATAGGCCACCAAGTAGTTAAAATGCATTTTCTCATTCATTTGGCTACCTCTATGATTCATACACTATCTTTACACAATTTTACATTTGCCTAAGGGCTCACATCTCAAAAATAATATGTACACACAAATTTTGACAATGGAATACACCAAAAATTACACTAGTGTTAAAGTATAGCCAACTATGCTCCTTGGCTTCCATCTTTGGCTTCTTGTGCTCCACCTAAACATGTTGAGATACGAAAGGGAAAGGGGTGAGATTCAAAGAGTCTTAATAGCTCAAACATTCTCTTCAAGCAAGAAAATAGGCATATATTCATGTCACAAGATACAACCATGTTATACACAACTTCAACAAGTGTTACATTCATAATTTCTATGCCATAATAACACATCAAAACTAAAAACAAGCCCAAGGGACTTTTGGTCTAGCCTTATCCCATTTTTGGGAATTTTGGATTATCCTCACCCTTGGCCTAGGGACTTTTGACTTGGCCTCATTCATCCATGAGACTTTTGGCCTTGTTTCACCCATTCTTAGGGACTTTTGGCTTCACCTCATCCATCACAAGGGACTTTTGGCACAACCTCACTCATAGAGCACAATTACACAATCAAATGCCAATTAAGAAACATAATGGTACCATAGGAGTCAAATAATAGCATATGGCATTTCTTAAAATTCCAATAAACATACATGCATCAAATGACATTCGTACAACCATATTGCACACAAGAAAGGGATGGAGAGCTACCTTGGCAATTAAACACAATTCTTCCCTTTTGATTTCTCTTTTCCCTTCTCATTCTTACACCCACAAATAGATGGAGCTTGATTTCTTTGGCCTAGACACAATAATTTGCATCCAATTACACTCTTGAAGCAAGCTAGAACATTACATATGCACTAAGGAAATACACTTTGTCTATTAGTTACACAATAGCTCATTAGTGGCCTAATGAAGCAACTACCATAATTCAAGTTCTTAGTTCCATTTCCTTTTCATGTAGACCTCTTGGTTCCATTTACACTCTTTGAAGTCATCACAAACTCATTTCCAAGAGTTTAGATATAGATTGCTTCTTAAGGCTATATTATGGAACCTATTGCCTCATCTCCCAATCTATGGCTTTTAGATTTTTCCTAAGGGTTCCTCCCATCTTTTTCCATCACATAAAGTCCCAAACTAAGCTTAGAACAAATTAAAACACTTCCTACCCCTCCCAAGTGCTCTATGTAACATTTGGTTCTTTGAAAATGAGAGAAAACATGAGAAACGTAACGTACGATTTCTCTGTAAACAAATAAAACTCACTGGATACAAAAGGAAGTCCCCCGAAATGAGATAGTTAAGGTCCCAAAAAATTTGTGAAGCATTCTAGACTCCTAAAAATGAGAATCTCAGGCTCAAATGGAAAGAAAAATGGAGCTAGAATGAAGAAACAATTTCTTACGTAAAACTTACAAAATGTAATGGCTTTTTCGTAATTTTAAGCAAATCTTGGAATTCACATAAGAAGGCTTTTTAAATAAAAGTTTTGAGTTCCCCAGGGTTCTCAGATGCCCTAAAAACTATGGGAAGGCCTGGGACAGTTAAATCCCCTCCGGTAGATATTTTTCAATGTCGGTGTACTCGAACTTTGACGGATTCATTCAGGAAGGTTTTAGCTCCTATTTAAGTAATTCCAAAG
Source organism: Erythrophleum ivorense (assembly GCA_026724425.1). Taxonomy (NCBI): domain Eukaryota; kingdom Viridiplantae; phylum Streptophyta; class Magnoliopsida; order Fabales; family Fabaceae; genus Erythrophleum; species Erythrophleum ivorense. Next base: position 4,160,224 of record JAIUCV010000025.1, on the reverse strand, counting down.
GCATTTTACTAAATTGGGAACCTAAATTTCATAATGAAAAGATGGTTCTCAAATGTAGTAGAAACAAAAATGCCAAAAATGAAGGGCAAAACAAGAATTTTTTAAAAGTGTTTCTTCCTCCCACTTATATATATGATGCGCCCTTCTTTTCCTCTCATTTAGCTTGACCAAGTTCTGCCCAAAACCAAAGAAAAACTCTAGGGGATGAGTCATACAAGAGGAGGAAGAAAAGAAGGAGAAATCAAAGGCTTAAAGTATGAAAATTTAGTAGTTTTTCATGCTCTTTCTCTTCCAAACCTTTTCTCCTTCATTCTCCTTTATTTCCTATGATTATAATGAAGTATATGGATCTGTTTTAAAGGAGAAATTAAGGGAAAATTTTGGATTTGAAGAGAGGAGTTCAAAGAACACAAGATTCAAGTGAGAACAAGCAACAAAACAAGGTAAATGTTGCATCCCATGGTAGCTACTCCTCTCCTCTTCTCCTCCATATTTCGCCCCATGTGTGTAGATGCTTGAGGGATAGAATTTTGAAGGGAACCAAGGGTGAATTCTATGAATTTGAGAGAGGAGAGTGTAACAACCAGAAAAAAAAAGAGAAGAAAAGAAAGAAGAAGAAAAGAAGAAGAGAAAAAGTTGAAAAAATTTCGAAGGGCTAAAAATTTTCTAAGTCTGCTAGCTATAGCCTAGCTATAGCGAATGTACCTATTCGCTATAGCGAGAAATGGTCTAGCTATAGCGAGAGTGCCTTCTCGTTATAGCGAAAATGCTTCTGGCTATAGCAAGTATGGGCACCCCATACAAAAACCAGGGCGTTGCTCGCCATAGCGAAGGCAGGGGTCTGGGACTGATACGAGCTCGCCGTAGCGAGGGTTATGCCTCGCTATAGCAAGGGTTAGTCAGAAAAAGCGTGAAAAAAGGGAATTTAACTTTGTAAAGCCTCCAAACTCCTCCTTTCTCTTTGTAACCGACTTAAGCTCCCTCTAAGGCAGAGAAAAGAGAGGAGGAGAGAGAGAGAAACCTAGAGATGGAAGGAAGAATAAGAGAAAGGTAAGATTTACATGATTTTTCTTCTTATCATATTGTTCTTCTCTCTTTGCCCTCTCTTCCTATGGATTGGGTTATGGAAGTAGTTAGGTTTTGAGCTTGGTCCAGAAGAGGGAGAGTGGAAAATCCCTCTTGAAGAAGACCAAAACTCATATCTCTGCACTCCTTCCTCCTTGCTTTCCTTTCTTGAGAGCTTGAGAGAGGAAGGAGAGTTAGTGGAATTCTAGAGAGAGAAACCCTAGTTTCTCTTCATGACTAAAGTGTTAAGAGAGTAATTTCATGCTCCTTATGTGTCTAGATGGGAGTGATTCTCTTGAGCCTAGACACATAAGGAGCATGTGACTAGATCTTGTATAGATCTTTTTGGGAAGCTAAATATCAGGTCATTTGGAGGTCTATGGAATTTCTTATGATTTTTCAAAGTTGGTATCAGAATTTCAGATTTTCATAAGCACTGTTCATTTGGTCAGTTGTGGAATTGTGTCATCCGAGGGCCAAACGTGGTCCAATGGCTACAAAATTTTATAGACAGAAACTAGACAGTTACAGTGACTTGTAGCATCTAGAAGCACCTCATTTGGAGGTCTAGAGAGGAAGATATGCATTTTCAAAATTTCTGCCCAGTATCAGTCATCTTGCTTGACCCAAACTACTGTTCTATCGATTTCTGAGAGTTTGGCTTGATGAACTGATCTGGAGACATTTTTCCTCTCTAGCTAACATCCACATCTTTCCATATGGTATCATTTCCATGCAATGGATTTTTGTGGAATTAGTTAGACATTTTTGAAGTTCATATCAGTAAATTGTGATAGTATCAAGACCACTCCGTCCTCCAGATGATTTCGCGTGTCAAACGCTTTGTGAGTGGGATTTTAAGACTTCTACATATTTTTAGTGTGAAGTAGACATCCTAAGCTTTCCAGAATGACCAAGAGTGCATTTTTCAATTTGTTTATATTTAGTTGTGATTTTCCAAACTTTGCCCAGAAATGAGGCCAAGCCTAGCCGAAAATGAACATGCATGTTCCATACCTCTTTTTGGTTTCCATGGGCTAAAAGCATATTTTTGAGATTGAAATGAGTTTTAATGGTGCAATTAAATATGAGGATGCATAGAATGAGCTCACACGGTCCATGTGACACGAAAATGAATTCTTAACCATGTCGCAACTTTAAGGAAGTGTATGAATCCAAAAGTGAGGAAGATCTCACTTTATTCCTCCTATATCTCATATGAGCATGTAAGGCATGATGGGTATGAGCTAGAAATGATGGTGTTACAGAGAGTAAGAATATACAAAGAAATTTAAGAAAAAGCCATGGATTTTCAAGGTAGCAAACCTAGGGTTTCATGGGTTCTCTTGAAAATCTGATTTGATATAATTATTCTTAGGCCTAAATAAATGTTTAAATGAGTTCCTAAGATCCCTAGGAGTCTCTCCATATGCATCTTCTATGTAGAAAACAGAGCAAACTCCATGGAGGCCAAAAGGAGACACAGGCTCAACCTAAAGGGGATGAGACAACTAGGGAAAGTTTTAAATTTTTCTAAGCCCATTCTTGAGTCATACATGATGAATGAAAATGAGGGAAGGCCTTGGGAAAAATTTAGAACCCATAGAAAGTGAATTAGTGCTTTAGGTTCTATATTATGACCTAAAGAAGCAACATGTAGTTAGGCTCCTGGTTTTAATTGTGTGATAACTCCAAGAGTCCTAAAAGGAGTCAAGAATCATATTTGAAAGGAAAGAATAGAGCCTAAAAATTATTTGAGGGGTATTGTTTCATTAGGTGCAATTATGGAATCATAATGAGGTTATAGACCAAGCTAGTGTCTAAACAAATTGTATGACCTTAGAATTGAGTTCATGAACCTAATTAGCTTCCATAAATTATGTTTAGGCCAAGAGAAATCTTCCCCACACTTTTGTGTGTATGTGGCCGAAGCAAGGAAGTGAGATTCAAGAAGAAAAGTGTGTGATTGTGTACAAGGTAGCTCTCTCCACCTTCTCTCATGCAAAGATGTGTGCTTAGCTTGTCTTAGAATGTGTGTATGTGTATTTTCAAGCCATGAAAAGTATGCTAGCATGATTTCATATGCTATGATTTCATGATGACATATTATATTTTTAAATGATGTTATAATTTTTGTTTGGGTTTGCTTGAGTGTGCTGAGGCTAAGAACCCTTAACTATGGTGAGGATGAGCTAAGAACCCTTAAGATTGGTTGAGACAAAGTAAAGAATCTCCCAAAGGTGAGATGGACTCCCAAGAGCATGGTTGAGTCCAAGAATCTCTTAAAGAATGGATGAGGCAAGTCTAACATCTACAAGAAGTTGGGTGAGGCCAACTCACTTGCTTGGCAAGCCTTTGTATGCTATGTATGACCTTCTTAAATGATGAAAATGCCTCTTGAATGTTTGCACATGCCAATATAGCCATACATGCATTTATAAGACTTGTTTATGATTGAATAGGAGATGAGCTATTGAGATTCTTTGAATCTCATCCCCTCCTCTCCAATGTTCTAACATGCTAGGTGGACTAAGAGAGCAAGGTAATGGAAGCCAACCACCTTAAGGATGAGAGGATGACAACAAAGCACTTGAATTTTATTACTTTGAAACCATAAAATTGGCAAATGATGTAATCCATGGATGTATATGTATCATGATGTTATGAACACATGTAATTATGATAATATGTCATGTATAAATGAGAGAATATGTTATTTGATCATTAGAATGTGATTTGAACATGTTTTGGCAAATGAGCTTCTTGGATGACATTATGGAAATGTGTATAAGTGTAGTTGAAATGGCCAAAATGAGATGCATGGAATTTGAAATCATTTAGGTAGCTCACAAAAGTCCTAATCATGCTTTTAGACTTGCCTAAAAGGTGCCAAACCCCAAGGAAAGCCATTTGGATATTTTGGTATCCTATATGGAGTTAAAATTGACCATAATAGAACCCTATATCACTTTTTATCCAAATGAGCTCTTCTTGATCTGAGATTTGATATGAAATTAGAGCCTATTGAGAGATTTTTGGGAAGTTAAAGAATATAATTTTTAGAGGTCTACAGAATATTTGATGAATTTTCAAAGTTGGCAAATTTTTTGATTTTGGTCTGATGCACTGTTCACTTGGTCTAAAAATGAAATCTATCACACAAGGCTCAAATGATGTCCAATTGCTACAAAATTTTATACAGAGAAACTAAACATTTCCAATGACTTGTGCCAACTAGAAGCACCTTATTTGGATGTCTAGAAAGGGAGATATGAATTTTCAAAGAATCTGTCCAGTATCAGGAATTTCACCTGACCTCAGTTACTGTTTGATTGGATTTTGAGGTCTGGCATGCCTTAACCAGTCTAGAGTTATTTTTCCCATCTAGATAACATCTACAGATTTCCTGATTGATATCATTTGCATAGATTGAATTTTTATGGAAATAATTGGACATTTTTGAAATTTGCTGCAGAATTCTGTGACAGCACTAGTGGATAGCCTGACCTCTAGACTATTTCACATGTCAAACATCCTCTATGTTGGATGTTATGGTCTAGATATATTTTTAACATAAAGTAGACATGGTTAGCTTTCCAGAATGAAAATAATGCATGAATTTGATTTTTCTAAGATTATTTATGATTTTTCAAAGTTGTGACAGATAAGGGGATAAATCTGGCCGAAAATGAATGTGTATTTTGAGCTTCCCATTGATTTCCTTGAGATGTAAGCCACTTTTGATGATGCAAATGAGATGTATTTATGTAATTAAATATAAGAATTTATTGTATGAGCTCACATGATCCATGTGACATCAAATGGAGTTTTTATACATGATGCAACGCTAAATAATATATTATTTTAATGGATTTTTCTTACTTCCTTCATAGAATCTATGTTGTCAAGCATGAGAATGTTATGAAATGAGCTAGACATATATGGTGTTACACTCTAGGTTGAAGCAATGGAGGAAGAATGAGCCCATGGAGTTTCACATTTTTCTTTGATGGGAGAGGCACTTAGGAGGCTTCCTAGGGGTCTTAGGAACTCAAACAAACACTCACATAGGCTAAGGAATTCATGGATTAATATAGAATTTGTAAGGTGTTCAAGAATCCCTAGTTGTTCTCTTTTAAAATTCCATGGTTTTTCTTTACATTTCCTAGGTTCCCACACTCTAAATCAATGGTTTCTTGCTAGTTCTAGGTTAGAACTTTCTCCACCTAAGCTATTCTATTTTTGGCCAAAACACCACATATAAAGAGCAAGAAAGAAGAAGCAAAGGTGCAAGGAGATTTACCTTGATTCCAAGCTTTTCCCAAGAGCTTCCTTGCTTGCTTTGGCCTTCTCTTTGAACCTCTAATCTTCCTCCTCTGAATCAAGGCCAAAATAGATCCATATCATCCCCCCAAAACCATGGAAAGGGAGAGGAGAAGGAGGAGAAGACAAGTTAGAAAGAGACAACTAAGAAAAGCTTTAAATTTCCATACCTCTTGCCTTGCTTTTCCCTCTCCCTTGAAGATCACCTTGTGCGCCTTTCTCCCTAGCTTCTTTCTCTATTTTAGATAGAACCATAAGTCAGTTAGAGGAGAGAGCAAGTGAGACACCACTTTTAAAGAAGGGATAGGAAGGATTTGTTTATTAAAATGATGTTTATGTCTTATGTTTTTGGCAATTTTGTTTTAGACTCATTTTAGCTCTTTTTTTAGAACTGTCTTTTTCATCATAAAATTTAGGTTATCAATTTTATAAAATGGCTTTAGAAGCACTCAATTTGGATTTAAAATGTTCCCAAATGAATCGGTCAAAGTTTAGGTCAACCAATGTTCAAAACCATATATTGAAGGGGTTTTAACTATCTTAGGACTTCCCATGATTTTTAGGGCATCTAAAAATCCCGAAATACTCAAAATTTTCATTTAAAAACCCTTTTATGAGTTTTTCAAAAAGTGTTCATATTTACAAAAATGCCACTAGACTTTTGGTAATTTTTTTGAACCACTCTGGCTCTAATTTCTAGGCAACTCAAGACTCAAATCTCATTTTTCATTATTTAAATTTTATCCTAATTTTATTTGGTCTTAAATCATTTATCTTAGGTAACTTGCTTTTATAATCGACTCAGTTCTGACGTTTAACAAAAAATCAGACATTACATTTCTTCCCTTCTAAATAAATTTCATCCTCAAAATTTAAATACATAAATGCATAGATACATACCTCAAGGAAATAACTCTAGGCATTTATGTCTCATCTCATCCTCTAATTCTCAGGTTGCCTTTTTAGAAGTTAGACTCCTCTAGACCACTTTCACCAGATGAATGTTCTTGTTCCTCAGCTATTTAAGCTTGGCGTCCACAATTTTCTCTATTTCACTACATTCGACAGATTTTCTTGCAATTGAACATGCTCATATTCTATGACATGTAAGGGATCTCGTAAATATTTTTCAGTTGGAAGACATGAAAGACATTATGGACTTAGGTTAGGTTTGGAGGTAGGACTACATGGTAGGCCATGGGTCTAATTTTCTCAAGAATTTTAAATGAACCAATGTACTTAGGGTTGAGCTTCCTTACCCCTAAAGACTAACCTACCTCAGTCACTAGAGACACTCGGATAAATATATGGTCTTTAATATCAAATTTTAATGGCATCCTTCTCTTATTAGCATAGCTTTTCTGCCTACTCTGGGTCGTGAGGAGTTTCTTTCTAATCAATTCTATTTGTTTGGTGGTCTGCTCTACAATCTCAAGTCCTATAAAGCTTCTCTCACCTAGCTCAACCCAACATAGAGGGGATCTACACTTTCTCTTATATAAAGCCATCTAGATACTGGAATGGTAACTGTTATTATATGCAAATTCTACTAATAGTAAATACATATCTTAGTTACCCCTCATCTCTAACACACATGCCGTTAACATGTCTTCTAGGGTTTAGATAGTTTTCTCAGTCTGACTATCTGTCTGGGGGTGATATACAGTATTAAATTATAACCTAGTCCCCAAGGCATGTTGCAATGACCTCCAGAAGTTCAATGTGAACCTGGGGTCTCTATCGGATACTATGCTACTGGGTACTCCATAAAGTCGCACTATCTTCCTTATATACAACTGGACTAATTTATCTAGTGTGTGTGTAGCCCTGATAGCTAAAAAGTATGTAGACTTCATCAGTCTATCCACAATTACCTAAATAGCATCGTGTCTAGAGGATGTCCTAGGTAATCCCATGATAAAATCCATGGCTATACTATCCCATTTCGACTCGAGAATATTTAGGGGTTGTAACAACCCAGCTAATATTTGATATTCTATCTTTACCCTCTAACACACTAAGCATCTAGTCATGTAATTAGTTACATCATTTTTTATTCTTGGCCATTAGAAGATTCTTTTCAGATCCTAATACATCTTGGTGGCACCTGGATGGATAGTATACTTACTTTTATATGCCTTTTCTAAAATTCTTTCTCTTAATCTTGGTGGCACCAAGGTGAATAGTATACTTACTTTTATATGCCTCTTCCAAAATTCTTTCTCTTAATTCATTCATACTAGGCATGTAATTCTCTCTCGGTATACTATCATATCATCCTCAAGCATCTTCAAATCTGAGGTTCTACCTTAGGAAATCTCACTCCTGACCTGTCTCGGGAACTCATCCTCTATTTGAGCATCTATGATTTAGGTTCTTGATTCATTCTTAATTTGGGTTTTACTCAGATATAATCTACCCGATACCACCTGACAAGAGAGGTTCATGTTTCTAAATTTCTCTAAGAGTTCCTGTTCTTTAATCATCATATGGGCTGCATGGATGGACTTCCTGCTCAGGGTATCAACCACCATATTGGCTTGCCCAGATGATATTTCAAGGTGTAATCATAAGCCTTTAAGAATTCCATCCATCTCCTTTATCTTATGTTCAGTTCCTTCTGGTTAAATAGGTATTTCAGACTCTTGTGGTTATTATAAATTTCTATGGTTGCATTGTACAAATAGTGACTTTAAATTTTAAAAGCAAACACTACCATGGCTAACTCCAAGTTATATGTGGGATAATTCTCCTTATGAGGCCTCAACTGCCGAAAGGTCTATGCCACTTTTCTACCCTACTGTATCAACACACAACCTAACCCTTTCCTCAAGGCATCACTATAAACCATAAAGGGTTCATTAGGGTCAAGGATAATTAGTATAAGGGTAGTGGTTAAACGGAGTTTCAACTTTTGGAAACTCTTCTCACATCCATCATCCTACATGAAAGGTGTCTTTTTCCTAGTCAGCCTCATCAGTAGTAAGACTATCTGAGAAAAGCCTTGAATAAATTGTCTATAGTACTCTGCCAAACCTAGGAAACTCCTAACCTCGGTGATGGTTCTCAGTTTATCCCACTGTAACACAACTTTTACTTTTGGGGATCAATCGCTACCCCTTCCTGTCATATCACGTGACTTAAGAATCTCACCTCGGTTAGCCAAAACTCACATTTACTAAGTTTGGCATACAACTTGTTATCTTTCAAGGTCTCTAGTACTAGTTTCAGATACCTCTCGTGCTCCTAAGAGGATCTAGAGTACACTAAGATATCATCAATAAAGACCACTATAAACTAATCTGGATACAATCTGAATACCCTATTCATATAATCCATGAACATAGCAGGTGCATTCATCAGCCTGAATGGCATCACAAGGAACTCATAGTGCCCATATCTCATTTTGAAGGCCATCTTTAGGACGTCTTCAGTTCTCACTCTCAACTGGTGGTACCCAGATCTAAAATCTATCTTGAAAAACATAGATGCCCTAGCTAACTAATCTAGCAAATCATCAATTCTAGGGAAAGGATATTTATTCTTGATGGTAACTTTGTTCAACTCTCTATAATCTATACACAATCTTAAGCTACCATCCTTCTTCTTTACGAATTACACCGAAGCTCTCCATGGTGAAACCCTAGGGTTTATGAACCCTTTCTTTAACAACTCCTTTATTTGCTTTTTCAACTCAATGAGCTCAGTGGGAGCCATCCTGTAAGGAGACTTAGACACTGGTCCAGCCCCAGGTACTATGTCTATAGGGAATTCTATCTCTCTCTCAGGGGGTAGACTACTAAAGTCAAAATCTTTAGGAAAAATCTTTAGGAATTCCTTGACCACTAGGATCTCCTCTATTCTTTCCTCTACTTTACCCTGAATAGAGAAAAAGACTAGAAACTCTTAACAACCATGATTTAAATGTCTCTCAACCTAGGCAGTAGTTACAAAAGATAACTTAGCTCCTACCCTAGGTATGATCCTATAAGTAGGTAAGGAAATGGTTTAGTGTTCACAATTAAGTACCACATTATTTGCGGCCATCTAGTTTATGCCAACAATTAAATTAATGTTATGGAAGGGCATATAAATTAAATCAATAGTAGTATGGCAGTGATTAAATTAAACAGTGACATTTAAGCAAGCATAGGAAGTAACAATGTAGCCTCTAGTGGGTGTAGTAATAGATAAATGAAATGGTAAAGTACTAATGGCTAGACCCAATCGCCTCATACAATCATAGAATATAAACAAGTTGATAGCACCCAAATCAAACATAGCAACTATAGGAAAATCATTCACTATAAGCATACCTCAAATCAAATTAGGGGACGCACTGGCATCCTGCTGAGTAAGGGTGAACACTTTGCCCTGGGTCTGCAGCTTGGGTGGAGGCACTGTATCTATCTAAGGGCAATTCCTAGCAATATGCCCTGGCTTCCCACACTTGAAGCATATCACCAGAGACTACTGGGTAATTGACTGAGTCCGATGAGGCTACATCTTCTTGCCCTTTTGTGGCTTTTGCTTCCACAGCACCTTACCTATCCTCTTACTGTTGGGTGACATGCTAGAGCTCTCATCAGGTCTTAGTCTCTTTAGTTATAGAGCCCTCTTCTGACTAGCTGAAGTCACAATAGGTATGATAGCTCGCAAGTTATTCTCAATCACAATGCTGACCTCCATAAGGGTATTAAACTTTCTAATTCTCTATGGAGTAACTCTATTACTAATCAGGGGCTTCAACTCGATCTTAAAATGCTCACATCTCTAGGGCTCATCATTATATCTCTAAAGGTAAGAGGAATACTAAGATAACTCAATAAACTTGGTCACATACTAATCAATAGTAATCTTATCTATTTGCTTCAACCCCATAAATTTCATCTCTTTCTGTTTTGTTCACCGAATTGGGGAAATATTTTTCATAAAACTCTATCAAGAAATTTTCCCAAGTAATCTTGATATTCTTGGTTTATATAAAGGGTTTTGTGTTACGCCACCACCTATTAACCTTTTTTTACAGCATAAAAGTGGCAAGTTAAGCTTTTTTCTCTGTGATACAATCCATTATTGAAAATATTTTCTTCAACTCTATGATCCATGCCTTTGCCTTATCTATATCCAACTCCCTATCAAATGAGGGTAGACTGTTCTTCCTGAACTGATTCAACAATTTCCAAATAGATGGCTGAGTCTGGACTGGCTCCTTAGGAGGTGTAGGTGGAATGCCAGAGGTAGATGGCTAAGGTACAGGGGCTTCTATCCTTGCCTCTTCTTGCTTGGTTAGGGTATCTTGCAACCGCATTATCATCTTATGTTGTTGCTGTGCAACATATTTCTGTTGTTTTAGCATCTCCTACTACTGGCCTATCATAGTCTCATATCTATCAAGCCTCTCCATGATGATGTGTAAAGGGTCCTCAGACTCATCCCTCTGAGCCCTAGGTGGCCTACCCCTATCCCTTCTAGTCTTTACCATCTTATCTGAAAAGAATTGCAATCTTAGTGCACAATTACATTTCAAGCACATATGCATATGTATTCCATCACTTCTATGGCAATTTACACCAAAACATAGGCTAATCACACCATTCAAGAGCCAAACATTGAGCAAAAGTGTCTAAACCTTTGCTCTGATACCAAAAATGTAATACCATACTCCCTTTATCTCCATGTTCTCACATTTAAGCTTAAATTCACATGGTGCCAAAGAAAATGAATAAAAATAATACTATTTTATGCACTATGTAGTGTTTTAAAAATTCATACTTTGCCTCATGGACCCATCAATAGCATTCTCTACTTATACTTATCCTTACAATTCATACATATTATGAAAAAATCCATAAACCACGGATTTGAAGCCAAAAACAAAAAAAATTGCACTTTGCCTGCGGGTCCAAAATTTTAATTTTTGGCACCAACTTTGGAAAATCATAATTAATTCTAGAAAAATTAAAATCAAGCAAATGATAGCTTTCTAGAAATCTTTGGATGTTCATTATAGGATAAAAATAATTTTAACCCATAAAAACTTAGCTAGACCATAATTGACATCAGAAAAGCTTGAAAGGTTTGACTATCTAGTTTACTACCATAGGTTACTGATATGAACTTCATAACTAATTCTAGAAAAATCAAAACCTAGAAAACCATACATTCTAGAAGGCTATGAATGTTAACTTAAAGGAAAAAATAAGTCCAGATTGTAACATTTGGTCCTCTGAAAATGAGAGAAAACATGAGAAACGTAACATATGGTTTCTCTGTCAACGTATGAAAGTCACCGGATACAAAAGGAAGTTCCCTGAAATGACTTAGTTAAGGTCCCAAAAAATGTGGGAAGCACTCTAGACTCCTAAAAATGAGAATCCCAGGCTCAGACGGAAAGAAAAATGAAGTTAGAATGAAGAGATGAAATGTAACGAAAGATTGACAAAATGTAAGGGCATTTTTGTCATTTTGAGCAAATTTTGGAATTCTCATAGGAGGGTTTTTTAAATGTAAATTTTGTGAAAACCATGCGAAGCCCCGGGACAGCTAAAGCCCCTCGGTGAATGTTTTTCAACAGCGGTAACCCCAAACTTTGATAGATTTGTTCAGGAAGGTTTTAGCTTTGATTTGAGTGATTCCAAAGACATTTCACTAAATTAGGAACCTAAATTTTATATTGGAAAAGATGGTTCTCAAAAAGGAGCTAAAACAAGTTAGAAATGAAAATGCCAAGAACGAAAGGCAAAATAGGAATTTTTGAAAAGTCTTTCTTCCTTCCACTTATATATAAGTGGTGCCTACCTTCTCATTCATTCAACCTATTATGTTTCTGCCCTAAACTAGAGAAAAACCCTAAAGAGAGAGGTGCACAAGAGGAAGAGGAAGAGAAGGAGAAATCAAAGGTAAACGATATAGATTTTTTGTTGTTTTTCATGATCTTTTCTTAGCAAACATTTTCTTTTCCATTTCCTTTTCTTTCCTATGATTATATTGAAGTATATAAATCTGTTTTAAGGGAAGAACAAAGGGGAAATTTTGGGTTTGAAGAGAGGATGCCATAAAAGGGAAGATACAAGCAAGAAAATAAGGAAAAACAAGGTAATTTCTTCTTCCATGATAGCTACCCCTTGCTCCTTTTCTCTCCTTGGTTCACCCTACTCAAGAAGCTATGGGAGGGCTTGGATTTTAGGTAGAACCAAGGGTGAATCTTAGGAAAATGAGTGTGGAGAATAAGAATATGCAAAGGGAATTAACAAATAACCATGAAAATTCAAGATAGTAAATCTAGGGTTTCATGTGTTCCTTGAAAAATCTGACTTGATACCTTAATCTCTATGCCTAATTGAAAGTTTAAATGAGCTCTTAAGATCCTTAGAAGTCCCCTCATATGCATCTTCCATGTAGAAAATAGAGCAAAGTCCATGGATGCTCAAATGCTACCTAGTCTCGGCCTAGAAGGGTTAGCACACTTAAGGAGAGTTTTAAAATTTTTCAAACCCATTTTTGAGTCATATATGATAAGTGAAGATGAGGGAAGGCCTTGGGAAAAATTTAGAAACCATAGAAAGTAAGTTGGCCTTATATGTTTTATAATATGACCTAAAGAAGCAACATATAGTTAGGCTCTTTGTTTTAATTGTATGATGACTCTAAGATATTTAAAAGAAGTCAAGAATCATAAATGAAAGGAAAGAATGGAGCCTAGAACTCACTTGATGGGTGTTGCTTCATTAAGTGCATTCTTGGAACCATAAAGGGGTTAATGGGCCAAGTTAGTGTTTAAGAAAGATGTGTGGCCTGAGAATTTATTCCATGAACCCAATTGGCTTTGATATGATGTGTCTAGGCCAAGAGAAATGACCTCCACCTTCTTGGGTGTGTGAGGTCAAGGGAGAGGACTCAAGGCTTAAGGAAAAAAGTATGTAAATGCAAGCAAGGTAGCTCTCTCCACCTTTTTTCGTGCATGAATGTGTACTTACATTGTCTTTGAATGTGTGTATATATGCTTTAAGCTATAAAAAGTATTTTTACATGAGCTTTTATTCCATGGTACCATAATGATGTTTTATGCATGAAAGATGATATTTTGTATGCTTGCTTTAGTTTGATTAAGAGTGGAGAAGCTAAGAACCTTTTAGCTATAGTGAGGATGAGTCAAGAACCCTAGAACTTAGTTGAGACAAAGTGAAGAGTCTCCCAAGAGTGAGGTTGAGTCAAATTCTCCTAGAAAAAATAGGCAAGGCAAGTCTAAAATCCACAAGTGAATGGGTGAGGCTAATCCACTCACTTGGCAAGCCTATGTATGCTAAACATGATGTGTTCAAATGCTAAGAATGTTTTATGAATGCTCACATATGTCAATATGCCCATACATGCATTTTTAAGGCTTGTATTACATACTTTATGTGTGATTGAAAAGGAGATGAGTTATTGGGATTCTTTGAATCTCATTCCCTTGTCTTTAATATCTTAACATGCTAGATGAAGCAATTAAGCAAGGTAATGGAAGCCACCAAACCAAGGAGAAGGAGATTGACATCAAAATGCATGAAATGACTTAGATTTATCTCTCTTGTAGCCATACACATGGCATATGACGTAATTTCATAATGAAATGGTTATATAATTATATGAGCATGTGTAAATACCCAAATGTATGATGTATGAATAAAATTTGATGCCAAATGTATGAAATAGCATGATTTGGATTAGGAACTATACTAAATTGTTGGAAAGTTCAAGGATCCATAAGAAAGATAATGATGCTTCTTATGGAAAAATATCCTTTACACACAATAAACAAGTGTACAATCAATCATAATGTTAAGAGCTCTTATATAAACATTATGCAAAATTGAGATATAGTAAGAATTTTACCATTGCACTATAAAAATGAAATCTATTAATCAACAATTAAGTAGAAATCAAGGATATAGGGTTAAAATGAAATAGGTCATGATTATGCCAATATATATCTAGAAAGTTTAGGAAAATTTGAGTTGTCTAATTTTGACAACCTTTTAAGTCAAGCATAAAGAATTAGCAAAACGATATAGCTATCACATTTAAAACTCTAGGTCAATTTTTCTCAACAAACTAGACATATAAAAGTTCTCTCATACGAAATAGGAAAATAACAAAATAAGCAAATAGAATAGTGTAAGAAAAAGCTAACAAAAACACTACTAAATGAAAGTCAAAAATTCATGAAAATTTTATTACGATACTAGACATATGGACTAGCTTTTCCATAAAAATTCTAAGCAAAACCATGTTTAGATTACTACTAGAAAATTCACAAAATTTAGTTACAGCCAATAAATATTTAGATATAGGGCATTTTAACCTATGTCTAGAAATTCATGCTTTTTCACAATGAAACCAACACAAAAAAATTTACAAAATTTATACATGTTTCCTCACATATAGATCATAAACTCCACCAAAATTTATGGATTAGTTCATAAGACAAATTCATAGTAGATTTTAAAAGTAAGCATGACAGGTTGTTTAATAAAAAAATTCAAAGATGTCCAAATATCATTTGAAAAATAATTTTTGCCTTGCAAATAAGCATAAAAATCAACAAAACTTTACTACTCTACTCCCAAAACAAGTAGGAAAATAAATTAAACAAAGAAAAAAAAAGCAAAATGTCAATTACACTAAGCAATTTATATGCCTAACTCTACCAAAAATAAATATAGAAAGAATGAACAAATAAAGTGGCAATCTATACTAATAATCTACATATATACACAACTAAATAATCCTACCTATTATACACAATTAGCAAGTTAGAAGGAATCAACTAATTTAGAAGTTAAGAAACTTTGCACTAGTATATGAGTATCCAAAGAGTCAACATATCTATGAATACCTATATCCATTAATTATAAGATATTAACAAATCACTCAACTTGTTCTCATACAAAAGTCAATGAATTAATCAATGTTAATTAATATGCAAGTTCATTACAAGCAAAAAGAACAAAATACACAAGTTCAATATGTAAAACACATTAACAAAATGCTAAATTATACAATACAAATTTAAATGACCAAACTTTAGTGGCCTTAAAATCCTTCAAAATAGTGGAAATTAGGCTCAAAATTAACCCTAATCGAGTTTCACTTGTTGGCCCTTTTATGAAGCTCTGAGAGAGCTTTTCATAGATATGTCATACTAGCAAAAAATTCACCTAAGCTAAAAGTCATGTTCTTAAGTTAGGATGCCCAAACCATATCAAAGAAAATGAAATTAGAGTATTATTATACATGGATCTAATTCTATAAAAGTCAAAGGAAAAAAACTATTTTTACTTTAAACTAGAAGTAAATCAAGGAAGATTATTAGCCTTAAGATTCTATAATATAAGTTTTGATTATGAATAATGTTAACAAATATAGTATTAATATGTGCTTACTTGTTTAATCATTATCTTCTAATATTTTATTCTTAAATTATGCGTTGCCTCTTATTTATAAGAGACATTTACTTGTAATATATCCAATAGGTTTTAAGACTATAATTTAATCTAAATTGGATACATGAATTATAAGAATCTCATATGCATGATAAGATTACTTATAATGCAATAAATGATATTAAGTCATGCATATTGATAAACGTGAATTGGACTAACTTTTTGGTTTGTAAGTTAAGTATCTTTTATGCTAGATGGTCAAAAGAATGAAGAGTAAGCATTGGAGTGAAGAGAATGGAATATGAACATCATGCTTTACTCAAAGAAATAGCAAGTATTAAAAAAAAGGATGCTCCATGTCACACCTTAATATATTTCATACTTTCAATACATATATATGTCCATTTGTGGCAAAATAATTGCAACCAAACTTTTAGAAGGAGAAATTTGGATATTAATTACAATAAATGGATCTATAATACTCAAAAATGGATTCTCATCATTCCATATTATAATTTCATGCTCAAGTGTTTAGTTTTATCCAAATTAACATGTACATGGAGCTACTTCATACAAAAAGACCCATTTGCTCTCTTTTTCCCATGAATCACATAATAGAGCATCAAGTTTCAAAAATTTATAACTTGAGCTATATATCTTTGATTCATTCAAACTGAGTTTTATTTTAAAGCTAATGATATGAACTTTCTACTATAAAAATCTTAAGTCAAATTAAGTACATTTGATGCCTCAAAAGCCATGAAAATCATATTTGAACCAAATGATCAATATAGTGCCATGATAGCTTTTTAGGGCAAACTTTGAAAATTTGCCAAATATTCTATAGAGTCAAATTTTGTATAGAATAAAACTTGGTTTATTTAGATTCATGAAAAAGATAGATATAAAACTGCCTTTACAGTTCCATATGGGCCATACAAGTGGAATGCAATGCCTTTTAGACTTAAAAATGCTCCTTCTGAATTTCAAAAGATCATGAATGATATTTTTAACCTTTACTCCAAATTCATTATTTTTTATATTGATGATATTCTAATATTTTCCCAAACCATTGACCAACATTTTAAACATATTCATACTTTTATAAATATTATCAAGAGAAATGGTCTTACTGTTTCAAAAATAAAAATAAATCTTTTCCAAACAAAAATTAGGTTTCTTGGTCATAATATTTATCAAGGAACTATTATTCCAATTGAAAGATTGGCCAAAAAGAAAAGAATTATTGTTCACTCGTAGTTGTCGAACTAGCCAAGATTAATGAATTTTTGTTGGTTTGTAGTATAATGCCCACCGAGTTGTCTCCCACAGAGCTATTAATCCAATCAATTAGTTTAGGAAATGAAAATATAAAATTAAGATGATTGGGGGTTCGAATATAAAATTAAACTAATTAAACTGAAAAACAAATTAATTAATGATAACAAAACTCAATCAGAATGGTACGTAAGCAATCCAAAATTTTTCCCTTAATATTTCGCTATCCTTGTCACCTAAAAATACCTTTGATTTGTTTTTAATCTTTTGATTATTCTTTATGAATATTCCTAACCTAGCATTTAGGATTTTAATTAGTTTGTATTGCTAATTAAAATGCAACCATGCTTCTATCAATAATATAAAGCCAAACTATTTTACACCTAACCAGAGACACACGTAGAATCCTAACATAGTTCAGAATGGATTTATTTGATTAATCAACCGATAGAATCAAAACACATTTTCAAATAGATCAAACAAATCAGAATTCATACAACAAAAATCATCTAAGCAGAATGATAATAATCACACAAAAACAAAGAGAACAAGAAAAACAAAATCCTTCTAAAATTAAAATCCAAATTAAAGTTCTATATAAACATAAACTCAAGTTCCCTATCAGGTTCAGACTTTGAATTGATCACTAAGAAAATTAGAAAGCCATAAGAAAGACAAAAACAAGAATAGGGGAAGTAGAGGAAATGGAGTGTGTATTCTCTAGTGATTGCTTCTCCTCTTTAAATAGATGATGTGGGCTTCTTCCCTGAGAAAGATCCGAAGGCTACAATAAGTTGCGTGCATCCAACAATCCAGACTTTTACATTAAAATAACGCATATACTAATCTTGAAGTAACAATAAGATAATATCAAAATCCCTTTAGGAATCATCTAACCTACAAAATACAATTAAAAAATTGGGCCTTCGTTGGAAAAAAATATAACACAAATGCATTTAAAACCTATTAATCTAAATTTAGCCCATTTAATATAAAATAAACCCAAAGTTATCAAATTATCCACTATGAATTATTAATAAGACTAAATATGAAGAATATAAAATATAATAATATCAAAATATCAAAGAGCAATTCAATTTGTCAATAAATTTCTTGATCAAATTACAAATAAAAATCAACTCTAAAGGTTTTTAGGATGTTTGAATTATGTAGGAGATTTTCTTTCTCAACTCAACAACCTTATTAAACCTCTTCATGAGCGTTTGGAAAAAGATCCTTCTCCTTGGACAAACAAACATACAACAATTGTCCAATAAATTAAATCCCAGGTAAAGCACCTTTCGTGTCTTTGCCTTCCAAACCCTTCAGCCTTCAAAATTGTTGAAACAAATGCTTCATTCTTAAACAAAAAATCAAAGACAAAGAAAGCATCATTGCATTTGCATCAAAAGATTGGAATTCTGCACAATAAAATTATTCCACCATCAAAAAGGAAATTTTAGCAATTGTTTTATACATTACAAAATTTCAAAATGATTTATTAAATAAAAAATTATTGGTCAAAATTGATTGTAAATTTGCAAAAGATATTTTGAAAAAAGATGTTAAAAACCTTGCATCCAAATAAATTTTTACCAGATGGCAAGCAATTTTAAGTGTTTTTAACTTTGAAATTGAATATATCAAAGCCTCTACAAACTCTCTTCCTAATTATCTTACTTATGAATTTTTATAAGGAAGATGAAAAAGAAAAAGAGTGCGAATGGAGGAAAGAGCAAAGGCCAAGAAACCTCATCATCATCTGATGATAAAACAATAATTTTAAGTTAATCAAAATTAGGGTCTTTTACCCTTAAAATTGGGTCATCCACCTAATAAACTAGGTTATCTACCCAATCATCAAAAGAAACAATTGCCAAACCAACTTAGAAAGAAACAAAGGCATCTTATGCTTTTCCCATTGAAACTCTTCAAGGAATAGCATCCCAAATCTTAGTCAAACTTCCAAAGAAATCTTGGATAGATATAGCCAAAGAAGATTCCAGTGACCAATCTCTGGATGATGGGCAATAATCTAGCATAACCTTAATCCAAATGATCAACTCTTTGAAGGCACAAACCATAACCAACAAAAAAATTATTATGATGTGAGAAATCTCCATTGATCTTCCTTAACTTACACCTTTTCATACTACCAAACCTTCTAAAATTACCTATTTTCAAAAGAATACATTCATGAATATCATTCAAATGGAATTCAAATTTTGGGATAGAAATCCTAAATTGATCTCAAGAAAAATCTTCTTAAAAGACTTCCATTTTCAACCAACCTCCTTAAATAAAACCTAGAAATTTTATAAATTTTTTTTAGTGGATTCAAACTCCATGGCCATAAAAGCACTATAGAGATAAAAGTGATGCGGACATTTTAACACACTTAACAATTCAAATTTTAAAAGTGCTCTCACCAAAAGATTGGAATCAAGATCTAAATAAAATTAAAAAAAAAATTCCATAAGTTTGACCTAATTGGTTATAATAATTGGGGATCTTTCTTATTCTCGAAGAATGAGGGGCAAAAGGATTGATCGAGAACGATTTCTTGTTCTTATTAGAAGATCGTGATTGGATCCACATACATTTGGTAAAAAGAATAATCTTCTCCTTTAAGAATAATAAAAAAAGGAAAGGTTCAATTGGAACATGAAGACATGACTGAATTGGTCCTAGTTACTCTTCGGGACAGAGTGGAAGAAGGGGGGAGATTCTCGAATGAGGAAAAGGATCCAATAACTTCAAAAGAATTGAACGAGGAGCCGTATCAGGTGAGAATCTCATGTATGGTTCTGTAGAGTGGTAGTAAGCATGACTTATTTGTCAACTTTTCCACTATCACCCCCAAAAAACCAAACTCTGCCTTACGTAAAGTTGCTAGAGTATGCTTAACCTCTAGCGGATTTCTTGAGAAACGAAGTCATAGGCATGTAGGTTCAGGGCCAGACTGACTACTCCAAGAGCACTCATCCATAAACCGGTTACTGGTATAAATAACATAAAGAAATGTAACCAACATTTATTGGAAAAAGCAACCTTAAAGATTTGGGACCAAAAGCGGTTAGTGATGACCATTGAATAAGTTTCTTCAGCATGAGTTGGGTTAAAAGAACAGAATGTATTTGCGCCATCACCATTATAGAGATGCTTGGTTTAGCACTTTTTAGTATCAAAATAAGTATTTTTGCCATTCATGGTTCATTTACTTCAAACATAATGTGAATTATGTTTTCCCTCATTGGTTTCGAAAATGGTGGGAATTCTTTAGGCCTTATCCAAAAATCCTACTCCACAGATTACTGAAGGATTACAAATTTTTCTTCAAAATTTAACATTGGTGAATATCCATTTCTAATAGATCTTTATTTTTTAGCAAATTATCCTTAGCTTGGATAGTCTCTTGGCATTACTCATATGGCAAGCAGCCTAACCCAAATATTTTGCCAAACTTAAGAAGAGTCCCTTTCATCAAATGGTAGCTAGAATTTAGCCTAGACAAAGGGAATTCCTCAAAAGTCCTCGAATGGTTTAACAAAAATCCAAAATACTCAGAGGCTTTTGATTAATTAACTACTCAGTTTTTGAATCAAAGAGCTCAAATCACTACTATCCTTGCATCAACTCAAACAAAGATGGATCTTACAAAACAAATTGAAGGTCTTCTCAAATTATTAAAAGAAGAAAATAAAGTAGAATCATCTAAAACCATATGATCTTTCTCTAGCTCTAAAGATTTTACCTAACCTAATGAAGATGATTGTAATGGCATCAATTTGGGAGAAGATTAATCCACTTGAAGACACCATATAACCAAACAAAACTTCTTTTCTATGGTAAACAAAACTCTGTGGCAGACAAAAGTACTTTACAAGGTCACTGTAACAGTCAAGTCAGTGATAAAAATAGAATCTTATTATTATAACAAGTTGTAACTAGTTTCCTGGATTTCATTGTTGTAACTGTAACACCATTTCTATATAGCTCTTAACTCTTTGCATACTTGGTATATGATACATATTTGCATGAAAGTGACACTTTTTACCAATGGTCAATTATGTATTTGGAAACCCATTTGCATCATTCATGGCTTTAGGGACCATGTGGACTTACAAATATCATTTTCCATCTATAACATATCCATTCATATCAAAAACATCACAATTCATCTCAAGAATCTTGGATTTTGAACCACATTTCAAGAAAACCAGAATCTGCTCTCAAGTTGGTGTTCTAGATTTCTGATATGAACTTCGAAAATTCATAACTGATCAACTAATTCTAGAAAAATCAAAATCATGCATATGATAGCTTTCTAGA
Organism: Erythrophleum ivorense; assembly: GCA_026724425.1. Lineage (NCBI taxonomy): Eukaryota > Viridiplantae > Streptophyta > Magnoliopsida > Fabales > Fabaceae > Erythrophleum > Erythrophleum ivorense. The sequence continues at coordinate 4,138,799 of JAIUCV010000025.1, read as the reverse complement.
AAGCTCTAGATGTTAAATAATGATTAAAAATAATTCTAGACCAAGATAATAGCATTTTACCTATAAAAAGAAAAAGAACAATACATTAGGTTTGCTCTCAGACAATTATAAGACTTGGAACTTCAAAAATTTGTTTCTCCCTCTACAAAGCTCTAAATGAGGTGCTCTTAGTGGCTATGAAAAGCTTATAATGTCTAGTTTAGTTATAAAATTTTATAAGCATTGGACTTCATTTGACCCATAAGTGACACAGAAATGCAAAACAATACCCTTGATAATTCTACATAATTTGGCCAATTTTGAAAATGCATAATAAATTCTCTAGAATTTCAAATTGAGTGCTCTTTAGCTTTGTGAAAAGCTTTAGATGAGACCTATTTTCTAGCCAAATTTCATGCAAAAACTCATTTATTTGGTTGGATTTTAGTTCAGCTCAAGAAATGGTCAAAATTGAAGTCCATAAATTTGGACTTAATCATCATCAACCATGATTCCTAAATTCATTCTAATGCTTTCTTTGATGTTTAATAATCATGTTTAGTCCCTTTCTAGCCTTAGAATGAATTAAAACTCTTCCTAGGTGCTTGGTTCTAGTTTGGCCGAGACATGCACAATAAGGAACACTTATGGACTTTGCTTAGTTTTCTTTAGGGAGTTAGCACTTGTAAGACTTCTTAGATGTCTTGAAAACTCATTCTCACTCTTAGACTATCTAAATTATCATTAGAAAGTCTTATACATATTAAGGTGCAATAAAATCCCTAACTTTGCCAACTTAAATTTTAATGCTTCACTTTTGAATTTCATTGCATATTCTTATTCCTCATACTCTAAAACCTATGTTTCTTCCTTTTTAAGACCAAAAACCATTCCCTCTTGATTAGGCCTAGGGCTGGTTGAACATACATGGGAGAGAAGCAAATAAAGAAATGCAAGATAGGCCATAGTTCTTACCTTGTTTCAAAGCTTTTTCAAGATGTTTTCTATGCTTCTAGCTTCTCCTTTAAAATCTGATTTCCTCCCTTTGAACTAGCCACAAAATAGTCCCTAAATCAAACATTAAAACTATAGGAAAAGAGAAGAGAAGGAAGAGAACAAGATTGGTGAAGGAGTATGAAATACCACAGGCTTCTTACCCTTTTTGCTAACCTTTTCCTTCCTCCTTTGCTCCTTTCTTATGCATCTTTCTTAGTTGGTCTCTCCCCTAGTTTGAAGTAGAACTAAAGTTGGTTAAGAGACGAGGAGAGGTGGGATGTATAAATAAGACATAAGGGGGCTCATTTAAGACTTTTTCAAAATTCCAACTGTGTCCTATTTCTTTGTTCCTTCCATTTGGGTTCATTTTAACTTCTTTTTGTGAACTACCTTTTTCATCATAAGATTTAGGTCCTCTGATTTTATAAAATACCTTTGGTTTCACTCAAATTGGATTTAAAATCTTTTTAAGCTATTCGGTCAATGTTTTGGTCAAATAACAGCTAAAATCGCTCACCGAAGGAGTTTAACTGTTCTAGGGGTTCCTATAGTTTTTAGGGCTTCTGAGAACTACAGAAAACTCAATTTTTCTATTTAAAGATCTTTCCTTTGATTTTTTTTTTAAAATGACCAAATTTATGGAAACACTACTACATATTCGTCAAATTTTGTTTAGCTATTTTGGCTTCATTTTCAGGGCACCTTTGCCCTTGTATTCTTATTCTTTAATGTCTAGATCTTTCCCCTAATTTTGTTTAGCCCCAATTCTTCCCATTTAGGGGACTTCTTTCTATAACTGATTAGTTTCCAGCCATTTACAGAGGAACTAGGTATTATAATAATTATAACACCATATTTATCTAGCTTGCCTCATGCTATTTCTAGGTCTTATGCCATGTATTTCATAAGGAAGCAAGAAAGATGGCATTAGAATAATGAATATACTTGCATTACGTCACGGATAAATTTTTCATTTCATGTCTTGTGGGCTATATGGACTCATCCATCTCATCCTCATATTTAAATATACAAATACAACTCATAACAAGCTTAAGAAGTGGCCTAGAACTCAAGCAAAGGGAGTAGATACATAAAATTCAATGGTGTAGCCTTAGACTGATTTTTCTAAATTATGTGCTTGAATTTTGCAAAATTATAACTAATTTTAGAAAAGTTGAAATTAGACACACTATACTATTTTGGAAAGCTATAGATGTTTTATTTATACTAATTAATAAAAATAAATCTAGACCACAACAAAGGTTGCTAGCCACCAGAAAATTGATGGAACAGTACCAGAGATCGATTGTCATTACTAGTACTGAGCTCCAACTTCAAAAATTCATATCTCCCTGCTCAGAGGTTTAATTAGGTGATCTTAAAGGCCATGGAAAGTTAATCATGTCTATTTTGTGCCTATAAAATTTCATGAGCATGGGACATCATTTGGCCCACAAATGATACAGCCCAAGTTTCTGACTATATGAATAGTGTCTGCATCAATTTAGTAGAAAAATGCCTATTTTGGAAATTCATAATTAATTCCAAAGAGCTCCAAATAATCTAATCTTTGGCTTCCCAAAAATCTTTAGATAAAATCTATATGTGTGCCAAAATTTCATGGGCAAATTCGTTCATTTGGTCAGATCTTGATATTGGGTTGCAAAATGGCTCATTTTGTGTCATATAAGGGGTTTAAATAGTCCATTTTAAGTTCTAAAGTAACCATGACCATTTGAGCACTTAGGAATGCACCAAAATGGCTTTCTGAACTTGTCTCAAAGGTGTATAAACCCAAAAATAAAAAATTTACTCTCTCATCCCATACCTTACACTAGAATGTGTATGTTAGTTCTTGCCATTCCATACTCAATTCATGCTATTTCTTACATTTGGCATTAAATCTCATTCAAATATCATACATTTACATATTTACATGTGCTCATAAAGCCATACAACATGTATGATAAGAAATTACATCATGTGCAACTCACATGGCTACAATTTGTATTTTTACACACTTGGTTGTCACACTTTCTTCATCTAGCTTAGTGGCTCTCATTACCTTGTCCATTTGCTCTATCTAGCATGTTAAGACATTGGAGAGGAAGGAATGAGATTCAAATAATCCCAATAGCATATCTCCCTTTCAATCACACATAAAAAAATGCAATACAAGTCTTGAAAATGCATGCATGGGCATATTGAAATGTGTGAGTATTCAAGAAACACCTTTGGCATTTGAACAAGTCATATATAACATACATAGGCTTGCCAAGTAAGTGGATTAGCCCCACCCATTCTTTTATAGATTTTGCACTTGCCTCACCCATTTTCTTTAAGAGGTTTTGACTCAACCTCACTTATAGGAGACCCCTTAATTTGTCTCAACCAATTTTAAAGGTTCTTAGCTTCACCACACTCAAGCAAACCCGAGCACACATACTAGGCATCATTTGAGAATATATTACAACATCATGGTACCATGGTATACAAAATCAAGCTAGAACACATTTTTATAGCTTAATACATACATACACACATTTAAAGAGAAAGGAGAGAGAGCTACCTTTGCCACACAAGGATACTTTTTCCTTGAGCCTTAAGTCCTCTCCCTCGACCTCACACACACAAGGAGGTGGAGATCATTTATCTTAGTCTAGACACATCATATGGAAGCCAATTATATTCTTAGATCAAATTCTAAGGCCATACATTCACTAGAAAAGCTAGGTGGTTCATATGGCTCTTTTATGGTTCCATAATGCACTTAATGAAGCAACCTTAAGAAAACATTATCTTGGCTCTATTTTCTCCATCTATTTATGATTCTTGACTCCATTTAAACCTCTTGGAGTCATCACACAATCAAATCAAGGAGTTTAGCTAGGTGTTGCTTCTTTAAGTCAAAAAACTTTTCCAAGGCTTATTTTCATCCTCTTCCATCATATATGACTCAAATATAAGTTTAGAACAAATTAAAACTACTCCTTGGTGCTCCAACCCCTCTAGGCCGTGGTTATGAATCAAAGAGACACCAAGTGAGTTTGCTTTATTTTCTTAATGGAAGATGCATATGAGGAGCCTTCTAGGGATCTTAAGAGCTCATCCAAACACTCGTTTAGGCCTAGGAACAATTGCATCAAATCAGATTTTAAAAAGAGCCCATGAAACCCTAACTTTGCTATCTTGAAAATCAATGGCTTTTACTTAATTTTCTTTGCATATTCTAAATTCCCACACCTTAATTCATATGATTCATTCTTGGTTCTGTCCAAAAACACTCTCCCCTTGGCTGGCTATAGGGAGGACGAAATGCACATAATAAGAACAAGAAAAGTGAAGCATGGAGACCAAAAATTTCACCTTAATTTTTAGCTTTCCTTGAATGCTTTCCCTTTCCTTCTAGCTTTCCTCTCCAAGTTCGAATTTTTCCCCTTTAGTCTGACTTCAAAAAAGCACTAAAAACCTTAATAAAACCATAGGAAGAAAGAGAGGAAGGAGGAGAAGAAGTTTAGTAAAGGAAAGTGCTTGAGAAACCAAGATTTTCATACCTTTCTTGCCTTGTTTTTCCTCTTCGTCTTACCTCCTCTTGTGTGCCAATTTCCCTTGCTCTCCCTTCTATTCGTAAGCAGAAATAAGGTTGGTTCTAAGAGGGAGAGAAGGAGGGCGTGAAATAAGAAAGGGTCTCTTGAAGCTTCTTTTTCAAAAATTTCAATTTTGCCCTTCGTTTTTGGCATTTTCGTTTCTAATTTGTTTTAGCTCCTTTTTATAAACATCTTTTTTATCATAAATTTTAGGTCTTAAATCTTTATAAAATGCCTTTGGAATCACTCAATTTGGAGCTAAAACTTTCTCAAATGAATCAATTAAATTTTGGGTCAATCGACGTTAGAAAACATCCACCGAAGGGGTTTTAACTGTCTCGAGGCTTCCCATAGTTTTCAAGGCCTCTAAGTACCCTGGAGAGCTTAAAACTTTCATTTAAAAATCCCTCCTATGAAAATTCTAAAATTTTCTCAAAATTACGAAAATGCCATTATGTTTCGTCAACCTTTCGTTCAAATTCATTTCTTCATTCTAGCTCTGTTTTTCTCTTCGTTTGAGCTTGGGATTCTCATTTTTTAGAGTCTAGAATACTACATAAATTTTTTAAGACCTCAAATCACTCTATCTGGGGGACTTTTGTATCCGATGAATTTAATGCTTTTACGGAGAAACTGCATGTTACGTTTCTCATATTTTTTATCATTTTCAGAGAACTGGATATTACATTTCTCCTTCCTTTAAATAAATTTCTTCCTCCAAATTTGGGATACTCTTTTCTTTTACTTTTATATACTGGCTAACTATTCCTTTTTTCGCTTCTTCCTAGCTCTATACGCTTCTCTCAACAATTTCACTCTTTTGAGTTTTTCTTAGCCAAGGAATTTTCATTACTAGCTGTAACACCTTAATTTCTAAGATTCAACTCATGCAAATTCTCTACCTTATCTCATGCTAGTTCTATAGGAAGTAACATAATGACATTGGAATCATGGATAAGGTTACATTTCATCACAAGTAAATTTTTCTTTCAGTGTCCTGTGGCCCATATGGACTCATCCATCTCATTCTCATATTTAAATACACAAATAAAACTCATAGCAAGCTCAAGAAATGGCCTATACCTCAAGCAAAGGGATGATATACTCAAAAACATAATATGCAGCCTTAGGTAGGATTTCCAAATTCTATGTTTGAACTTTGAAATATCATAACTAGTTTTAGAAAAATCGAAATCAGGCACACTATACCATTTTGGAAAGCTACAGATGCTTACTTTATACTAAAAATAAATTTTGACCACAAAAGATGCTGATAGAATAGTATACTAGAAATTGATGGAACAATACCAGAGGTTAACTGTTATTACTAGTACTGACCTCCAATTTCAAAAGTTCATATCTCCCTTCTCAAAGGTCCAATTGGGGTGATCTCAGTGGCCATGGAAAGTTTATCATGTCTAGTTTATTTTTATAAAATTTCATGAGCATTGGACATCATTTGGTCCACAAATGATATAGCCCAAATTTCTGACCATATGAACAGTGTCTGCATCAGTTTAGCAGAAAAATATCAACTTTGGAAATTCATAATTAATTCCATAGAGTTCCAAATAATATAGTCTTTAACTTACCAAAAAGCTCTAAATAAAATCTATATGTGTGCCAAATTTTATAGGCAAATTAGTTCATTTGTCCAGACCTTGACAATAGATTGCAAAATGGCTCATTTGGTGTCATTAAAGGGGTTCAAATGGTCCATTTCAAGTCCTAAGGCAACCATGACCACTTGAGCAAGTGGGAATACACCAAAATGGCTCTCTAAACTTGTCTTAAAGGTGCATAAGCCCAGATGTCTCAAACTCACTCTCTCACCCCATGCCATACACAAGATTACATATGCTAGCTCTTGCCATTTAATACCTAAATCATGCTATCTCATACATTTGGCAATAAATATCATTCATACATTTAGATAATTACATATGCTTATATGATTACATAACAATTTCATCATAGGATTACATCATATGCCATGTGTATGGCTACAAAAGAAATAAAATTAGGCATTTTCATACACTTTGATATCAATATCCTTCTTCTAGGCTTGGTGGCTTCCATTACCTTACTCAATTACTTCACCTAGAATGTTAAGACATTGGAGAGGAGGGGATGAGATTCAAAAAATCCCAATAGCTCATCTCTCTTTCAATCACATATAAAGTATGCAATACAAGCCTTAAAGATGCATGCATGGGCATATTGAAACATGTGAGCATTCAAGAAACATTCTTGGCATTGGAATAAGTCATACATAGCATACATAGGCTTGCTAAGTGAGTGGATTTGCCTCACCCATTCACTTATAGATTTTGGACTTGCCTCACCTATTTTCTTTAAGAGGTTTTGACTCAATCTTACTCTCGGGAGTAAACCTCACTCTTGGGAGACTCTTTACTTTGTCTTAACTAAGTTCAAGAGTTCTTAGCTCATCCTCACCATGGCTAGAGGGTTCTTGACTTCTCCACACTTAAGCAAACCAAGGCAAGCACATAAAACCTCATTTGCATGCATAAAAGATCATCATGGTACCATGGAATAAAAGCTCATGCTAAAATACTTTTCATAGCTCAAAACATATATACACACATTCAAAGACAATGTAAGCACACATTCATGCATGAAAGAAGGTGGAGAGAGCTACCTTGCTTGCATTTACAAATTTTTTGCTTGAACCTTGAGTCCTCTTCCTTGACCCCACATACCCAAGGAGGTAGAAATCATTTCTCTTGGCCTAGACATATCAAATGGAAGCCAATTACACTCTTGAATCACATTCTAAGGCCACACATTCACCAAAAAAGTTAAGTGGTTCTTATGGCTCTTTTATGGTTCCATAATGCACTTAATGAAGTAACATTAGAAAAATATCATCTTGGCTCCATTCTCTCCATCTATTTATGATTCTTGACTCTATTTAAATCTCTTGGAGTCAACACATAATCAATTCAAGGAGCCTAACTAGTTGTAATGTTCTCTAAAAACCAGAGAAAACGTGAGAAATGTAACGTACGATTTTTCTGTAAACGAATGAAATTCACCAAATACAAAAGGAAGTCCCCTAAAATGAGATAGTTAAGGTCCCAAAAAGTTTGGGAAGCATTTTAGACTCCTAAAAATAAGAATCTCAGGCTTAGACGAAAAGAAAAATGGAGCTATAATAAAGAAATAATTTCTTATGAAAAGCTTACGAAACATAATGGTATTTTTATAATTTTGAACAAAATTTGGAATTTACATAGGAGGCCTTTTTAAATGAAAGTTTTGAGTTCTCTGGGATTCTTAAAGGCCCTGAAAACCATGGAAAGCCCCAAAACAGTTAAATCCCCTTCGGTGGACGTTTTCCAACGTCAGTGTGCCCAAACTTTGACGGATTTTTTCGGGAAGGTTTTAGCTCTGATTTGACTGATTCCAAAGTCATTTTACTAAAATGGGAATCTAAGTATTATAATGGAAAAGATGGTTTTCAAAAAGGAGCTAGAATAAAGGAAAAACGAAAATGCAAAAAATGAAGGGCAAAATGAGAATTTTTGAAAAAGTGATTCTTCCTCCCTTATAAATAGGTGGCGCCTCACACTCTCCCCCATTAAGCTTTAGATTATTCTGCTCCAAATCAGAAGAAAAACCCTAGGAGAGTGGCGCACCAAGGGAAGAACAGAAGGAGGAGAAAATCAAGCTTAAAGGTATGTTTCCATGGTAGCTTTTCATGCTTTTCTTCATCCACACCCTCTCTCCTCCCTTCTCCTTTATTCCCTTTGATTAAAATGAAGTTTATAAATCTGATTCAAGGGAGAAACTCAAGGGAATTTTCGAATTTGAAGAGAAGAGTTTAGAGAAAGCAAGAGTCAAGTAAAATTAAGTGAGGAAACTAGGTAAAATTTCATGCTATGGTTAATATGTTCCCTCACCCTTCTTCTTCATCTCGCCTAACCCTAAGAGCTATAGGAGGATCTGAGTTTTAAGCCAAACAAAGCATGAATCCTAGGTATTTGAAGGAGAAGAACAAGGATATGCAAAGAAAATAACAAAATAACCATTAGTTGTCAAGATGCAAATTCTAGGGTTTTGTGTTCACCTTGTAAAATCTGACCTTGTGTAATGATTCCTAGGTCTAATTAAGAGTTTAAATGAGTTCCTAAGATCCCTGAGATGCTCCCCACATGCTTTCTCCTTCAAGAAAACCAAGCAAATTCCACGGAAGCCATAATGCTCCATAGTCTCGGCCAAAAGGGGTTTCTATAGGTAGGGAGAGTTTTAAATTTTTCTAAGGCCATTCTTAAGTCATATTTGATGAATGAAAATAAGGGGACGCCTTGGAAAAAATTTAGAACTCATAGAAAGTGAGTTGGTGCTTTAGGTTCCATATTATAACCTAAAGAAGCAACATAGACTTGGGCTTTCTGTTTTAATTGTGTGATGACTCCACGAGGCTTAAAAGGAGTCAAGAATTATATTTGAAAGGAAATAATGGAGCCTAGAAATTATTTGAGGGGTGTTGCTTCATTAGATGCAATTATGGACCATAATGGGGTTTATAGAACAACCTAGTATCTAAGCAAGTTGTGTGGCCTTAGAAATTATTTTATGAACCTAATTGACTTCCATAAATTGTATCTAGGCCAAGAGAAACCTTCCCCACACTTTTGTGGGTGTGAGGCCGAAGCAAGGTAGGGAGTTTCAAGAGAAAAAGTGTGTGATTGTGTGCAAGGTAACTCTCTCCACCTTCTCTCATGTATGGATGTGTGTTTATCTTGTCTTAGAATGTGTGTATGTATATTTTCAAGCCATGAAAATTATGCTAGCATGACTTTATATGCCATGATTTCATGATGACATATTATGTTTTCAAATAAGTGTATGATGTTTGTTTAAGTTTGCTTGAGTGTGGAGAGGCCAAGAACTCTTAACCATGGTGAGGATGAGCCAAGAACCCTTAAGAGTAGTTGAGATAAAGCAAAGAGTCTCCCAAAAATAAAGTGGGCTCTCAAGAGTATGATTGAGTCCAAGAATCTCTTAAAGAATGGGTGAGGCAAGTCCAAAATCCATGAGGAAAAGTGTGAGGCCAATCCAAACACTTGGTGAGCTCTTGAATGTCTTGTATGACTCATTCACATGCCAAACTTGCTTCTTGAATGTTCATGACTTCCATGATATCTATACATGCATTTTTACAGCTTGCTTTACATATATTATGTATGATTGAATAGGAGATGAGCTATTGACATTCTTTGAATCTCATTCCTTCTTTTCCAATGATCTCACATGCTAGGTGGGCCAAGTGGACAAGGTAATGGAGGCCATCCACCTTGAAAGAAAGAGTTTAACAACAAAGTGTTTAATGTCACTTTAAGGCCATATTTGTGTCAAATATTATAATCCAATGATGTATATGGCTTATGACCTTTTAGACATGTATAATTATGATCATATGTGATGTATAAATGAATGGACATAATGTATGAACCCTAGAACATAATTTGAGTATGTAATACCAAGGTATGCATTTTAGAAGGTTTGATGTAATGTGTATATGTGTGGATGAAAAAGCCAAAATGAGATGCATGAGGTTTGGGACCATTTGGGTAGCTCACACAAGTCCGAAATATGTTTTTAGATTTGCCCAAAAGGTGTCAAGACTAAGGAAAAACCTTTTGGCAACTTTGGTACTCCTCATATGGAGCAAAAAATGACCATAATGGAATCCTATATCACTTTTTAGCCAAATAAGCTCTTTTTGTTTTAAGATTTGACATGTAATTAGAGCTTGTTGAAATATTTTTGGGAAGCTAAAGACCATAATTTTCAGAGGTCTACAGAATATTTGATGAATTTTCAAAATTGGTAATTTTTCTGATTTTGGTCTGCTACACTTTCATTTGGTCTAAAAATGAAATCTATCACACAGGGTCCAAATGATGTCCAATTGCCATGAAATTTTATACAGAGAAACTAGATATTTACTTGTGCCAACTAGAAGCACATCATTTGGAGGTCTAGAGAGGGAGATATGAATTTTTGAACATTCTATCCAGTATCAAGAGTTTTGCCCAACCTGAGTTACTATTCGATTAAACTCCAAGGTTTGGGCTACTTCAGCTAGTCTAGAAATATTTTTTCCTCTAGATAACATCCACAGATTTTTATATTAGTATCATTTGCATGGATTGGAGTTTTGTGGAATTAATTGGAAATTTTCAAAATTTGCTGCATAATTTTGTGATAGTATCAAAAGGCAGTTTGACCTCTGAACCATTTTGGATGTCAAAGATCTTCTATGATGGATATTATGGTCTAGAAATATTTTTATTATGAATTAGACATCTGTATCTTTCTATAATGATCAAGAATGAATCATTTCAAATTTTCTAGAATTAGTTATGATTTTTCAAAGTTTGGACAGAAAAGAGGCAAAATTTGGCTGAGAATAAATGTGTGTATTTTGAGCTTCCCATTGAGTTCCTTGAGATGTAGGTCATTTTGTGTGATGCAAATGAGTTTTATTCATGTAATTAAATATGAGAATGTGATGTATAAGCTCATATGGCCCACCAAACTCCAAATAGAAAAATCTATGCATAGCGTAATGCAATTTTATTCACTTTGTAATACCATTTTCTTACCTCTTTTATGAAATGCACAGTAATGGATATGAGAATAGCATGAGACAAGCTAGGAAATTATGGTATTACATTTATTGGTATTAGAGCAAAGTTCCAGGCTCTCTCAGATTGGATTTAGCTTGAGAATACAGCATCAGGGCTATGTAAAGACTCAAATGAATAGGTAGAGCCTTATATGAGACATTGTGGGTGTGTGAAAGTAGTTTGTGGCTTTATTCATGATAAGTAATTTGTAAAATGGTCTTAGAGTAGCTATTGGACACCAGGAAAGAGTGACCTCTAGAGTGGCTTAAGCAGAGCTAAGCTTAAGCAATGTTAAGGGATTCGACGGCTAGAGCTTGATGAGATGTGATAACTCGCCAGGATCAATGGCAAGCCCTATATATAAATGATGAGAAATGATCTTATTTATATGAAGAGGTTTGCTAGACAGAGTATGTGAGGCCTAATTCTCCCTAGTAGTCATACTCAGCCGCAGTCTAATCAAGTTGTTAAGACCCACCTATGAGGCATTGACTCCAACCTAGGGTGCTACCCTGTGAGACATTGAATGACGTAACAGAAAATTAGTGTAGCCTTAAAATAACGTAAGATAAGACTACCAGTAGTAAGGCACATAGTGAGTGGCCTAGAAAGGTGTATGTTATAGGTAACACCTAAGGGTAAGTATGAGTAAGTATGGGTAGCCTAGTAACAGAGGCTCATAAAAGAATAGGGATAGTTAAAAAGCTACGGGTCCCATGAGATGACTAGCCTAGGCTGAGCATAAGCTAAAGCTTAGAAGAGATGACCAGTAGCATCATTCCAAGTGAGATATGTAAATGAAAGGCTCAATAAAAGTTTTCTCTGGATCGAGAAAGAAAAGATGAGACACCTTAAATCGGGAAAACCACCAAGTAGTGGTTAGTAAATTTCCCTAGATAGACCCCCCCTTAGTCATAAAGGGAAGCGAAGAAGAGCTAAAAAACTAGCTACAGAAAAGATGCCCTCACTTTAGTCATGATTAGATGAGTAAGCTAAGCCCAGAAAGGTAAACATTCGATAGCTAGTTAGACAAGCTCCTTAATATGAGAATAATATAGGGTTAAGGCATGTGAGAGATTAAAGCACCCAGTAGAGCATAAGTTCTCAGTAAGGTAGGATCCAGGATAGACCCCTAAAAAAAGTGTACTGTGCTCCTGAGGATGAGGCTAAAGATGTTGAACAGAGAGAAAGTCTAGCTTTGATTCGAATGTAGAAATGAGCTGAGACAAATAGCTTGTGCCTTCGTACCCTCAAAAAAGCTTGAAGGATCTAGAGACCACCTCAGAAGGCGAGCCTCATGTTACATAGAGAAAAAGTGTAAGCTAAGAGCGCCATAGAATGAAATTCCTGGGGTTTGTATAAAATAGAATTCTTCTTACCAAGGGATGATCTAGCTAAGAGTAGAGTAAGAGTATGAGCAAAAAATAGACCCCCTTGATGTTACAGAGAGTGAATAAGTGGAGAAACCCTAAAGAAAAATACAGGTGCTCTTAAGCATAGAAAGACCTAAAATGGTAATAGAAATAGCCAGTAGTAAAATATCCTTTTTGCCTAAGTAAGAGGATAAGAAAGGTAGAAAGAGAAGATATGATAGTGTACAAGCCGAGGACATATTAGATTGAGAATAGACATTCAGTTAATGTGCTTGAGTACTTAAGAAAGCACATCTGTCTTTGGCATAAATGCCTTTCTAGCATAATAGTGCCTGAAATAGAAATAGTCAAGCAATACAGAGAGATCTCAGGATGTAGTAGAGGAAGAATCCTACTTTTCCCAAGCACTCTATGAGAATAGGGAAGAAGGAGAAAAGTAAGAGAGGGATACTTTAGATTATTAGGAAACTTGCAATATACTGGTGATAGTGGCTTTGAGCTTAGTCATGAAGCGCCAGTGTATTAGTGTCTGATATTATGGTTTGCTTGCAACAAAGGCTACATGATATTGGGTCTGGCCAACCTAGTAATAATGTGGCTTAAGTGCGTAGCAAATGACAACATCATTCACCAAAGTGTCCTGATAATCAAAGGGTATCCTAATTAGCTAGATAACAAGATAAGTCAGGGAAAAAAGGTAAAGGGATTCCAATAATATCAGAATGATGAGAAAAACATATAGAAAGGAATCCCCAGTAAAGAATGCTCAGATTCAGTATGCATAGCCTGAGTCCCTTATAATATATGTAAATGAAATAAGAAGAGACCATTGTATAGCCTTTCTCCAGCCATAAATGTTAACCACACTCAGTGTGTGAGATGCCTTAGTGCTAAGACACTAAAAGTAGGATGTGGACATAGTTAGAAACTATAAGATATGAGAGGAGGGCTAGAACAAGTCTATGTAAAGTAAGTGAGTCAATAGAGTGAAAAAAAGAAAGCCCAAGCAAAAGACAGGGTTGAAGTGGGAGTCTGAGGATCTTATGAGGAGCGATGAGTGAAAATTAAAATGCTCCCTAGTATCAGTATGATAGGATCTTAGAGAATTAGATGACACAGAACCTAGTTTGCACGAAGAGCACGATGTACTTCTGAGTTTAGCCTCAGCTATTATGAGTGATGGTAATTGGACTTAGTGAGTATGTATTTTACTGTTAGATACAATGATCTTAGGCTTTGACATCTCCTAGAGATGGATCGCAGTAGATCCCAGCATAGCACAACGGGTTGTAGTAGACTCTAGCAGGGCTCTGAGAGGTCGCAGTAGACCCAGGGGTCACAGTAGATCCCATAGAGTTACAAAGAGCCCTAGCCACAGCATGATAGCTCTCTGGTAAGATGACAGCCTGAGATAGCTTTATAGAGCAGTTAGTCTCAGAGACTAGTATAGTTTTAGCTAGCTTTTGTCTCAGAGACTATAGATCTCCTAAGTCTGGTAGACCATTGCCACAGAGATATGAAGGCTTTACTCAGACAGTTAGGCCACTGACTAGCTTTCTTTAGATATGAGCATAGTGTATGGATGAGGAAAACAAGAAATTAGCTTTCCAGAGTTAAAGCCAAATGAATCACTACCTAGTAGATAGTAGCCATAACCAAGGGGTAGAGAGATCCCCCACATGCTAGCTTATGTATTCAAAAAGGGTTAAGGTGTAGTTTTACATAAGGTAAGTGGTACAGTATGTTTCTAGTTAGCAAAACTATGAGAACACCTAGCATCCTACTAGAGCTTAACAGTAGTCAGTGGTAATCGCTCTTTGGGGCTAGCATGAGATATATGTTAGGTCAATCAGTATTGAAATGAGGGACTATAAAATGCCACTGTAAGTGAGCAAAGGAAGTGAGAAAAAGTCCTGGCCTACAGAGACAAATGTAGTAGTAAACAGAGAAACTGGGATCATAAAAGCAGAAACTCCTCAAAGGAGCTATAATCCCAATAAGTAATTGAGATGTGAGGCCTATGATAGAAAGAATATAAATTGTAATCATGGGGTGAGCTAGTAAGGAAGAACATAAAGACAAGTAGTGGACGATACATGTAAATAAGTAAATAGACAAACAGAAACCTCCAACGACTCTAATGATCAGAAAAGATGATGAGACGTTATGAGAAGCCATTGAGAGAGGATACGGGAGATGTGATATGAAAAAAGTTACCTCTCAAGATATGTAAATAAGTCCATTGAAGGAAACATTAATCCCAGTAAACGGGTTAACATTGACCTTACATGATTAGTAAGCTCTCCCAGGATAGGCCTCTAAAGTAAAAAATTTCTTTCCCTTATGGGAAAGAACTAGCTAATATTTTATAACAATAAAGCCTTATTAAGAACTAGCAATGAAAAATCCCCTGGCTAAGAGAAAATTCAAAAGAATAAAATCGTTGAGAAAGCGTATAGAGCCAGGAAGAAGGGAAAGAAAAGAGTAGCTAGCCAGAAAAGAAAAAGTAAAAGGAAAGCATAGCCCAAATTTCAAAGACAAAATTTATTTAAGGGGGGAGAAATGTAATATCCAGTTCTCTGAAAACCAGAGAAAACGTGAGAAACATAACGTACAGTTTCTTTATAAACGAACGAAGTTCACTGGATACAAAAGGAAGTCCCCCAAAATGAGATAGTTAAGGTCTCAAAAAATTTGGGAAGCATTCTAGACTCCTAAAAATGAGAATCCCAGGCTCAGACGAAAAGAAAAATGAAGTTAGAATGAAGAAACAATTTCTTACGAAAAATTTACGAAACATAATGGCATTTTTATAATTTTGAGCAAATTTTGGAATTTACTAAGGAGGGCTTTTTAAATGAAATTTTTGAGTTCTCCGAGGTTCTCAGAGGCCTGAAAATCATAGAAAGCCCCAGAACAATTAAATCCCCTCAGGTGGACGTTTTTCAACGTCAGTGTGCCCGAACTTTGACGGATTCGTTCAGGAAGGTTTTAGCTCCGATTTGAGTGATTCCAAAGGCATTTTACTAAAATTGGGAACCTAGATTTTATAATGGAAAAGATGGTTCTCAAAAAGGAGATAAAACGAAGGAGAAACAAAAATGTAAAGAACGAAGGGCAAAATGAGAATTTTAAAAAAAGTGCTTCTTCCTCCCTTATAAATAGGTGGCGCCTCACACTCTCCCCCATTTAGCTTCAGATTATTCTACCCCAAATCAAAAGAAAAACCCTAGGAGAGTGGTGCACAAAGGGAAGAAGAGAAGGAGGAGAAAATCAAGCTTAAAGGTGTGTTTCCATGGTAGTTTTTCATGCTTTTCTTTATCCACACCTCCTCTCCTCCCTTCTCCTTTGTTCCCTTTGATTAAAATGAAGTTTATAAATCTGATTCAAGGGAGAAACTCGAGAGAGTTTTTGGATTTGAAGAGAGGAGCATGGAGAAAGCAAGATTCAAGCAAAATTAAGCAAGGAAACTAAGTAAAATTTCATCCTATGGTTGATATGTTCCTTCACCCTTCTTCTTCATTTTGTCAAACCCTAGGAGCTATAGGAGGATCTGAGTTTTAAGCCAAATGAAGCATGAATCCTAGGTATTTGAGGGAGAAGAACAAGAATATGCAAAGAAAACAAGGGGTTTTGCTTGTGTGATGACTCCAAGAATATGACCTAAAGAAGTAACATGTAGTTAGGCTCCTTGTTTCAATTGTGTGATGACTCCAAGAGGCTTAAAAGGAGTCAAGAATCATATTTGAAAGGAAAGAATGAAGCCTAGAAATTATTTGAGGGGTTTTGCTTCATTAGGTGCAATTATGGACCATAATGGGGTTTATAGAACAACCTAGTGTCTAAGCAAGTTGTGTAGCCTTAGAAATTGTTTCATGAACCTAATTGACTTCCATAAATTATATCTAGGCCAAGAGAAACCTTCCCCACACTTTTATGGGTGTGAGGCCAAAGCAAGGGAGGGAGTTTCAAGAGAAAAAGTGTGTGATTGTGTGCAAGGTAGCTCTCTCCACCTTCTCTCACGTATGGATGTGTGTTTATCTTGTCTTAGAATGTATGTATGTATATTTTCAAGCCATGAAAATTATGCTAGCATGACTTTATATGCCATGATTTCATGATGACATATTATGTTTTCAAATAAGTGTATGATGTTTGTTTAAGTTTGCTTGAGTGTGGAGAGGCCAAGAACTCTTAGCCATGGTGAGGATGAGCCAAGAACCCTTGAGATTAGTTGAGATAAAGCAAAGAGTCTCCCAAAATAAAAGTGGACTCTCAAGAGTATGGTTGAGTCCAAGAATCTGTTAAGGAATGGGCGAGGCAAGTCCAAAATCCATGAGGAAAAGTGTGAGGCCAATCCAAACACTTGGTGAGCTCTTGAATGTCTTGTATGACTCATTCACATGCCAAACTTGCTTCTTGAATGTTCATGACTTCCATGATATCTATACATGCATTTTTATAGCTTTCTTTACATATATTATGTATGATTGAATGGGAGATGAGCTATTGAGATTCTTTGAATCTCATTCCTTCTTTTCCAATGATCTCACATGCTAGGTGGGCCAAGTGGACAAGGTAATGGAGGCCATCCACCTTGAAAGAAAGAGTTTAACAACAAAGTGTTTAATGTCACTTTAAGGCCATATTTGTGTCAAATATTATAATCCAATGATGTTTATGGCTTATAAGCTTTTAGACATGTATAATTATGATCATATGTGATGTATAAATGAATGGACATGATGTATGAACCCTAGAACATAATTTGAGTATGTAATGCCAAGGTATGCATTTTGGAAAGTTTGATGTAATGTGTATATGTGTGGATGAAAAGGCCAAAATGAGATGCATGAGGTTTGGGACCATTTGGGTAGCTCACATAAGTCATAAATATGCTTTTAGACTTGCCCAAAAGGTGCCAAGACCAAGGGCAAATCATTTGGCAACTTTGGTACTCCTATGTCACTTTTTAGTCAAATAAGCTCTTCTTGCTCTAAGATTTGACATGCATTTAGAGCTTGTTGAAAGCCTTTTGGGAAGTTAAAGACCATAATTTTTGGAGGTCTACAGAATATTTGATGAATTTTCAAATTGGCAATTTTTCTGATTTTGGTCTATTGCACTATTCATTTAGTTCGAAAATAAAATCTGTCACACAGGGCCCAAGTGATGTCCAATTTTCATGAAATTTTATACAGAGAAACTAGATATTCACAGTGACTTGTGACAACTAGAAGCATCTCATTTGGAGTCTGGAGAGGGAGATATGAATTTTTGAACATTCTATCTAGTATCAGAAGTTTTGCCTGGCCTGAGTTACTGTTTGATTAAATTTTGAGGTCTGGGCTACCTGATCTAGTCTAGAAATATTTTTGGCCTCTATCTAACATCCATAGAATTCCATATTGGTACCATTTGCTTGGATTGGGTTTTTTTGGAATTAATTGGACATTTTCAAAATTTGCTATAGAATTCTGTGACAGTATCAGGAGGCGGTTTGACCTCTAGACTATTTTGTGTCAAACGCTCTTTGTGATAGATGTTATGATTTGGAAATATTTTTATGTGAATTAAACATCTGTAGCTTTCTAGAATGACCAAGAATGCATGATTTTAATTTTTCTAGAATTAGTTATGATTTTTCAAAATTTGGACAAAAAAGAGGCAAAATCTGGCCAGAATAAATGTGTGTATTTTGAGCTTCCCATTGAGTTCCTTGAGATGTAGGCCATTTTGGGTGATGCAAATGAGTTGTATTCATGTAATTAAATATGAGAATGTGATGTATAAGCTCATATGGCCCATTGAACTCTAAATAGAAAAATCTATGCATAGCATAATGCAATTTTATTCATTTTGTAATACCATTTTCTTACCTCTTTTATGAAATGAATGATAATGGATATGAGAATAGCATGAGACAAGCTAGAAAATTATGGTGTTATACTAAGTATTGCTTATTTAAGCCATATTATGGAATATATAAGGCCATCTCACTTTTTATGGTTTCTATAATTTTTTCAAAGCTTCTTCTCATACACTCCCATTACACATGATGCAAAACTAAGTTTGGAAGGAATTAAAACACTCCCTAGGTGCATGAACTCTCCTTGGCCGAAGCTATGCTTCCATATGGCAATAATGGAGTTTCTTTACTTCCTTTGATGGTAGAATCATGTAGGAAGCTCTCTTGGTGTCTTACGAGCCTATATGAACTCTTAAACATCATAAAATATGGCTAGGATTCATGGTAGAGTTCAAGGTGCAATCAAAACCCTAGCCTCCTTATTTTGCAAATTCATGACTTTTACCCAAATTTCTTTGCATATTTTACTCTCCTCCCTTAAATTCCTAGAATTCACCCTTGGTTCTCCTCAAAGTTCAAGACCTCTTATAGCTACATATATGGGGCGAAATAAGGAGAAGAAGGGAGGAGGAGTAGCTACCATAAGATAAAGATTTTACCTTGTTTCCCTGGCTTTTCTTGCTTGTTTCTCACTTTCCTTGCCCTCCTCTCTTCAAATCCGAATTTTTCCCTTTGTTCTGCCCTTAAAACAACACCAAAAACTTTAAGAAAACCATAGGGAGAAAGGAGAGAAGGAGGAGAAGAAATTTCCTAAAGAGAAGGCTAGAAAATTCCAATAAATTCTTACCTTTTTCTTGAGTTTTTCCCTTCTCCTTTGCCTTGTTCTTGTGCACCTTCCTCTCTTGAGTCTTCTCTGGTCTTTAGGCAGAATAAGTCAGTCTAAAAATGAGGGAGAGTGGGGTGTGATTCTTATAGAGAGTTCAAGAAGATACTTTTTCACAAAATTCCCATTTTACCCTTCATTATTGGCATTTTCATTTCTAATTCATTTTAACCCCTTTTTTAGAACCATCTTTTTTATTATGAAATTTAGGTTCCCAATTTAATAATATGTCTTTGAAATCATCCAAATTAAAGCTAAAACCTTCCCGAATGAATCTGTCAAAGTTTGGGCTCACCGCTATTAGAAAACATCCACCAGAGAGGCTTTAGCTATCTCAGGGCTTCCCATGGTTTTTGGTCTTCTAAGAACCTCGGAGAACTCAAAATTTTTATTTAAAAAGCCCTCCTATAAGAATTCCAAATTTTTCTCAAAATTACAAAAATACCATTACGTTTCATCAACTTTTTGTTCAAATTCATTTCTTCATTCTTGCTCCATTTTTATTTTCATCTGAGTCTGGGATTCTCATTTTTAGAAGTCTAGAATGCTACTTAAATTTTTTAAGGCCCTAACTAAGTCATTTCGGGGGACTTCCTTTAGTATCCGATGAATTTTATATGTTTACGGAGAAACTATACATTACATTTTTCTTGTTTTCTCCTATTTTCAAATAACCAGATATTACACTAGCTTTCAATGAGAGCTCTATTACTATAGAATACATGCCAGTTCTTCTCATAAGGAAAAGAAGTTGTTAACTCTGGAGGCCTATCCTGGAAGAGCTTACTGATCATATCGAATTAGTCTTAACCCATTCGTAGGGGTTAACATTCTTCTCAGTGGACTCATTTACATATCTCGAGAGGTAATTTATTTAGTATTAAATCTCCAGTATCCTCTCCCAATGGCTTCTCATAAGATCTCATTATCTGTTTCTGATCATTATAGCCATTAGAAATTTCTATCTGTTGACTTACTTATTTAAATATACTATCACTGTTCATCTTTGTGTTCTTTCTTACTAGCTCATACCATAATCACAATTCATATTTCTTTCTATCATAGGCCTTACATCTTAGTTATTTACTGGGATTATAGCTCCTTTAGGAGAGTTTTCACTTTTAATGATCCCAATTTCTCTATTTACTAATGCATTTGTCTTTTTAGGCCAGGACTTTTCTTTACTCTTTTTGCTCACTTAAGAATGGGCATTTTGTAGTCCCTCATCTTAATATTGGTAGGCCTAACTTATATTCCTCATACTAACATCAAGGAGCAACTACCACTAACTACTACTGAATTCTAGTGGAATGCTAACTATACTCACAATTTCAATCATTGGAGATATACTATACCACTTACCTCATTTAGAACTGCACCTAACCCTTTTTTGAATATATAGTCTAACATGTAGGGATCTCTTCATCTCTCAGTCAAAGCTAATATCTGCTAGGTAATGGTTCATTTGGCTTTAGCTCTAGAAAGCTACTTTCTTGCTTTCTTCATCCTATATACTACGCTCATCTAGCAAGGGTATAGTTAGTGGTCTAACTATCTGAGTATAGCCTCACTGTCTCTGATGGCAATAGTCTATCAGAATTAGGAGATCTCTAGTCTCTGAGATGAAAGCTAACTGAAACTGTACTGGTCTCTGAGACTAACTGCTTTGTAAAACCTATCTCAAGCTATCATCTCACCAGAGAATTATTATACTATAACTGGGGCTCTCTGTAACTCTGTGGGATCTACTATGATCCTTAGGTCTTCTGTGACCTCTTAAAGCCTTACTAGGGTCTACTACAACCCACTGTGCTATGTTAAAATCTACTGTGATCCATCTTTAGGAAACTTCAAAGCCTAAGATCATTGTATCTACCAGTAAAACACATGCTCACGAAATCCGATAACCATTGCTCATAATAATTGAGGCTAAACTCTGAAGTACATTTTGCTCTTCGTGCGAAGTGGGTTCTATGTCATATGATTCTCTATAATCCCATCATACTACTATTTAGGAGTATTTTAACTTTCTTTTATTACTCTTTATAGGATCCTTAAGTTTCCACTTTAGCCTTTTTTTTACTTGGGTTTTTTTCTTACTCTATTAACTTACTCACTTCATTTATACTTGTTCTATCTTTCCTCTCATATTCTACTATTTTTTACTATGGCCGCATTCTACTTTTGAGTGTCTTAACACCCAGGCATCCCACACACTGAGTGTGCCTATCATCTCTGGTAGGAGAGAGGCTATACATTGGTCCCTTCTCATTTCATTTACTTATACTATAAGGGACTCAAGCTATACATACTATACTCGTGCTATCTAAATCTGAACATTCCTTGTTATTAGCACATTTTCTTTCTATGTTACTATTCTTTACTGGGGATTCCTTTCTGCATGCTTTTCTTACTATTCTAATATTCCTGGAATCCCTTTACCTCTCTTTTTTGACTCATCTTGTTCTTTAACTAACTAGAATACCTTTCAATTATCGAGATAATTTGGTGATTGATGTCATCATTTATTACGCACTCAAGTCACATTACTACTAGGTTGGCTAGACCCAATATCATTAACCTTTATTGTAAGCAAACCATAACATCAAACACTAATACACTGCTGCCTCATGACTGAACTCAGAGCCATTATCGCCAGTATAATACAAGTTTCCCAATCATCTAAAGTATTCCTTTTTTACTTTTCTTTATCTACCCTATTCTTGTAGAATGCTTGGGGAAAACAGGACTCTTCCTCTACTTCATCCCAAGATCACTTTACATTGCCTGATTGTTTTTACTTTAGGTACTATTATGCTAGAAGGGCATCTATGCCAAGGACAAGTGTGTTTTCTCAAGTACTCAAGTACATCAACTTAATATTTGTTCTCAATCTATTATATCCTCAGCTTGAACACTGTCATATCTTCTCTCTCTTTTACCTTTACTATTCATTTACTTAGGTAAAAAGATGTTCTACAACTGACTGTCCCTCTTGCTAATTCGTGTTTCTTTACAATCAAGAGCACCTGCATTTTTCCTAGGTTCCTCTATTTGTTCACTCTCTATAACATCAAAGGCGGTATACTTTCTCTTACACTCTTGCTTTGTTCTTAACTAGACCATCCCTCTATAGGAGAAATTCTATTTCATGTAATCCCAGGAATTACATTATGTGGCGCTCTTGGCTTACACTCTTTCTCTGCATAATGCAAAGGCTTGCCTTCTTAGGTAGTCTTTAGCTCCCTCGAGCTTCCCTAAAGATACTAAGGTACTAACTATTTGTCTCAACTCGTTTCTGCATTCGGATCAAAGCTAGGCTTTCTCTCTATTCAACCTCTTTAGCCTCATCCCCAAGAGCATGGTATATTGATTTTAGGGTTTTACTAGCCCAATCTAGGACATATACTCTCAGTGTTTAAATTTTACCTTACTGAAAACTTATGCTCTACTGGGTGCTCTAATTACCCACGTGCCTTAACCCTATATTATTTCATATTAGGGAGCTCGTCTGACTAACTATTAGACCTCTGTCTATTTACTTTTCTATGCTCAGTCTACTCTTTAGCCATTACTAAAGCAAGGGTATTTGTGCTGTGGACTAACTTCTCAATTCTTCCTTGCTTCTTTTATCACTGTACTTTATAATTAAGGGGGTCTATCTAGGGGAATTTGCTAACCACCACTAAATGGCCTTCCCTAACTCAAGATGTCTTATCTTTCCTTTCTCGATTAGGCTTTTTGTTTCTAATTCATTTTAGCTCCTTTTTTAGAACTATATTTTTCATTATAAAATTTAGTTCCCAATTTAGTAAAATACCTTTGGAATCACCCAAATTAGAGTTAAAACCTTCCTAAACGAATCTATTAAAGTTCAGGTACACTGATGTTAAAAAAAATCCACCGGAGGAGCTTTAACTATCTCAGGACTTCCTATGATTTTCAGGGCCTCTAAAAACCCTGAAAAACTCAAAACTTTCATTTAAAAAGCCCTCCTATGTGAATTCTAAAATTTGCTCAAAATCATGAAAATGCCATTACGTTTCGTAAGTTTTTCGTTAAATTCTGTTTCTTTATTCTAGCACCCTTTTTCTCTCTATTTAAGCCTAGAATTCTCATTTTTTAGGAGTTTAGAATATTACTCAAATTTTTTGGGACCTCAATTAATTCATTTTGAGGGACTTGCTTTGCAAATGCACCCGTTTCTGTCGTTTAACGAAAATCAGATATTACAATTCTCCCTCCTTTAAAAAATTTTGCCCTCGAAATTTAGATAACAAACCTCATGGGAAGAGCTCTAGATATTTCTTTCTCATATCATCCTCTAGCTCCTAGGTAGTTTCTTTGGGAGATGACCGCTTCCAAACTACTTTTACCAGTGGTATCGTCTTATTCTATAATTGCTTGAGTCTAACGTCCATGATCCGATCTAGTGATATTATATATGATAGATCATCCTGTAACTACACATTCTCATATTCTATAACATGTGAGGGGTCGGGCTGGTACTTTTTAAGCTGGGAAACATGGAATACGTTGTGCACTTGGCTTAGGTTTAGGGGAAGGGTTAGTCTGTAAGCCACATGTCTTACTTTATCAAGAATCTAGAAAAGACCTATGTACTTTAGATTGAGCTTTTTACTTTAAATGGACCGACCTATCCCTGTGACTAGAGATACTCTAATGAAGGCATGATCTCCAATTTCAAACTCTAACAGCCGTCTACATTTTTTTGCATAACTTTTTTATTTACTCTGGGTCATTAGGAGTTTCTTTTTTATGATCTCAATCTGTCTAGAAGTCTAGTCCACTAACTCTGGGCCTATCAGGCTCCACTCTTCTAGCTTAACCTAACACATCAGAGACCTACACTTCCTCCCATACAATGCCTTATACGGTGCTATCTGTATACTTACATGATAGCTGTTATTATAGGCAAACTCTGCTAGAGGCAAGTATGTATCCCAGTTTCCTTTCATTTTTAAAATGCATGCCCTCAATATGTCCTCTGGTTTAGATGGTTCTCTTTGTCTGTCCATCCTTCTGAAGGTGATAGGCTGTGCTAAACCTAAATTTGATACTTAAAGCATCCTGTAATCATCTCCAGAAATTCGAAGTGAATCTGGGATCTCTATTTGAAACTATGCTCTTAGGCACACCATGTAATCTAACTATCTCCTGTATGTATAGCTGAGCTAATTTGTTTAAGGTATAAGTGGCTTTCATGGCTAAAAAGTGTGTTGATTTTGTTAATCTGTCCACTATTTCTATATTGCATCATGCCCCAATAATGTCCTAGGTAAACCCATGACAAAATCTATAACTATGATATCCCATTTCCACTCTAGGATATCTACGGGCTGAAGTAACCCAACTAGCTTCTAGTGTTCTATCTTAACTTTCTGACATACCAAACATCAGGAGACATATTCTGCTATGTCTGTTTTCATTCCAGGCCACCAAAACATTTTCTTTAAACCCTGATACATTTTATTACTGCTAGATGAATGGTATACTTGCTCTTATGTGCCTTATCTAATATTTTCTCTCTAATTTCTATATTTCTAGGCTCACACAGCCTATCCCTGTATCTTACTATGTTATCCTCAGACAGATTGAACTCTTGAATGCTACCCTGGGCTATCTGGGCTCTAATCTTATTTACATGGTCATCTGTCTACTGAGCTTCTCTTATTTGCTCTCTCAAGTCATTTTCTATTCGGGCTTCACTCATTAATAGGTTCTCCGAATGCATCTCACACAAGAAACTCATCTCTAAATCTCTCAATCAATTCTTGCTCTCAGATCATCATACAGGCCATGTGTATGGATTTTCTACTTAGGGCATCAGCTACCACATTAGCCTTACCGGGATGGTATTTTAGAGTGAAATCATAATCTTTCAAGAATTTTAACCATCTCTGCTATCTCATATTAAACTCTTTTTGTTTAAATAAATTTTTAAGGCTCTTGTGGTCATTGAAAATTTCTATAGTGTCTCCATATTTTCAAAGCAAACACTATTGTGGCTAGCTTTAGGTAGTGTGTGGGGTAATTTTCTTCGGGAGGTTTTAATTGTCTAGAAGCATAAGCTACCATGTAGCCTTTCTATATAGGCACACATCCTAACCCTTTCTTAGAGGTACACTATATACTACGAAAGTCTTTCTAGAGTTAGGGAGTACTAAAACTAGAGCCGTGGTCAATGATAAGCATAATTTATATACATTTTATTCTCCTTAATTTAAGCATTTTAGTGACCAAATATGATTCTAGGGGTGTATTTAGATGGAATTTTGTTTTAATAGCCATTCTTTGCACTTTATGAATTAATTGGAAAAATAATTGATTTTAAATACATAAATCATTTTAAATGAATTATGTGAATTTTTCTATTTCATATCTTCCATTCTTTTTGTGCAGAATTTTAATATGTAATTGGAGTTTTGAATAGAAAATTAAATAGAAGAGAAAGAGAAGAATTGGGCTCCACTTGTAGCAAACATACACTACATGGAGAAGAGAAATTAATGAAGATGCACACGAGTAAGCACTAGTTCTACGTGGCAAAAGGAATCACATGGAAAGAAGCTTGCATAGAGAAAATATGAGGGCTGGACTTCTCTTAACATCACACATTAGTTCTTGTGGAGGCACACACTCATTCGAACTCAAAAGCTGAAATGGAAAACAAGAACGAATGAAGGACTAGAACGTGCAAAGAAGCAAGGGGTTCTACGTGAGAACAAAGCAAACAACACAGAGGACGGAGACCATGTGGGAAGTGAATGAAAAGCATGCAGCAACTTAAGTGGAGGAATCACGTGGAAGAGCTTGGGTTGATGTGGATGCATGGGCTGAATGAGTTGTGTGAAGAGAAAGAGCTGCATGTGAGACAAGAAGCTACGAGTTGAAGGAGCTAGTGTTAAGTCAAGGGAAGAATAAACTGCAGAATAGCAGCTCGTGTAAACAAAGCTAACGTGAGAGCTAAACGAATGAAGCATGCATGGGAGAGCTAGTTGCAAGCAGAGAAAACTGGAAAGAATGAATGCCATTTGAAAAGATTTTCTCTTCGGTCTAAACAGCAGAACAGAGCATGAATAAATGCAGCAACATCCAGCAGAAACTCGAGCTGAAGCTAACAATGAGCTGGGAAGGAAGAGCTGAAGCAAGGTTTTGATATGGGTTCTGGTTCGAATAGAAAACAAGAGCTGCAAACAGAAGCTACGTTTTTAACGTGGCTGGAGAAAGAACATGCAGGAACAGTACGTGGCTAGAGTTCAAGCGAGAAATAAGGAAGCTTCTTCATTCATTCGGTTTGGAAGCTCACACTCATGCAGAAACAGCTGAAAACGAATGAAAGAAGCTGCACATAAGCTAGAATAGAAGCTGGAAAACGCTGTATGAATAAGCAAGCATGGGGCAGTCTTGAGCTGGGCAAAAGACGCTGGATTAATGAAGCTTGAGAGCTAAAGGAAGAATGAGCTGAATGAGCAGAATAAACGCAGCAGCCACGAGCAGAACGAAGAGAATGCAGAAACAAGAAGAGAGCTACGTGAAAAACGCATAAAGACGCTGAAGAAGCTACGGGCAAGGAGCAGAAGCTGAACGTGGTTTTGCATGAATCTTGATATTATATTCAATATGGAATGAAGTGGGACCCATCGTATATATATAGAATAAACAAACATGAATAAAAAAGGCTGGAGACGTGGGAGGGGCTGACGTTAAGAAAAATAACAAAAAGAAGAAGCTTGGGCACGTGATTTTTTTATAGAAAGAAGCTTCATTCTAACACGTCTCCTTCGTTCATTTACGCCTCTCACAGTCTAATTCAATCACGCCTCAAACTCTTAGCAAATCCTTGCCTATTTATTGAGGCCACCATTCGTCCATCCGACACGCCACTCCACTCCACTCCACTCCATAATCTCTCCATTCATCCATTTGCTGCACACCATTCATCAACCATTCATAAACCATCCATCAATTCATCCACTCCATCCTCTTCTCATCCCCATTCCATCAATCCATCTCCAATGATATCTTAATTCATCTTGAGGCTAGCAAGGAGGAAGCTCTTGGAGAAGCTTGAATCCATGGAGAAGACATAGAATATTTTGGCTAAGAATTTCCTTATTTTTCCTACACTTTTTCTCTTTCATTTATTTTCTTGGTTAAGATGTATTTGATAAGGAAATTGTGTAATTATAATTAGTGGCTGGTTAGACACTAATTAGGAAGTATTTTTGTTGATTAATTGATCAGATTAATTCCAATATTATCTGAATTTCCCATGTATGCTTCGAAGGTATTCGATAAAATACATGAGTGAGCTTAATTGTTTAATTTGAAGATTCCTTAATGTTTAGTTGGTTAATTAAATATTTAGGATGATTCAGAGGCTAATCAAATTAATTAATCAATCAAATTGAGTGTTCATTGATCCTAAAACAAGAATTGACAATTTAATTTGGATGTGAGGTTTCAATTCAACATTAGATCATCAATCTCTTGAATCTTGAGTGGTTACCCAAGATAATTTGTTATGAACACAATTAGGGACTCTTAGGCCAAAATTAATCAGAATTGGATTAGAATAAGGATAGTGGATACCAAGGGACGAATCCAAAGCTAGTCACAAGACCATAATTCACCTAATTAGATAGAATTTAGAAATTTTAATTCAATTTAGTTTTAAGTAAATCAAAACCCTTAAGTTAGGAATTTTTAGAGTCTTTTAATATTTAGAAAACTCGATTAAATATTGAACGCCAATTCCAAGGGAGATGACCTAGGTTGTGCCATTAACTGCATATTCTATTAGCCTAGTATTATTTTGAGGGTTATGCGACGAGCCACTCAGTCAACTTGTGCTTTAACTCCTGGACACTTTTCTCACATTTCTCATCCTACACAAATGGCACATTCTCTTTAGTGAGTTAGGTCAGTGGTATCGCTATCTGAGAAAAGCCCTCAATGAACCTTCTTTAATAGCCTGCTAAACCTAGGAAGCTCCTGATCTCTGTTACTGTCCTAGGCCTCTCTCATTGTAATACTGCCGCTATCTTATGGGAATCTACTACGACCCTTGCCTGAGAGATTACATGGCATAGGAATTGAACTTCAGTAAGCCAGAACTCACATTTACTAAGTTTAGCATAGAGCTATCTCTCACTCAAGATTTCTAGGGTTGGTCTCAGGTGCTGTTCATGTTCTTCTCTACTTTTTGAGTAAATGAGAATGTCATCTATGAAGATAACTACAAATCTATCTAAGTATGGCCTAAAAACTCTATTCATGTAATCCATGAATACTGCGGGTGCATTTGTTAACCTAAAGGACATAACTAAAAACTCATAATGCCCGTATCTAGTTTTAAATGCTATTTTGGGAATATCCTTAGCCATTATTCTAAGCTGGTGATACCTCGATCGGAGGTCTATCTTAAAGAATACTGACACTCCTCTTAACTGGTCTAGAAGGTCATCTATACGAGGGAAAAGGTACTTATTCTTAATGGTTATCTTATTGAGTTCCCTGTAATCTATACATAGCTTAAGGCTCTCATTTTCTTCTTTACAAATAAGATTGGAGCTCTCCACTGTGAGACATTAGGTCTGATAAAACCTTTTTCTAAAAGCTCTTTTATTTATTTTTTAAGCTCAGTTAGCTCGGTAGGAGTCATCCTATACGAGGCCTTAGACACTGGACCTACCCTAGGTATAATGTCTATAAGAAACTCAACCTCTCTCTCTAGGGGTAGTCCACTAATCTCTCTAGGGAATACCTCTGGGAACTCTCTCACTATTGAAATCTCGTCTATACCCTCTTCTACCTCAGCTTGAACTAAAAAGAAAACTAGGTACCCCTGACAACCATGTCCTAGAGACCTCTTAGCCTGGGAGGTGGTCATAACAGATAACTCAGTCCTCATACTAGGTACAGTCCCACACTTAGGTAAAGTAATATATCTATGGCTACAATCTAGTGTGGCATTATTTACAGACATCCAGTTCATGCCAATAATTAAATTAATATCAACAAGGGGCATATAAATCAAATCAAGGGTGGTAAGACAATAATTAAATTAGACCACACAATTCAAGCAAGCATGGGAGCTAATGGCTCAATTTCTTATGGGGGTAGATACTTGCAAGTCATATGGTAGTGTATGCATACTCAGACCCAACCTCCTAGCACAGTCATATGATATGAAAGAATGGCTAGCACCTGAATCAAATAATGTAGTTACAAAAATAATTTATTCTAATAGTACCTTAGATTAGACTTGGGGACCGGCTAGCCTCCTACTGTGACAAGGCAAAGACTCTACCCTGGGTCTGAGGTCTGGAAGCAGGAGCCATCTCCCTCTGCCGTGTGAATTGTGGAGGAGCCTGGGTACAATCCCTAGCCATGTGTCTTGGCCTACCACACCAAAAACATACATTCTGCCCTGCGTAGTGTAACACCATAACTTTCTAGCCTTTCTCATGCAAATTCTATGCCTCATGCCATGCACTTCTTAAGGATCAAAAGAAAATGATATATAAATTAATGAGTTTTCTTGCATTATGTTATGCATAAATTTTTCTTTTAGAGTCTCGTAGGCCACATAGACTCATGTATCACATTCTCATATTTAATTACATAGATACAACTCATTTCCATCACCAAAATTAGCCTAGAGCGTGTGCATGGCAAGGGGTATATAAAATTCGTATATGCAATTTCAGCCATAATTTTCTCACTTCTATCACAAACTTGGGAAAATCATAATTAATTCTAAAAAAATAGATATCATGCATTCTTTACCATTCTAGGAAGTTACATATGTCCACTTTATGCTTAAAATATGTCCAGACCATGGAATTTAACATAGAAGATGTTTGACATTTGAAAGGGTGTAGAGGTCTAGCTAGCTACTGGTATTGTCATAGGTTTCTGCTACAAATTTACAAAATGTCTAATTAATTCTAAAAAAATCCAATCCATGCAAATGATACTAATCTAGAAAGCTAATGCCTGATACTGGGCAAAAACTTCAAAAATTCATATCTCCCTCTTTAGGCATCCAAATAAGGTGCTTCTAGTTAGCACAAGTCATTGGGAATGTCTAGTTTTTCCCTATAAACTTTCATGGCAATAGGACATCATTTGCCCCCTGAGTGATAGAATCTAATTTTAGACCAGTGTAAACAGTACCATGAACCAAAATCAGAATTTTTTCCAACTTTGAAAATTCATCAAATGTTCCATAGATCTCTGAAAATTCTATACTTTAGCTTTACAAAAAGCTCTAATTGCATGCTAAATCTCATACCAAGAAGAGCTCATTTGGACAAAAAGTGGTATAAGTTTCTAATATGGTTAATTTTGCTCCATATTAGATACCAAGTGTACCCAAATGGTCTTTCTTGGTGTTTGGCACCTCTTGGGAAAGTTTAAAAGTATGAATATGACTTGTATTTACTGCCTAAGTAGTCCTAAACCTCATGCATCTTAATTTGGCCATTCCACTTCCATTTATACACAATTGCACAAAGCCATCAAAGCACTAAGCTTGCCATTACATGCTCAATTTACATTCTAACATTCACATAATATAATTTCTCATTTGTACATGATACATTAACATAATTAAACATGTTTATAATGTCATAGGACATATACAACCATAATTTACAATACTTGCTACTCATAAAGCCTTAATTATGTTAAAACACCTGGCCTCCGGTGGATGTTTTCCAATGTTGGTGTGCCCGAACTTTGACGGATTCGTTTGGGAAGGTTTTAGCTCTAATTTGAGTGATTCCAAAAGCATTTTATTTAATTGGGAACCTAAATTTTATAATGAAAAAGACAGTTCTCAAAAAAGAGCGAAAACAAAGGAGAAACAAAAATGCAAAGTACAAAGAGCAAAATTAGAATTTTTGAAAAAGTCACTTTCCTACACCTATATATAGGTGGCACCTCACACTCTTCCTCATTTAGCTTCAGATTATTCAGCCCCAAACCAGAAGAAAAACCCTAGGGGAGAGGTGCACCAAAGGAGGAAGAAGAAGAGAAGAAAATCCAAGTTTAAAGTATGTTTCCATGGTGATTTTTCATGCTTTTCTTCATCCACACCTTCTTTCCTCTCTTCTCCTTTGTTTCCTTGGATTAAAATGAAGTTTATAAATTTGATTCATTGGAGAAATTCAAGGGAAATTTCGGATTTGAAGAGAGGAGCTTGGAGAAAGCAAGATTCAAACCAAAATAAGCAAGGAAACTAGGTAAAATTTCATCTTATGGTTGCTATTCTTGATTCCTTTTCCCCTCCAATTCAACACACATAAGGAACCCTAGGAGCATCTGATTTTTTAGCCCAACCAAGCATGAATCTTAGGTAATTGAGGGAGAAGAACAAGAATATGCAAAGAAAATAACAAAATAACCATTAGATTTTAAGATGCAAATTCTAGGATTTCAAGTGCTCCTTCCAAATTCTGATTTTGTGTAATGATTCCTAGGTCTAATTAAGAGTTTAAATGAGTTCTTGAGACCCTTAAGATGCTCCCCACATTCTTCCTCCTTCAAGAAAACAAAGAAATTTCTATAGAGGCCAAAATTGCCCATAGACTTGGCCTAAGAAAGTTCATATAGCTAGGGAGAGTTTTAAATTTTTCTAAGGCCATTCTTGAGTCATATTTGATGAATGAAAATGAGGGGAGGCCTTGGAAAAAATTTAAAACTCATAGAAAGTGATTTAGTGCTTTATGTTCCATATTATGACTGAAAGAAGCAACATGATGTTAGGCCCTTTGTTTTAATTGTGTGATGACTCCAAGAGGCTTAAAAGGAGTCAAGAATCATAATTGAAAGAAAAATATGGAACCTAGAAATTATTTGAGGGGTGTTGCTTTATTAGGTGCAATTATAGACCATAATGGAACTTATAGAACAATCTAGTATATAAGCAAGTTGTATGGCCTTAGAGATTGTTTCATGAACCTAATTGGCTTCCATAAATTGTATCTAGGCCAAGAGAAACCATCTTTACAAGTTTGTGGGTGTGTGGCTGAAAGAGGAGGCTTGAATTCCAAGGAAAAAGTGTGCGATTGTATATAAGGCAGCTCTCTCCACCTTCTCTCATGCATGGATGTGTGTTTATTTGTATTTTCAAGCCATAAAATGTATGCTGGCATGATTTTATATGCCATGATTTGATGATGACATATTATGCTTTCAAATGAATGTATGATGTTTGTTTGAGTTTGCTTGAGTGTGGAGAGGCCAAGAACTCTTAACCATGGTAAGGATGAGCCAAGAACCCTTGAGATTGGTTGAGATAAAATAAGGAGTCTCCCAAAAGTAAAGTGGACTTCCAAGAGTATGGTTGAGTCTAAAGCTCTCAAAGAGAGGGTGAGGCAAGTCCAAAATCCTTGAGAAAAAGTGTGAGGCCAATCCAAACACTTGTGAACTCTTGAATATTTTGTATGACTTGTTCACATGCCAAGCTTGCTTCTTGAATGTTCATGACTTCCATGATATCTATGCATGCATTTTTAAGGCTTGCTTTGCATATATTATGTATGATTGAATGGGAGATGAGCTATTGGGATTCTTTGAATCCCATCTCCTCCTCTCCAATGATCTAATATGCTAGGTGGACCAAGTGGACATGGCAATGGGAGCCAACCACCTTGAAGAAAGAAGATTGACATCAATATGTCTAACTTTTGCTTTTTTTGAACCATAATGATCCTTAATGATGTATATTATTGTTGTAAATGGTCTATGACCCTTGAGAGATATGTAATTATGATATTATGTGATGTAGAAATGAAAGAATATGTTATGTTAATGATGGAATGTAAATTGAGTATGTTATGGCATTATAGCTTCATGAATGGCTATATGGGAATATGCATAAGTGTGGATAAAAAGGCCAAAATGATATGCATGAGGTTTGAGACCATTTGGGCAGCTCACACAAGTCCTAAATGTGCTTCTAGACTTGCCCAAAAGGTGTCAAGGCCCAAGGGAAAACCTTTTGGTCACTTTGGTACCCTAGATGGAGCCAAAATTAACCATAATTGAACCCTATATCACTTTTTGGCCAAATGAACTCTTCTTAATCTGAGATTTGGTAGAAATTTAAAGCTTGTTGAGATATTTTTGGAAAGTTAAAGATCATAATTTTTGGTGATTTACAGAATATTTGATGATTTTTCAAAGTTGGTAATTTTTCTAGTTTTGGTCTGCTGCACTATTCATTTGGTTTGAAAATGAAATCTGTCACACAGGGCTCAAATGATATCCAATTTCCATGAAAATTTGTACAAAGAAACTAGACATTCACAGTGACTCATGCCAATGAAAACACCTCATTTGGAGGTCTAGAGAGGGAGATATCAAGTTTTGAATATTCTGTCCAGTATCAGGACCCTTACCCGACCTAAGTTACTATTCTATTGAATTCTGAGGTTTGGGCTACCTAAGCTGTCTGAAAATATTTTTTCCATCTAGCTAATATCCACATATTTCTATATTGTTATCATTTGCATGGATTGGATTTTTTTGGAATTAATTGGACATTTTCAAAGTTAGTTACAGAATCTGTGATAGCATCAGGAGGTAGTTTGACCTCTGGACCTTTTTGGATGTCAAACGCCCTTTGTGATAGATGTTATAGTATGGGAGTATTTTTAGTGTGAATTAGACATCTATAGCTTTCCAGAATGGCTGAGAATGTGGGATTTCAATTTTTTTAGAATTAGTTATAATTTTCCAAAATTGGTAAGAAAAGGGGCCAATTCTGGCCGAAAATACACTTGATTATTTTGAACTCTTTTTTTATTTCCATGAGTTGTGGGCCACATTTTATGATTCAAAAGAGTTTTATTAATGTAATTAAATATGAGAATGTATATCATGAGCTCACACGGTCCACGTGACACTAAATAAAATTTTTATACACGACACAGTGCAATTAAATGCATTATTTTAATAGACTTTTTTACTTCCCTCTTGGAATTTAATGATGTGAAGCACATGAGTATCATAAAATGAGTTAGAATTTATGGTGTTACACTCAGTTGGTCTCTAATGTTCTACTTTAACCCTTTGGCATTCTAAACACTTAGCCACATGATTGGCTATATCATTTTTCATACCTGGCCACCAGAATATCCTTTTTAAATCTTGATATATCTTAGTGGCACTTGGATGGATGGTACACTTACTTTTGTATGCTTCCTCTAAAATCTTATCTCTTAATTTAGTTTGTTTTGGAACACAAATTCTATTTCGATATACTATTATACCATCCTCAAACACTCTAAACTTTAAGGTCCTACTATGGGAAATTGTACTCCTAATTTGTTTCAAAAACTCATCCTTTCTCTGGGCATCTATGATCTAGGTTCTTAAATCATTCTCTATTTGGGTTTCACTTAATAATAATTTACTAGACATCATATGACAAGAGATATTCATATCCCTAAATTTCTTTATGAGTTCTTGTCCCCTAACCATCACAAAAGCTGCATGGATGGATTTCCTACTCAAAGTATTAGCCACTACATTGGCCTTATCTATATAATATTTCAAAGTATAATCATAGTCTTTCTGAAATTTCATCCATCTTCTCTATCTCATATTCAATTATTTTTGGTCAAACAAGTATTTCAAACTCTTATGGTCACTATAAATTTCTACTACAGCACCATATAGGTAATGCCTCTTAATTTTGAGGGCAAATACCACTGCAACTAACTCTAAATTGTGTGTGGATAATTCTCCTCATAACGCCTCAACTGCCTAGAAACATAAGCCACTACTCTACCCTATTACATCAACATACATTCTAACTCCTTTTTCAAGGCATCACTATAAACCATAAATAGTTTACTAAGGTCAGGTATAATCAAGATAGGGGCAGTGGTCAATTGGAGTTTCAACTTTTGAAAACTTCTTTCACATCTATCATCCCACACAAATGGTGTCTCCTTCATAGTTAGCCTCGTTAACAATAAGGCCATTTAAGAAAAGCTCTGTATGAATCATCTGTAATACCCTGCTAAACCTATAAAGCTCTTAACGTTATTGATGATCTTAGACCTATCCTATTGTAACATAGTTTCTACTTTATGGGAATTAATTGTAACCCTTGACTGTGATATGACATGACCTAAGAATATTACTTTGGTTAGCCAAAACTCACATTTACTAAGTTTGGCATACAACCTCTTATTTCTCAGGGTTTCTAGAATTATCCTCAAATGTCTCTCATGCTCTTCAAGTGATTTGGAGTACACAATTATATCATCAATAAAAACCATAATGGATTTATCTAAATATGATCTACATACCTTGTTCATATAATCTATAAACACAATTGACACATTCATTAGTCCGAATGGCATCACTAGGAACTCATAATTCCCATATCTAGTCCTGAAGGCTATCTTTGGGACGTCAACCCTCAATTAGTGGTACCTAGATCTAAGATCTATCTTCTAAAATACTAATGCCTCAACTAATTGATCTAATAAATCATCTATTCTCTAGAGAGGGTATTTATTCTTAATGGAACCTTATTGAGTTCACTATAATATATACATAATCTCAATCTACCATCTTTCTTTTTCACAAATAAAATAAGAACTCCTCAGGGTGACATGCTAGGACGTATAAACCCTTTCTCTAATAACTCCTCAATTTACCTTTTCCATTTTGCTAGTTTGGTGGGAGCCATCCTATAAGGAGCTTTAGATACCAATCTAGCCTTAGGCACTTTATCAATAGGGAATTCTATCTCTCTCTCAGGATGTAGGTTGCTAAAGTTAAAATTATTAGGGAAAACCTTCGAGAATTCCTTAATTATAAAGATTTCCTCTATCCCTTCTTCTACCTTAGCCTGTATAAAGAAAAAGACTAAAAAACCTTAACATCCATATTCTAAGTATCTCTAAGCCTAAGCGATGGTCAAGAAAGATAATTTAGCCCCAATACTAGGCATGGTCCTATAAGTAAATAAGGTAATAGTTTATGTTCACAATCAAGTATGGCATTATTAGTAGCCATCTAGTTCATGCCAACAATTAGGTCAATATCATGGAAAGACATGCAAATCAAATCAATGGTAGTACAATAATGGTTAAATTGTATAGTGACATTCAAACATAAGTGAGAAATAACTACATGGCCTCCAGTAGAGGCAGTAATAGACAAATTATAAAGTAAAGTACTAATAGCTAAACATAATTTTTTCATACAATCGTAATATATGAATGAGTGATTAGCACTTGAATTAAATATAGCAATTATAGGAAAACCATTCACTATGATTGTACATCTGATTAGACTGAGGGATGTACTGGCCTCTTGTTGAGTGAGGATGAACACTCTGCCTTGGGTCTATGGTCTAGGTAGAGGTGCTATCTCTAACTAAGGGCAAATCCTAGTTATATGCCCCAACTTCCCATGTAACACCATATTCATTTTCTTCATCTCACATCATTACTAGACTCATTCCCTTGAATTACACAAAGCTCCTAAGGAAAAACAATACAAATATTCAATTAAATTATGTTACGTTATGGATGAATTTTTCATTTTGTGTCTCATGGACCATATGAACTCATCCATCTCAATCTCATATTTAAATACATAAATAAAACTCATAACCATCTCAAGAAGTGGGCAAGAACTTGAGCTAATGGAGTATATACATGAAAATAGCATGTGTAGCCTCGGGTTGGTATTTTAGTTTTCTGTTATGAAATTTGAAAAATCATGACTAATTCTAAAAAAAAATAAAAATCAAGCATAATATACCATTCTGGAAAGCTACAAATGTCTACTTTATGGAAAAATAATTCTAGATCACAACAGGGACATCTACCCACTAGAAATCAATAGAACAGTAACCAAGGTCACCTATCGCTACTGGTACTATGACTGAATTTCAAAAATTCCTATCTCCCAGGTTAGACATCCAATTGGGGTGATCTAGAAAGCTTATCATATCTAGTTTATGCATGTAAAATTTCATGAGTATTGGACACCATTTGGCCTTCAAATGACACAGTATAAGAAATTGACCATATGAACAGTACTTATACCAAAATAACAGAAAAATATCAATTTTGAAAAATCATAATTAATTCTACAGAATTCCAAATAATTTGGCCTTTGCTTTCCCAAAAAGCTTTGGATGATATCTATATACATGCCAAATTTTATGGGTAAATTCATTCAGTTGGTCAGATCTTGACATTAGGTTGCAAAATAGCACTTTTTGTGTGTTCAATGGGTCTCAAATGGTCCAAAATTGCTTCTAAGACATCCATGGTCACTTGAGTATGTGGGAAAGCACCAAAATGGTCTACTAAACATGTTTCAAAGGAGCACGAACCTAGATTTCACAAACTCATGCTCTCACTCCAAGATGTACACAAGAACACATATGTTTCATCTTGTCATTCAATGCCTAAAAGTTGATATATCATACATATGGCATTCAATCTCATACATACAAGATATATTCATATATTTACAAGTGCTCATGGGTTCATACATCATATACAATATTGAATTACATTATATGCCACTCATATGGCTACAATTGAACATTTTCACACACTTGGTTGTTAATTTTCTTCCTTTAGGCTTACTGGCTTCCATTCCTTGGCTCACTTGTACCACTTAGTCATGTTAGACAAATAGGGAGGAAGGGATGAGATTTTAGGAATCCCAATAACTTTTCTCACATTCAACCATATATAAAGAATGTAAATCAAAGTCTAAAAATGCACGTATGGATATCATGGGACATGTAATCATTCATAAAACATTCTAGCATTCAAGGAGTCATACAAAACACACATAGGCTTGCCAAGCAAGTGACATAACCTCACCCATTCTTTTTAAGAATTTTGGACTTGTTTCACCCATTTTCTCAAAGGCTTTTAACTAAGCCTTACTATTAGAAGACTTTTAGCTTTGTCTCAACCATTTTTGAGGGTTCTTGGCTCATCCTTACCATGGCTAAGGGGTTCTTGGCTTCACCACACTCAAGCAAATCAAAACAAATTTACAA
The DNA here is from genome assembly GCA_026724425.1 of Erythrophleum ivorense. Taxonomy (NCBI): domain Eukaryota; kingdom Viridiplantae; phylum Streptophyta; class Magnoliopsida; order Fabales; family Fabaceae; genus Erythrophleum; species Erythrophleum ivorense. The sequence continues at coordinate 4,100,423 of JAIUCV010000025.1, read as the reverse complement.
AGCATCATTTGAATGCATAACATAACATCATGGTATCATGACATTTAAACACTTACTAAAACGTTTTTCATGGCTCAAAACATACATACACACATTCAAAGACAAGATAAACATTTACTTATGCGTGAGAGAAAGAAGAAAGAGCTACCTTTATCACAATTGCACACTTTCTTCCTTGAACTTGGATCCTCTCCCATGGCCACACACTCACAAGAAGGTGGGACTTGTTTCCTTTAGCCTAAACACATAATATGAAAGCCAATTGCGCTCTAAGAACAACTTTTAGAGCTATACATTCATTAGAAAAGCTACGTGATTCATATAGTTGTTTTATAGTTCCATAATGCACCTAATGAAGCAACTTTAGGAAAACATGATCTTTGCTCCATTCTTTCCATCCATCTAGGTTTCTTAACTCCATTGAAGTCTCTTGGAGCCATCACTCATTCATTTCATAGAGCCTAGCTAGGTATTGCTTCTTTAAGGCATAATATGAAACCTATAACTACATCTTACTATCCATGGCTTTTAAAATTTTCCAAGGCTTCCTTTCATCCTCTTCCATCATATATGACTCAAAATCAAGCTTAGAACAAATTAAAACTACCCCTTAGTACTCCAACCTCTCTAGGCCGTGGCTATGTACCATAAGGACACCAAATGAGTTTGCTTTGTTTTCTTGATGGGAGATGCATGTGGGAAGCTTCTTAGGAATCTCTAAAGCTCATTTAAACACTTATTTTGGCCTAGAAACTCTTGCATCAAAATATAATTTTAAGGAAACACTTGAAACCTTAACTTTGTTATCTTGAAATCTAATGATTATTTGATGGTTTCCTTTATATATTCTTGTTCTCCTCCCTCATTTTCCTAAGATTCACTCTTGTTTTGGCTAGAAACTTAACCCTTTAGGGCTGGTCTTATATGAGGCAAAATATACAAGAGCAAGAACAAGAAACATCAAGCTTGAAGTATGCTAAAATACCTTGGTTTCTTGGTTTCTTGGTTTCGTTGGCTTGATCTTCACTTTGCTTAGCTTCTCTTTTTGATTTTCAAAAATTCCCCCCATAGGTCTAACCTCAAAATAGACCCAAAAGCTTTAATAAAACCATAGAAAAGAAGGGAAGATGAAGGAGAAGGAATTTGCTAAAGAGAAACCAAGAAAATCCATGGAAAACCATACCTTTTCCTTATTTTTTCTCCTTCCTTTCTCTCTTCTCTTGTGCGCCTCACTTCCTTACTTATTTCTTTGGTTTAGGGTAGAAATAAAATAAGCTAAGTGAAGGGAAGAATGGGGTGTGGTGAGAGGTCTATCACACAACCCTCAAAATAAAACTAGGTTGAACTAAATATGTAGCTAGTGGCACAACCTAGGTTATCTCCCTTGAAAATAGAGTTCAATGTTCAATTGGGTTTTCTAAGTGTTAAAAGACTTTAAAATTTTCTAAACTAAGGGGGGTTTTTATCTAATTAAACTAAGTAAAATGAAATTGAAATAAAGTTCCTAAATTCTACTTAATTGGATGAATTATGGGTGAATGATGGTCTTGTGACTAGCTTTGGATTCGTCCCTTAGTGTCCATTTTCCTTATCCTAATCCAATTGTAATTAATTCTATTCTAAGAGTCCTTATTTGTGTCCAATAGAAATTATCTTGAATTACCACTCAAGATTCAAGAAATTAACAAGTTAATGTTGAATTGAGACCTCAATCATACACTAAATCATTAATTCTTACTTTTAGGATCGATGAACACTCAATTTGATTGATTAACTGATTAATTAGCCTCTGAATTTTAATCCAAAGATGTTTAATTAACTAACTAAACACTAAGGAGTCCTCAAATCAAACAATTAAACACTCAATCTCTCATATACATTTCATCGAACACCTTTGTAGCATACATGGGAAATTAAAGGAAATTAAAAATTTTAATATTTAATCCAACCAATTAATCAACAAAAAGTCTTCCTAACTAACCAGCCACTAATTACAATTACACAAATTCTTAATCAAATACAACTTAACCAAGCTTGTATAAGAAAAAGAAAAAGTGTAGGAAAATAGAAATCCTTAGCCAAAATTATGAGTTCTTCTCCATGGATTCAAGCTTCTCCAAGGTCTTCTTCCAAGCTAATCACAAGAGATGGAGATTAGTGCTTCATTTGAATTGGAGATAGAGTAAGATGGATGAAAGTGGCATGGAGAGGAATAGGGCGTGATGGATGGCTGCTGGACGAAGGGGTGGAATGTCGTGTGAATGACATGATTTATTCGAATAGAATGTATGAATAAATGAATGGACGATGTGGATGAATTGATACGGAATGTGTATTCTAGATGATTGAAATATGCTCCCTTTCATGTGCCCCATTAATCATTCACGTGCTCAGCCCCTCATTCCAATTGTTTAAAGCTATCCACGTCAATATCTTATTTTGTTTATATAAGTGTGGGCCCCAACATGCATCCCATGTGAGCTTTATTTAAATTCCACGTTTTGCTTCAACGTTTTTATTATTCTGCTGCTATTTCATTCACGTCTTGCTCACGTTGCTGTCCAACCTTTAGCTCCTTCTCTCAAGCTTCTCCACGTTGGCTACTTCTGTGTTTCTCTTATTATTCTCAGCCTCCTTCACGTCAACTTTTGCATGCTTCTTCATTCAACTTCTCACATGCTTTCTTTCCTTGTGAACCCGTAGCTCTCTTCCTCTATTTCGTGTTGCTGCCCATGGTTACTTTTTCATGTTCTTCTCCTCTATTTTGAGTTTGCTTCTTGCTTTGCCTTCTCATCAAAAGAAACCCGTAGCTTCTTCTTTGTTCTTGCTCACTCAGCCCTTTATTAGTTCGTGTTGCTACTTCGTGTTTTGCTTCTAGCTCCAACTCATTTCTTTATGTTTTTCCATGTCAACTTTTCCTTCAGCTTGTGCAAGCTTCTTAACGTGAGCTCATAGCTTTCCTTCATGTGCTGCTTCCTATGTTCTTTAGTTCTTTATTGCTATCTATGTGATGTTCTTCCCCCACATTAGCTTGTTCTATTTTGCTCCTCCATCCTCTCAACTTGTGCCTCTTTGTTCATATACCCACACCAGCTCCTTCCTTCTTAAACCAAAACCCATATTCTTCTTCTTTAACCCGTGGTTATCTACTTCTACGTGGTGTAACACCATACTTCTAGGATTCAATTCATACAATTCCCATGCCTCATCTTATATTTGTTCTATGGAAACAATATAATGGCATAGGGAGTTATGAATAAAAATGCATTTCTCTACAGGTAAAATTTTTCTTTCAGAGTCCCGTAGGCCATATGAAAGCATCTATCACTTTGTCATACTTAAACACATGAATATAACTCATTTCCATCATCAAATTTGTCCTACAACTCGTAGAAAGAAAAGGAGCATATGAAATCCATGTTTGCATTTTCGGTCAGGATTTCCTCTTTTCTGTCACAAACTTTGAAAAATCATAACTAAATCTAGAAAAATACAAAACAGGCAATCTTAGTCATTCTAGAAACCTTAGGATGTCCAATTTACACTAAAAATATGCCCAGGTCATAAAATTTATCACACAGGACGTTTGACATCCAAAAGGCTCTAGAGTCACTGGCTGCCTGGGCTGTGGTTCAGTTTACTGATACAAATTTCTGAAATTCATAACTAATTCTATAAAACTAAAAATCACACAAATTAGGTCATTATAGAAACCTACAAATGTTAAATTGATACTAAAAATAATTTCATAATGAAACCGATATGTTTAGTCAGTTGGACCCTATGGAACAGTAACCGGACTCATGGGGCGCTACTGATACTGACAGTTAACTTCAAACATGCATAACTCACTGCTCAGACCTCCAAATGAGGTGATCTCGGTGGCCACAGAAAGCTTATAACCCTAGTTTATGCATGTAAAATTTCATAAGCATTGGACACCATTTGTCTATTGGGTGACACAAAATTCAAAACTGCCAGTTTGAACAGTACCCATACCAGAATCCATGAAAAATCACAACTTTAAAAATTCATCAAATATTCTCTAGGTCCCCAAAAATTATGATCCTTAGCTTCCTAAAAAGCTCTTAATGAGACCTAATTGCATGCCAAGTTTCAGGGCAAGACTAACCCATTTGGCCAAAAAATGGCATAGGGTTCCATTATGGTCAATTTTGGCTCCATATTGGGTACCAAAATTGCCAAATGGATTCTCCTTGATCTTGGCACCTTTTGGGCAAGCTTAAAAGTACATTTAAGACTTGTGTGAGCTGCCCAAATGGTCCCAAACCTCATGCATCTCATTTTGGCCATTCAACCCACATTTATGCACACTTCCATCATACTTTCATATTGCATAATTTGGCATCTCATACTCAAAATGTAGGCTAGAAGTCATACATCATATTCATACATTTAAACATCATATAATATTATATTTACATGTGTCTCAAGGGTCATGTGCCATTTACAATAATCATAGACATCATTGAACATCATTATGGTTCAAAAAGAATACAAACTAGGCCTAGGCTTGTCAATCTCCTTCTTTCATGGTTGTTGGTTCATGGTTGTTGGCTCCCTTCACCATAGCTACTTGGTCCACTTAGCATATTAGAGCATTGGAGAGGAGGGGATGAGATTCAAAGAATCCCAATAGCTCATCTCCCATTCAATCACACATAATATGTACAAAGCAAGATTTTGAAATGCATGTATGGAAAAATGGAAGTCATGGACATTTTCAAAGCAACCTTGGCATGTGAATCAATCATATAAGACATTCAAGAGTTCCCCAAGTGTTTGGATTGGCCTCACACTTCTCCTCATGGATTTTGGACTTGCCTCACCCATTCTTTAAGAGCTTTGGACTCAACTATACTCTTGGGAGCCCACTTTGCTTTTGGGAGACTCTTTGCTATGTCTCAACCAAGCTCAAGGGTTCTTGGCTCATTCTCACCAAAGGGAAGAGTTTTTGGCCTCTCCTCACTCAAGCAAACTCATACAAATATCATAGATTCATTTAAAAGATAACATGGCATCAAGGATCATGAAATATAAAGGCATGCTAACATACTTTTCTTAGCTTGAAAATACACATACACACATTCTAAAACAAGCTAAAACACATCCATGCATGAGAGAAGGTGGAGAGAGCTACCTTGCTTGCATTTACACACTTTTTCCTTAAGTCTTGACTCCTCTCCCTTGACCTCACACACCCAAGGAGGTGGAGACCATTTCTCTTGGCCTAGGCATACCAAAAGAAACATGAATTACTCATGGGAACAAGCCTTGGCATTATACACACTTTACATGATGCTACTTTGGTTTATGGCTCCATTATGCTTCCATAAGGCACTTAATGAAGCAACTTCAAGAATTCATGATCTTGGCTCCCTTCTCTCCATTAATCTATGATTCTTGACTCTATTTAGACTCCTTGGAGTCATCACATAATTATTTTAAAGAGCCTAGCTAGGAGTTGCTTCATTATGCTACATTATGGAGCCTACACTTCCATCTCACTATCTAGGGCTTCTAAAATTTTTCCAAGGCTTCCTCTCATCCTCTTCCATCCTACATGACTCAAAAATAAGCTTGAAACAAATTAAAACTTCCCCTTGGTACTCTTTCTAGCCTAGGTCGACATTATGGAAGTATTTGGGGTTCAAGGGGTTTCCAATTTTTCCTTGATGGGAGAGTCACTTGGGAGGCTTCCTAGAGGTCTTAGAAGCTCAATTAAACACTTACATAGCCTAAGAAATTCATGAATCAAAATAGATTTTACAAACTCTTCAAGAATCCTACACTTTGGTAACTTGAAATTCAATGGCTTTTACTTGGTTTCCTTTGCATATTCTAAATTCCCACACCCTAATTCATGTGATTCATTCTTGGTTTGGCCAGAAATTTAATCCCTCATGGCTGGTCTTACATGGGGGGAAATTGAAGAGAAGAGGAGCAAGGAGACCTAAGCTTAGGAAGTAGCAAAATACCTTGGATTCTTAGTTTTCTTGATTTGTTCTTCACTTGGTTAGCCCCCCTCACCAAATCCAAAAATTCCACCTCTGTTCTGCCTTCAAAATAACACCAAATTAAATGCCAAAACCATGAGAAGGAAGAGGAGGAAGAGGGGAAGAAGTTTAACAAGGCAAGGAGTAGGAAAAAGTGGCTAAAACTTACATTTTTCAAAGCTTCTTCTTCCTTCCTTGGCCTCCCCTCTTGTGTGCCACTCTTAGCCCTTCTTAATTCTGTTTTAAGGTGTGAGAGAGTGGGTGAGGAGATCTGAGCAGAGGAGGGACGTTTTTTATAAGCTAGGGATTCATTTAAGCAACTTTCAGAATTTGCAATTTAGTCCTTCTTTGTAGTTTTGTTCGTTTGGGCTCATTTCAACTCCTTTTTGAAATCCATTTTTTCCATCATATTCCTTAGGCTCTTAATCATAAGAATTGCCTTTGGAATCACTCAAAAAGGATCTAAAACCTTTTCGAACCGTTCGGTCAACCAACGACCGAAATTGCTCACTGGAGGGGTTTCAACTATTCTAGGGGTTCCCATGGTATTCGAGGCCTCTGAGAACCCCGAAAAGCTCAAATTTTCCATTTAAAAAGCCTTCCTATGAGATTTCAAAATTTTCCAAAAATTACAAAAATGCCTCTACTTCTTCGGCAAATTTTCTGAGCTCTTCTGCCTCTGGTTTGGCATCTCAAATCTCAAATCCTCATTTTCTAATATTTAAAATTTTATCATAATTTTAGTTGGCCCTAATTCCTTCTATTTCAAGGACTTCCTTGTATATTTGGCCCATTTCTGACGTTTACGAAGAAACTAAACATTGTGTTTCTCACGTTTACGGAGGGACCGGATGTTACACGTGGGCCATGATGCATGTAGTTGACTTGAGTTGCCCCTTCCTTGAGTGTTACATGGAGATGAAAGTGTTTGTGTGAATGTGCTGCAACGTGGAGCATGGAAGCTTGTATGAGCTTATGTGTGTCTTCCATGAGAGAAACAAGGGAGTTGGAGCTGACTTCTTCTTCAAGACCCATTACTCTTATTCAAATGCTATTTTATTCTTCCATTCCAATTCCATTGCCCATAAAAAATCTGCAGAAATAATAGGAAAAATATCCACAAAATTATTTGAGATAAAATTGAGCATTAAAACCAATAATTTGTAAATTAATTCCTAAAATGTAGAAAATGGCTACTAAAACCAAATTCCATCTAATTAGACCCCTAAAGCCATTTTTGGATACTAAAATGCTTAAGATAAGGAGAATAAAATATATAAAAATCATATTTATCAAAGTGAAGGGTAGAAATAAAATGAGCTAAGTGAAAGGAAGAATGGGGTGTGGTCATATATATAGCTAGGTTTAAGTTATTTCTAAAAATTTCAATTTTGTCCCTTAATCTTAGTATTTTCATTTTCAATTCATTTTATCTCCTTTTTAGAACTATCTTTTCCTTCATAAAATTTAGGTCTCAATCTTATAAAATTCTTTTAAAATCACTCAAATTGGGGCTAAAACCTTCTAGAATGAAAGGGTCAAAGTTTGGGTCAACTAACTTTAGAAAATGCACACCAAAGGGGTTTTAACTGTCCCAGGGCTTCCCATGGTTTTCAAGGCCTTTGAGAACCCTGAAGAACTCAAATTTGCCATTTAAAAAGACCCTCTTATGAGAATTCCAAAATTTTTCCAAAATTATGAAAATGTTATTACGTTACATAGCTATTTCGTTAATTTTTTCCTCGTTATTTTAGCCTCTGTTTTAGGGTACTTTTGGCCTCCTAATTTCATTATTTAATGTTTATATCATCATTCTAATTTTTCTAGGCCTTAATCAATTTATTTCAAAGAACTTACTTTGAAAATGTATCTGTTTCTGTAGTTTTAACAAAAACTAGAAATGATATTTCTCCCCCCTTAAATAAATTTGGGCCTTGAAATTTAGATAACATACTTTATGGGAAGAGTTCTGGATATTTCTTCCTTATCTCTTCTTCTAGCTCCCAGGTAGCTTATTCGAGAGATAACCCCTTCTAAACCACTTTCACCAATGGTATCGTTTTATTCCATAACTGCTTGAATCTAACATCCACGATCTAATCTAGTAATACTATATATGATAGATCATCTTGTAACTGTACATTTTCATACTCTATGACAAGTGAAGGGTCGGGCTAGTACTTTATGAGTTAGGATACATGGAATACATTGTGAACTTGGCTTAAGTTTGAAGGAAGGACAAGTCTGTAGGCTACAAGTCCTACTATATCAAGAATCTGGAATGGACTTATGTATTTTGAACTAAGCGATACTCTAACAAAGACATGGTCTCCAATTTCAAACTCTAACGACCTTCTTCATCTATCTGCATAACTTTTCTGTCTACTTTGTGCTATTAGGAACTTCTTTCTTATGGTTTCAATTTGTTTGGAGGTTTGGTCTACTAACTCTGGGCTTATTAGGCTTCTCTCTCTTAGCTCAACCCAACACATCAGAGACCTACACTTCCTCCCATACAATGCCTCATACGATGCCATTTGAATATTTGCATGATAGCTATTATTATAGGCAAACTTCGCTAGAGATAAGTACGTATTCTAGTTTCCTTTCATCTTTAATACACATGCTCTCAATATGTCCTCTAAGGTTTGGATAGTTCTTTTCGTCTGTCAATCTGCCTGAGGGTGGTAGGTTGTACTAAATCTTAATCTAGTACTTAGAGCATCCTGTAATGATCTCCAAAAATTTAAAGTGAACCTGGGATCTTTATTTGATACTATGCTTTTAGGCACACAATGTAATCTCACTATCTCCCAGATGTACAGTTGGGCTAATCTATCTAGGGTAAATGTGGCTTTTATCACTAAAAAGTGCACTGACTTTGTTAACATATCCACTATTACCCATATGGCATCATGCCTCGATGATGTCTTGAGTGAACCTATGATAAAATCTATAACTATGCTATCCCATTTCCACTCCGGGATATCTAGGGGCTGAAATAACTCAGCTAGCTTATAGTGCTCTGTTTTAACTTTCTGACACAGTAAACATTGGGAAACATATTCTGCTATATCTGCTTTCATCCTAGGCCACCAGAACATCTTTCTCAAATCATGATACAACTTATTATTGCCTGGGTGAATGGTATATTTACTCTTGTGTGCCTTATCTAGTATTCTCTCTTTACTCTCTACATTTCTAGGCACATACAACCTATTCCTATATCTCACTATGTCATCCTCAGACAAATTGAACTCCTGAGTTCTACCATGGGCTATTTGGGATCTAATTTTTCTTATCTGCTCATCTATTTGCTGAGCCTCTTTTATCTGATCCCTCAGATCATTTTCTATTTGAATTTCACTCATTAATAACTTCCCCGAATGCACCTCATATGAGAGATTCATATCCCTAAACCTCTCAATCAACTCTTACTCTCTGATCATCATACAAGCCATGTGTATGAATTTTCTACTCAGGGCATCAACTACCACATTAACCTTATCAGGATGGTATTTTAATGTAAAATTATAATCTTTCAAAAATTCTAACTATCTCGTCTGTCTCATGTTCAATTCTTTTTGTTCAAATAGATATTTAAGATTCTTATAGTTACTGTAAATTTCTATGGCTACCCCATACAAGTAGTGTCTCCATATTTTCAAAGCAAATACCACTATAGCTAGCTCTAAGTCATGTGTGGGGTAATTCTCTTTTTGAAGCTTTAATTGTCTAGAGGTATAAGCTACCACTCGGCCTTTCTGTATAAGCACACATCATAACCCTTTGTTGGGGGCATCATTATAGACTACAAAAGCCTCTCTGGGTTCGGGAAGTACTAAAACTGGAGCCATGGTTAACTTATATTTCAACTCCTGAAAACACTTCTCACATTTCTCATCCCACATAAACAGCACATTCTTTTTAGTGAGCCTAGTTAGTGGCATTACTATCTAAGAAAAGCCCTAAATGAACCTTATGTAATAACTTGTTAAACCTAGGAAGCTCTTAATCTCTATCACTATCCTAGGTTTCTCCTACTGTAACACTGCCTCTACCTTCTGGAGATCTACTGCAACCCTTGCCTAGGAGATCACATGGCCTAGGACTTGAACTTTAGTGAGCCAGAACTCACATTTACTAAGTTTAGCGTATAACTATTTTTCTCTCAAAGTCTCCAAGGCTAATCTCAAGTGTTGTTCATGTTCTTCCCTACTTTTTGAATAGATGAGAAGGTCATCTATGAAGACAACTACAAACCTATCTAGATATGGCCTGAATACTTTATTCATGTAATCCATGAATATTACGGGTGCATTCGGTAACCCGAAGGGCATAACTAAAAACTCATAATGCCCATATCTGGTTCTAAATGTTGTCTTAGGAATATCCTCAGCCTTAATCCTGAGTTGATGATATTCTAACCTAAGGTCTATCTTAGAAAAGACTGACACTCCCACTAACTGATCTAAGAGGTCATCTATGTAGGGAAGAGGGTATTTATTCTTAATGGTTATTTTATTGAGCTCTCTGTAATCTATACATAGTCTAAGGCTCCAGTCTTTCTTCTTTATGAATAAGACTGGAGCTCCCCATTGTGAGACATTGAATCTAATGAAACCTTTCTTTAAGAGCTTTTTTATCTGCTTCTTAAGCTCAGCTAGCTCGGTGAGAGCCATTCTATACTGGGCCTTAGACATTGGACCTACCTCAGGTAAAATGTCTATAGGAAACTTAACCTTTCTTTGGGGTAGTCTGCTAATTTCTTTAGGAAAGACTTCTGGGAACTTTCTTACTACTGGAATTTCCTTTATACCCTCTTCTACCTTAACCTGGACTAAAAAGAAAACTAGATATTCCTGACAACGATGCCCTAGAGACCTCTTAGCCTAGGACATGGTCATAACAGATAACTCAGTGCTCATACTAGGTACAGTCCCACATTTAGATAAAGTAATACATCTATGGGAACAATCAAGTGTGACAGAAATCATGAGAACAGACCGTGTTACGTGGGATAGAATGTATGTTATTGATGCTGTAGTGACGAGTCTATTGTGCAACCCTCAAAATAAAACTAGTTTAGATTAAATTTTATAGTTAGTGGTACAACGTAGGTCATCTTCCTTGGAAATGGAGTTCAATATTTAATTGGGATTTTTAAGTGTATAAAGATCCTAGAACTACCTAATTTAGGGGGGGTTTTGGTTTAATTAAACTATCTAAAATTAATTTGAATCAAAATCACTAACTACCTAATTGCATAAGCTAATAAATGAATGATGGACTTATGACTAGCTTTGGATTCATCCCTTGGTATCCACTATCCTTATCCTAATTCAATTATGATTAATTTTGGTCTAAGAGTTCCTAATTGTGTTCATAATAATATATCTTGAGTTACCACGTAAGAATCAAGAGATCAACAATCTAATGTTGAATTAAAACCTCAATCCCGCATTAAATAGTCAATTCTTGTCTTTAAGATTAATGAATACTCAATTTGATTGATTAACTGATTAATTAGCCTCTGAATCATCACCTTAAGATGTTTAATTAATCGACTTAACACTAAGGAATCCTCAAATCAAACAATCAAGCATATAATCTCACTCATGCATTTCATCGAACACCTTGATGGCATACATGAAAAATTAGAGAAAAAAATAAAAAATCAATGTTTAATCTAATCAATTAATCAATAAAAAGATTTCCTAATTAGTGTCTAACTAGCCACTAATTACATCTACACAAATTCCCAATCAAATACATCTCAACCAAGAATGTACAAGAAAAAGAAAAAGTGTAAGAAATTAAGAAAATCTTAGCTAAAATTCTATGTTCTTCTTCATGGATTCAAGCTTCTAACAAGGATGTTCCTCTTTGCTAGCTACAAGGGGAATTAGAGCTTCATTTGAATGGAGATGGAAGTGAGAAAAGTGGAGAATGTGCTACTACATAGATGGAGTGGGTGAAGGATTGTGTTTTGTTTATGCAAATGTGTTTGACAATGGAATGAATGGACGATCCAAAATGTGCATCTTTGGATGGATAGATTGTATACGAATAGAATGGTGTGTATTGGATGCTCTTCTCACATAAATTTTTAATAATTTCATGTGCTGCCTCTCATTCCTTCTCATTGCCCGTAGCCACATGCATGTGTGTATTAGTGTGGGCCCCACTTCATTTTCTTTTATAATATTCCACGTGAAACTCTCCTCTTCATGGGCTTCCCCGTAGCTTCATTTTACTGTGTGTGTGAGTGTTCTAAGCTGCTAGAACTCGTGGCCTCTCTCCTTCACACAAGAATGTGTAGTAGTTACTCTCTTGTTTCTGTTCATCTCTCCAACCCTTGGCTTCTTATTAACTCCACCTGAACTGTCTCTTTATTCTACATGGCCTGGACCTCTCATCCACGTTAAACTTGAGACCTTTATTTTTGCATGTGACAACCTATAGCTTCTCTTAGCTTTTGCTAGCTTCTTCCATTGTTTTCGCATTATTCTCTAGCTCATTTTCTTTATGTTTTTCCTACATTGCTTTTCCTCCATGCTCCTTTAAAATCTGCTTATGCTTCTCCAACGAACAGCTCAAGCTTCACCTTTGCATGTAGCTTTAGTCCTTTGCATGCTCTGTTTTGCACTAGAACCTATGGCTCCTTTTGTTGATTCTTCCTCATTCATTTGTTCACGTTCAGCTCATTTACCGCATCAGACCAAAGCTTTTTCATGTGCTCTACTTTTATATATGTGAGTCCCTTCAGCTTGAGCTTTTTCTCTATGCTTCTTTTGTTCACAAACTTCTTCTCCACATGAGCTGCCTTCATTTTCTTCAATCCCGTAACTAGTTGCATCTTGTTTAATCCACCAAAGCTCCTTTCCATGTGGTTCTTATAAGTGGTTAGCTACTAGACCATGCATGTGAATGAATGGATGAAAGTGTGTGTTATTTATGATGCAACGTGAATGGAAACCTCAGCCCTAAGCTTCCACATGAACCCATACATTAGTGAATTGGTATGTTGCTATCCTTGTAACTGTAGAATCCATATGACTTACTCCTCTCATTTAAATTTTAATTGCCCAACAAAGAGTACACTTGAAGCCCTACTCTTTTCCTTCTCTTCTCTAACTCAAATTCTCATTCAAATATCATTTGTGTATTAAAATCTGCACAAAAGAATAGAAAGTATAAGTAGAAATACCCAAAAATTATTTAAGATAAATTTAAGCATTAAAAACCAATAATTTGTAAATTAATTCCTTAAATGTAAAAGTGGCCAATAAAAATCAAATTCCATTCATTAAGCCATATTTAATTATTAAAATGCCCAACTAAAGAGGAAATAAAATATATAAAGATGGTGTTTACCTGGTAAGCTAGGGCATATGGCCAAGGACTGCACATAGGTTCCCCAGCAGTTTTCTCAGCAGAGGGAGATGGCTCCTACATCCAGACCATACACCTAGGATAGAGTCTTTGTCCTGACACAGTAGGAGGCTAGCTGGTCCCTGAGTTTAATCCAAGGTACTATTAGAATTAACAATTTTTTCTATAACTGCCGTATTTAATTTAGGTGCTAGCCACTCTTTCATATCATATGACTATGCTAGGAAGTTGGGTCTGAGTATGCATACACTACCTTGTCACCACTCTTTCATATCATATGACACTAGGAATCCCAATAACTCTTCTTCCTTTCAGCCATACATAAAGAATGCAAATCAAATTCGAAAAATGCATGCGTAGATATCATGGGACATGTAATCATTCATAAAACATTCTAGCATTCAAGGAGTCATACAAAACATACATAGGCTTGCCAAGCAAGTGATTTTGTCTCATCCATTCTTTTTAAGGATTTTGGACTTGCCTCACCCATTTTTTCAAAGGCTTTTTGTAATATCCGATTTTTTAAAAATGAGAGAAAACACGAGAAATGTAACATACGGTTTCTCCATAAACAAAAAAAATTCACCGGATACAAAAGGAAGTCTCTTAAAATGACTTAGTTAAGGTCCCAAAAAATTTAGGAATTATTCTAGACTCTTAAAAAAGAGAATCTCAAGCTCAGATAGAAGGAAAAATAGAGCTAGAATAAAGAAACGAATTTGAACGAAAGGTTGATGAAACGTAAGGGCATTTTTGTCATTTTGATTAAATTTTGGAATTTTCATAGAAGGGCTTTTTAAATAAAAGTTTTGAGTTCTCCAGGGTTCTCAAAGGCCTTGAAAACCATGAGAAGCCCCAGGATATCTAAAGCCCCTCTGGTGGACATTTTTCAACATTAGTTAACCTAAACTTTGACTGATTCATTCAGAAGGGTTTTAGCTTTGATATGAGTGAGTCCAAAGGCATTTTATTTAATTAGGAACTTAATTTTTATGATGAAAAAGACAATTCTAAAAAAGGAGTTAAAATGAGCCTAAACGGAGCAAACATGCTCGTAAGGGCAAAATGGTCATTTTAAAAAATTGTAAAAGAGGCTTCTTAAGTCAGATTACACCTCATCACCTTCTCCAAGCTTCCATTTGCAGAAAAATGGGCAGCAATGGCATGACATTAAGAGGGGAGAGAGAGAAAAAGTTTAAGCTTCCATTTAGGTAAGTAAACAATCCTATTTCATCCCATGCCAATTAGGAAAGTTGTTCCTCTCTCTAAGAGCTCTCTAATGGTGGTTTCCTTTTCTTGAAAACTTGAAGATTTAGGTCTAATCCAAGCTAAAAAGGAACTCTTTTCAAGTGAGCAATTGGTGAAAAATAATCTACGCGAAGAGAGCTCCGTTTTAAGGTAAGACTTCACTTGAAACACTTGCAAAATCTTGTGTTTCCAAACCATTTAAGCTTAGGTCAAGAGAGAAAAAATGGGGAGGAGAGTTTTACTTTATGTAGTCTTGATGGAACCAAAGGTTATGGAATGTGAAGATAAAGAATATACAATTAGAATTGAAAAGGGAGCTTTAGAATGCAAGTTATAGAATTTAGGAATTTGGTTGCACCTAGGCTAAGATGAAGCTTCCTAGTAGTAATTTAAGTTGTCTAAGGGTATATATGAGTTCCTAAGATACCAAGAGAACCTCTTATATGCTTCTCCCATCAAAGAAATTAAAACAACTCCATTGGTGCCATATGGAAGCATAGCCTCGGCCAAGGAGGGTTCATGCACCTAGGGAGTGTTTTAATTCCTTCCAACCTTAGTTTTGCATCATGTATGATGGGAGAGTATGAGAGAAAGCCTTAGAAAAATTTTAGAAACTATAGATAGTGAGATGATATCATAGGTTCCATATTATGGCTTAAAGAAGCAACACCTAGCTAGACTCCTTGATTTGATTATGTGATGACTCCAAGAGGCTTAAAAGGAGTCAAGAATCATAAATAAATGGAGAGAATGGAGCCAAGATGATGTTTTCTTGAGATTGCTTCATTAAGTGTATTATGAAACGATAAAAGAGTCTTATGAGTCACCTAGCTTTTCTAATGATTGTGAGGCCTTAAAACTTGATTCAAGAGTATAATTAGCTTCCATATAATGTGTCTAGGCCAAGAAAAGTGATCTCCACCTCCTTAGGTGTGTGAGGTCAAGAGAGAGGATTCAAGACTCAAGGAAAAAGTGTGTAAATGCAAGCAAGGTAGCTCTCTCCACCTTCTCTCATGCATGGATGTGTGCTACATTATCTTTGAATGTGTGTATATATGTTTTGAGTTATAAAAAGTATGTGAGCATGAGCTTTTATTCCATAGTATCATGATGATGATTTATGTATGCAAATGATGTTTTATATACTTGCTTTGATTTGTTTGAGTGTAGAGAAGCCAAGAGCCCTCTAGCCATGGTGAGGATAAGCTAAGAACTCTAGAATTTAGTTGAGACAAAGTAAAAAATCTCCCAAGAGTGAGGTTGACTCCCAAGAGTAAGGTTGAGTCAAAAACCTCATAAAGAAAGTGGGTGAG
Organism: Erythrophleum ivorense; assembly: GCA_026724425.1. NCBI lineage: Eukaryota > Viridiplantae > Streptophyta > Magnoliopsida > Fabales > Fabaceae > Erythrophleum > Erythrophleum ivorense. The sequence goes on along the minus strand of JAIUCV010000025.1, from coordinate 4,084,447 downwards.
GCAAGTCCAAAATCCACAAGGGAATGGGTGAGGCCAATCTACTCATTTGACAAGCCTATGTATGCTATATATGATGTGTTCAAACGTCAAGAATGTTTTATGAATGCTCACATAGGTCAACATGTTCATGCATACATTTTTAAGGCTTATTTGCGTACTTTATGTGTGATTAAAAGGGAGATGAGCTATTGAGATTCTTTGAATCTCACTCCCTCCTCTTAAATATTCTAACATGCTAGGTGGACCAAGAGAACAAGAAAATGGGAGCCAACCACTTAAAAGATGAAAGTATGATATTGAAGTGTATGGAGTTTACTTCTTTAAGGCCATATAAGTGGCAAATATTGTAGCCGATTATTGTATATAACTTATGACCTCTTGAGCATGTGTAATTATGTTAATATATTATGTATGAATGAGTGCTAAGGTTATATGTATAGAAATGTACAATTTGGACATGTAATGGCAAACTAGTATTATGAAAATGTATGTATAAATGGAAGTAGAATGGCCAAATTAAGATGCATGAGGTTTAGGACCACTTGGGCAGATCATACAAGTCATATTCATACTTTTAAACTTTCCCAAGAGGTGCCAAATATCAAGGGAAGTCATTTGGACACAAATGGTATCTAACATGGAGCAAATTTGACCATATTAGAAACCTATACCACTTTTTGTCCAAATGAGCTCTTCTTGATCTGAGATTTGGTATACAATTAGAGCTTATTGAGAGATTTTTGGAAAGCTAAAGTATAGAATTTTTGAAGGTCCATGGAATATTTGATGAAATTTCAAAGTTGAGAAATTTTCTAAAATTGGTTAGGGCATTGTTCATACTGATCCAAAAATGAATTCTGTCACTCACAGGGTAAATGATATCTAATTGTCCTAAAATTTTATAAGGAGGAACTAAACATTCCCTATTGTGCCAACTAGAAGCACCTCATTTGGATACCTAGAGAGGGAGATATGAATTTTTGAAGTTTCTGCTCAATATCAGGCGTTTAGACAGACCTTAGGTACTGTTTGATTAGTTTTCGAGGTCTGCATGTGCCTAGATTGGTCTGAATTTATTTTTTTCCTCTAGCTAACATTTTTATCTTTCCAAATTGGTATATTTACTTGGATTAAATTTTTGTGGAATTAATTAGACTTTTTTGAAATTTACAGCAGAAAGCTGTATTAGTACCAATGACCATTCGGACCTCTGCACATTTTTGAATGTCAAATGTTCTTTATGTGGTGTTTCATGGTTTAGACATATTTTTATCATAAATTAGAAATCTGTAGCTTTCTAGAATGGTAAAGAATACATCGTTTCAATTTTTTTTAGAATTAGTTACGATTTTTCAAAATTTGTGATAGAAAAGGGAAAATTTTGGCCAAGGTAAACTACCATGGATTTTGTGTATTCCCTTGCCTTGCACGAGTTGTAGGTCACTTTTGGTGATGGATTTGAGTTGTATCTATGTAATTAAATATGAGAATGTGATACATAAGTTCACATGGCCCACGGGACACCGAATGAAAAATTTATGCATAACGCAACACTAAGAAATTCATTATTTTATTACCTTTTTCCTCGCTCCTTCATGAAATGCATGATGTTAAGCATAAGAATAGCATGAGATAAGTTAGAAAATTATGGTGTTACATTTATTGGTATCAGAGCAAAGTTCCAAGCTCTCTTAGATTGAATTTGGGTTGAGGATGTAGCAATAGGGTTATGCAAAGGCTTGTATAGACATGTAAAACCTTTTATAGGACATTTTGGGTGTGTGAAGATAGTTTGTGGCTTTGTTCATGATAAGTAAGCTATAGAATGGTCTTGGAATAGATAGTGAGCATCGAGAAAAGTTGGCCTTTAGAATAGTTTGAGCAGAGTTAATTGATCTGACGGCTAGAGCTCTATGTAATATGATAGCTTGCCAAGATCAATGGCAAGCCCTAGGTATGAATGATGAGAAATGATCTCCTTAATATGAAGAGGCTTGCTAAAGAGAGTACGTGAGGCCTACTTCTCCTTGGTAGTCATATTTAGACCATTCTGAGATGTCCTTCTTAATGCAGAGACAAGTAGTGATGCAGTGCGGTATGAGATGAGACTATGGCTGCACAGGAGTAGTTTAGAGGGAAAATGAGAAAGAGAAGTACCCCCAAGCCATAACACCCAATGTCTAGATGAGTTTCAGAACCTAAAAGGCTAATTCCCTTAAGTTAGAGGTTTGAGTTACAAGCCACACACCATGGAGCCCTGACAGCCCGGAGATGATAGTTATGTATGAATGAAGTAAGAGGTAGAACCCTCATGCTTGATGATGGGCTAGATATAGAGGCAATGAGACTCAGGTTGGTAGCTAAAGATGAAACTCCAATATATGAAAAAGCAAGCCAATCAGAGGCCGTTAGCTGTGGCCAATTAATTGCTTAGCTGTGGCAAATTATTCTAGGAAGCAGTGAGGTAATCCAGATCATTCCTCGCTGTGGCCAATACTCAGACAGGAAACTAGAGTGAACCCGAGGCTAATTAGTTGCGACAAATGATGTGCTAGCCGTAGCGAATGGTGGATGAATGCCTTGTTGGTCATATTTGGGCCAACTTGAGGAATGAACTGATAAGGGATCAGTCGATCCACGAAGAACGAGAACCCCTAGTATAAGTAAAGAAAAAAAGTAGTGAATAGTCACAGAAGATTAGTAAGAAATTAGTGGGCTTAACAGTTGAGACTAAGAAAAGAGCTCAACATAGAGAAAGTTAGATACAAGAACAATAAGGTTGTTAAGACCTGCCTTTAAGGCATTGACTCCAATTTAGGGTGCTACCCTGTGAGACACTGAACAACAGAATGTTAATGTAGCCTTAAAATTTACATAAAATAAGGCTACTAGTAGTGATGCACATAGTGAGTGAGCTGTACCTTATAGGTAACACTTAGAGGTAAGTATGAGTAGCCTAGTAACAGAAGCTCAGAAGAAAATTAGGAAAGTTTAGAAAGCACTAAGTTATTGCAAGCTATAAGTCTGATGAGATAGGCAGCTTAGACTAAGTATGAGTTGAAGCCTACAGGAAGTGACCAATAGCATTGACCAAGCAAGATAAGTAAAAAGAGAAATTAATTTGATAAGAAGCGCAGTGAAAGTTCTCCCTAGATCAAGAAAGGGAAGATGAGACATCCTGAATCTGGAAGACCACTTAGTAGTGGTTAGCAAATTTTCCTAGATATACCCCCTAAGTCATAAAGTATAGTGATAAAGGAAGTGACGAAGAGCTGAGAAATTAGTCATAAAAGAGATGCCCTTGCTTTAGTAATGACTAAATGTATAAACAAAGCCCAGAAAGGTAAATAGATAGAGGTTTGATAATTAGTCAAACGAGCTCCCTAATATGAGAATGATATAGGGCTAAGGCACGCGCGTGATTAGAGCACCCAGTAGAGCATAAGTTTTTAGTAAGATAGAATCTGAACAGTGAGAGTACATGTCCGGGATTGGGTTATTAAAACCTTAAAATCCGTATACTATTCTCCTGGGGATGAGGCTAAAGAGATTAAACAAAGAGAAAGCTTAGCTCTGATCTAAATGTAAAAATGAGCTGAGACAGACAGTTAGTGCCTTAATACGCTTAGAAAAGCTCGAGGGAGTTAAGGACCGCCTAAGAAGGCAAGCTTTGCATTATGCAAAGAAAGAGTATAAGCCAAGAGTGCCACAGAATATAATTCTTTGAATTTGATGAAGTAGAATTTCCCTACAGAGGGATGGTCTAGTTAAAAGCAGAGTAAGAGTTTAAGAAAATGGACCCCCTTGGTGTTATAGAAGAACCCTATAGGTGCTCTTGAGCATAAAGAAACTTGAACTGGCAACAAAGATAGCCAGTAGTAGAGTATCCTTTTACCGAAGTAAAAGGATAAGAAAGGTAAAAAGAGAGAAAATATATGATAGTATTCAAACCGAGGATATAGTAGATTGAGAATAAATATCGAATTGATGTGCTTGAGTACTTGAGAAAGCACACTTGTCCTTGGCATAGATGCCCTTCTAGCATGATAGTGCCCGAAGTAAAGAACAGTTAGGTAATGTAAGTGATCTTGAGATGGAGTAGAGGAAAAATCTTATTTTCCCGAGTATCCTATGAGAATAGGGCAGATAAAGAAAAGTACGAGAGGAATACTTTAGATTATTGGGAAACTCGTAATATACCAGTGATAGTGGCCTTAAATTCAATCATAAAGCACCGATTATTAGTGTTTTATGTTATGGTTTACTTGTAATAGAGGCTACATGATATTAGGTCTGGCCAACCTAGTAGTAATGTGGCTTAAGTGTGTAGCAAATGACGACATCAATCATTAAAGTGTTTCGATAATCAAAAAGTATTTTAGTAAATTAAAGAATGAGATAAGTTAGAAAAGAGAGGCAAAGGGATTCTAGTAATATCAAAACAGTAAGAAGAGCATGCAGAAAGGAATCCCCAATAAAGAATAGTCAGATTCAGATAGCACGAGTTCAGTATCTATGATATGAGTCCCTTATAGTACATGTAAACGAAATGAGTAGGGACTAGTGTATAGTCTCTCTCCTACCATAGATGTTAACCATGTAACATCCAGTTCTCTGAAAATAGGAGAAAACGTGAGAAACGTAACATATGATTTCTTTGTAAACAAACGAAACTTACTGGATACAAAAGGAAGTCCCCATAAATGATGTAATTAAGGTCCTGAAAAATTTGGGAAACATTTTAGACACCTAAAAATGAGAATCCCAGGCTTTGATGGAAAGAAAAATAGAGCTAGAATAAAGAAATAATTTCTTACTGAAAACTTACGAAACGTAATGGCATTTTCATAATTTTGAGAAAATTTTGAAAGTCACACGGGAGGGCTTTTTAAATGAATTTTTTTAGTTCTATAAGGTTCTCAAAGGCCCTGAAAACCATGGAAAGGACCGGGACAACTAAAGCCCTTCCGGTGGACGTTTTCCAATGTCAGTGCACTCAAATTTTGACGGATTCGTTTGGAAAGGTTTTTAATCCGATTTGAGTGATTCCAAAGGCATTTTACTAAATTGGGAATCCAAATTTCATAATGGAAAAGATGGTTCTAAGAAAGGAGCTAAAATGAGTTAGAAACAAAAATGCCAAAAATGAAGGGCAAAATTAGAATTTTTGAGAAAATGGAAGCTTCTTGAATACACTTTAAGTTTCTTATTTCTTCTCCCCTTCATTTGCACGACCCATTTTGCCCAAAAACCAGAGAAAACACTAGATCTCTTAGGTGCACCATGGAGGAGAAGAAAGGAGTAGAAAAAGCAAGGAAAAGGTAAGGAATTTCATGGATTTTCATGCTCCTTCTTCTTCCAAAATTGTTCCTCTCCTCTTGAGCTTTCTTCCTACGATTAAAATGAAGTTTACAAATTTATTTTAACGGAGAAATTGAGGGGAAAATTCAGATTTGAAGAGAGGAGCTTAAAGAACACAAGATTCAAGTGAGAAAAAGAAAGAAAATAAGATAATTTCTTCTTCCATGGTTGATATCCTTTCTTCCCCTTCCTGCACCATTTTGCCCCACTTAAGAAACCCTAGGAGGGTTTGATTTTTAGGTAGAACCAAGGGTGATTCTAAGGAAAAAGGGTGTGGAGATTAAGAACATGCAAAGGAAATTAACAAAAAATCATAGAATTTCAAGATGCAATTCCTAGGGTTTTAAGTGTACCTTATAAAATCTGATTTTGTACAATGATTCTTAGGCCTAAATAAGAGTTTAATTAAGTTCCTAAGATCCCTAGAAGTCTCCCTATGTGCTTCTCCCCCTTAAGAAAACAAAGCAAGCTCTATGGAACCCATTATGCTCCATTGTCTCGGCAAAGAAGGGTTATCATAGCTAAGGAGAGTTTTAAATTTTTCTAAGCCCATTTTTGAATCATATATGATGAATGAATATGAGAGGAAGCCTTGGGAGAAATTTAGAAACCATGCCAATGCTGATTTTAGGGATAGTTTGTTGACTAATTCCTATGATATTGCTTATCTTGATGATTCTCTGAGACATAATTGTGATGACTCTCATTCTTGTACTATATGTAGAGAAATTAATACATTTTTGAGCTTGTATGATGATATTAACTCTAAGGAATCCATTACTGATCAGATTGATTTTATTTCATCTAGAACCTCTGTTGGTTTTACTGGACTTGTTGATCTTCCTGGTACTGATGATTCTTTGCATGTTGATATGGATAGTTTAGGGAATCATGGTGCTGATATTTACTTGACTACTAATTCTTTTGATTCTTCCCATACTATTGATATTCCCAAAAATGGGAAAGTTGTTTCTTCTGTCTGTGAGTTTTCTGAATAGGTATTTGGGATGGAAGAGGTTGAAATCAAACAACTCATACCTTCGGTTGAGTAAGCCCCTACCTTAGAACTCAAACCGCTGCTAGACAATCTCAAGTATACCTATTTGGAGAAAGATGAGAAGCTTCTGGTGATTGTAGCTAGTGACATTATTCTAGAGGAGGAAGAGAAGCTTCTAAAGGTCTTAATGAGGAGAAGACAAGCAATAGGGTGGACCTTGGCTGACATACCTGGCATCAGCCCTGATACATGTATGCACCGAATTTTGTTGAAGGATGAGGCAAAGCTAGTAAGGAAACCTCAAAGTCGACTGAACCCACTTATTTTGGATGTGGTTAAAAATGAAGTTTCTAAACTTTTATCTGCTGATATTATATATCCTATTTTTGACAGTCAGTGGGTTAGTCCTGTGTAGGTGGTTGCAAAGAAATCAGGGATCACAGTTGTTTGAAATGAGAATAATGAATTGGTGCCCACCCGTGTACAAAACAGTTGGAGGGTTTGCATTAACTATAGGAGGCTTAATTTAGTCACTAGAAAAGATCATTACCCCCTCCCTTTTCTTGATCAGATGCTTGAGCGTTTAGCAGGAAAATCTCATTATTGTTTCCTGGATGGATTTTTAGGTTATTTCCAGATATGCATAGCCCTAGAGGATCAAGAAAAGATGACATTCACATGCCCACTTGGAATATATGCCTACAGATGAATGCCTTTTGGTCTTTGCAATGCCCCTGGAACTTTCCAACAGTGCATGGTTTCCATTTTTAGTGATTTCCTTGAACATTATATAGAAATTTTTATGGATAATTTCACTGTATATGGGAACTCTTTTGATGATTGCTTGTGTAGTCTAGATAGAGTCCTAGCTAGATGCATGGAGAAAAACCTTATACTTAATTTTGAAAAGTGTCATTTTATGGTTCGAAAAGGCATTGTATTGGGTCATATTATATCTAAATAGGGCATAGAGGTTAATAAAGCTAAGATAGATGTTATCACTTCTCTACCATACCCGACATGTGTTCAGGAGGTCCGGTCTTTTCTAGGTCATGCAAGTTTCTATAGAAGATTTGTAACATCCAGTTTTCTGAAAATCCAAGAAAACATAAGGAAACACAAAAAACGTAACATATGGTTTCTCCGTCAACGTACGAAATTCATCAGATACAAAAGGAAGTCCCTCAAATAGAGTAAATTGAGGTCTAATAAAATTAGAATAATATTCTAAACCATAAATAATGATGAGTCAAGGTTAGAGGTGCCCTAAAATTGAGGCCAAAATATATGAAAGAAAAAAAAAAGGGTCCCGAAGAGTCTCCGAAGTCAAGTATAAAGGAGCCAGGAACTAAAATACAAAGAAAAATTATATGCTGGGCAAAATGTATAAATTGCCTGAAAGTTCAGGAAACTCTAGTTTCACCCTCTATTTGTGGCTTTAGACACAAATATCAAAAAATCGGGCAAGAATCTCATAAATCCGTCACCTACAGTTAAACTTAGTTTAATGAGACGAGTCCAATGATGCCAAGTTGTCCAAATGGCCGGGCGGGATTCGGTCTAGGATCTGGTTATCTCGATCAGTAACTATGAGCAAAATAAAAAAAAGAAGTTGTAACAACTATAGAAATAGAAATAACTAAAAGTTTAAGAAACCTTGAAGGAGTTTCAGGGACTAAATTATAGTAAATAAAAATTTTATAGCACAATCATAATACAGAATGGTAAAAATTACACCTATAGACCTGGGTGTCTGATTGATACCAAAATTTGAGGATTGAAGTTAAGGGTCCCTGATCCATGTTTGAAGCTCAAGATAGCCAAAAAGTAGAGGAAATAATATTCATAAATTTTAGAAAGCCTAAAGGTATATATTGTACCGTAAAACCTTAATTAGGCCTAGACACTGATTTTTAGATTGCTATAAGGCCCAATAAGAGAAGAGAAGATATAATTAGGGTTTTAGAGAAGATGAAACCCAAATATAAATATAAAAGGAAAGGAAAAGGAGAAAAAGATTTTAGTTATTTTAAAAAATTAACCATGGTTAAGTTAGAAACTAACCATGGTTGAGTTAAGGAAGTTGACCATGGTCACTATTCCTAATTTAAGGGCTAAGAAAAGGTATCCAAGTGTGTGGCCAAGAATTTTTGGAAGAAGATATTTACTTATGAAATTAGAAAATCGAAAGAAAAAAAGGAATGGAAGGTTAAGATTTGATCTTGAAAAGGTTGATCCAAGGGTCCAAATTTGGCATGACCATTTAATTTCCTCTCCTTCACCTCCATTCCACCATTTTCATGCCACACACAAGGGAGGAGGAGAGAAAAACATGAAGAGAGAGAGAGAGGGAGAAAAAGTGGAAGAAGAAGTGAAATCAAGCAAAATTACCTCCATTCTTCACCAAATTTCTTCATCTTCTCCATCCTTCAACCATTTTCTTCAAAGGGAAGCTACATATTCATCTTTTCTTCAAGGTGGAATGTTACTCTAAGTGGTAAGAGAAGAGATTTTAGTGTGAGAAAAGCAAAGGAAGTAAGGATTAAGCTTAAAGAGTAAGTTTTCTCCATCTTGTACTTGAAAATCACATGCTTTAAGTTAGTCTTGTTAAACCCTAGATATGAGTCACTTTTGGACAGCATATGAATTATTAGAAATGGAGTTATATGTTGAATATGAAGGCCTTGAAATGAAGTTTATATGTTGAACATGAAGGCCATATGAGCTTAGTTATTTTTGTTATGTGCTGAGACTTTGAAAAACACAAAGATTGTAATTTTTGGGAAAATGGAAATGTTAGGGAGATGCTTTCCGAATTTTCCAAAAATTTTTATGGTGTTTTCTTAATGTCTTAAAGTCATGTATACCAAATTTCAAGTCCTAAAACATAAACAAAGAGGCTATGGAATTTTTAGAACCAAAGAAACTCACTTTTAAGCCTAAAACGGAGCTAGATGATGTTATGACCAAAAGGTGTTGTTGGGGCTGGAATTTCATAATTTTATCCATTCCAATGGATTCAAAAGGGTGTTTTTATCTAGGAATACCTATGGCAAAACCCCCAAAACTCATGGAATAAAATTTCTAAGTCTTGGCCAAGAAATGCACACTATTTGGCCATAGTGAATTGGAAGGAAAGGAGTTAGATTTTTCCAATTCCAATGGTTCCAATGAATTTAAAAGGGTCATACTACTTTAGGAGTTAAGTTTTATGTGTTGATTGTAATGAATTATTATTATGATTATAGGGTTCGATATTTGTTTTGGAAACTCCAAAAGCAAGTAAACCGAGTCCCAAGGATTGAGGAACAAAGTTTGCTAAGGTAGTAGTTTTTCTCTCTCTTTCTTTAAGCTTATATGTTTGTATAATGATGAGTGTTATGCTATATCAAGTTGTTATTTATGCTATAAGATGAGACATGTATGTTTAGACCGTACTTGGCCTTGCATGAAATTCCTTGTATTCTTATATAGTATATGGCACCTTGATTGGCATTATGTTATGTACTTACATGCTAGCTTGTGAATAAGATTGGTTTACTACTACTGAGATTTCATAATCTCACCCTAAATATAACGCATGCTAGGTTTGAGTTCAAGTAAAGAAAGAGCAAAGAGTGTGGAGACATAAATCAAGGACCTTACTTTTATGCACCACATTTTGTTATGTAATTAAATATTTTAGATTACTGCATGTATGAGTTATGTTATGATACTGTAAGGTACTCAGGTATGGAATGGAAAGTCATGAATATAATCAACCCTTGAGTAAATGGAATATGACTGGTGAGCTTAAAATGCAAAAATGCATCTGCTTATATAAAGGCAAAATAATAATAACAATATGTCAAGTGAAGGGTAAAATTGTCTAGTTTTTGTAGGGACACTTTAATATGAACTTATATGCATTCCATTAAGGAAGTATTTTCACCTTGTAAAGGGCTTAGAGAGCTTGAAGTAGAGCCCTGAACCGACCTCATACGATTTTTCTATAATTAATTATATATTTTCAAAGTTAGATAAGAAATTGGAAATGACCAAATGAATAGTAAAATTGTATAAGTTTTTTAAAGGAAAAATTTTAATTAGTTCAGGTTTCCATTGACTCCTCTTAGTTTTATATGAGGTAATTATAGTAGGAAAAGTGTTATAAAATAAGGTATGACAAAATTCATTTAGAATTTTAGTAAAATTACTTTGCCATTGTCTAAGCTGTTATAAAAAGATGTTGATTTCCATTTTGATGATGCATGTAAAACAACTTTTGATGATCTTAAGAAACAATTGACTTCCCCACCCATTATTCAACCCCCTGATTGGAACCTCCTATTTGAGCTTTTATGTGACACATCTAATTTTGTTGTAGGTGCAGTCTTAAGCCAGAAAGTGAATAAGAGGTCCCATGTTATAGCTTATGCATCCAAGACTCTGGATGGGGCCCAAGCAAATTATACAACCACAGAAAAAGTTTCTTGCTATTGTTTTTGCTTTGGATAAATTTAGGTCTTATTTGCTTGATACTAAAGTCATTATTTTTACTGATCATGCAGCCTTAAAGTACTTGCTGAAGAAGCCTAATGCAAAGCCAAGATTGATTAGATGGATGCTTCTACTTCAAGAATTTGATATTGACATCCAGGATAAAAGTGAAGATAAAAACTTGGTGGTAGACCACTTGAGTAGAGTTGAAGCTCCAAAGGTAAATTCCTTACTTATTGATGATGATTTCCCTGATGAGCATTTGTGTGCTGTGCATAGTTTCTATTCTTGGTATGCTAACTTAGTGAATTATCTAGCTACTTCTGAATTGCCTATTGATTTAACTAAACATCAGTTGAATAAGTTTAGGAGTGAAGTTAGGTATTATATTTGGGATGATCCATACTTGTGGAGACTATGTGGTGACCAAGTGATTAGACGTTGTGTGCTTGATATAGAATTTGATTCTGTTTTAAATTTTTATCACACACTTGCATGTGGAGGTCACTTTAGTCCAAAACACATAGCTAGGAAGGTTCTAGATAGTGGATTGTATTGGCCTACTCTGTTTCATGATTCCTTTGATTTTTGTAAAAGATGTGTTAGGTGTCAACAAACAGGTAGTATATCTAGGAGAAATGAAATGCCACAACATCCTATTTTGTTTTGTGAAGTCTTTGATGTGTGGAGCATTGATCTTATAGGACTTTTTCCTACTTCTTTGGGCTTTTCATACTCTTATTAGCTGTTGATTATGTTTTGAAGTGGGTGGAAGCAAAACTCACTAGGATTGATGATTCTTCTATGGTTGTAGAGTTTGTTCACTCTCACATTTTTTGTAGGTTTAGTATCCTTAGAGCTATAATCAATGACCAGGGCACTCATTTTTGCAACCGAAGTATTCATAGCTTACTTAGTAAGTATGGTGTTGTGCATAAAGTAGCTACTCTATACCACCCTCAAACAAATGGCCAAGCAAAGATTTCTAATGAGAGGTGAAGCAAATTTTAAAGAAAACAGTGTAGTCGAATAGGAAAGATTGGAGCAAGAGGTTAGATGATGCACTTTGGGCCTATAGGACTACCTACAATACTCCTATTGGCATGTCACCCTATCAGCTGGTATTTAGAAAAGTTTGTCACTTACTGGTAAAAGTGGAGCACAAGGCTTACTGGGCTGTAAAGAAATGCAACTTGGATTTGAATGGACCAAGATCTCACAGAAAATTCTAACTCCAAGAGCTTGAAGAAATCAGATTGGAAGCCTATGATAATGCAAGGATCTATAAAGAAAAGACAAAGGCATTCCATAACAAGATAATTATAAGAAAGGAGTTTGTTGTTGGCCAAAAAGTCCTACTTTATAAATCTCGCTTGAAGCTTATGCCAAGTAAACTTCGTTCTAAATGGGAAAATCCATACATAGTTTCTAATGTTTTCCCTTTTGGTGTAGTTGAGCTTTTGGATAAGTAGACGAGAGCTAAATTTAAAGTTAATAGACATCGGCTCAAACACTTTCATGAAGGAGTTCCAAGGGATGACAAAAAGAAGTTCCAACTTTATGACCCACCCTGATCCCTGGTTGTACTCTTTCCCTTTCCTCTTTTCTATTGTATTGTCTTTATCTGTTTACTGAATTGTGTGCTGGCATTGAGGACAATGCAATTTTTAAGTGTGGGAGGGATACAAATAAACTTCTTGGTTTTGTTTTGTCTTGGCTAGTTGATTTTTTTCTAGTTTTTAAGCTTTTAGTCAGTTTTGTGTTATTTTCCAGTTTTTGAAAAAAAAAACTGTGCTTTTATGGAAGTTGCTAGTATTAAGGGGATCATAGCTTTGATATATCTTGATTTGATAGGGAATTGATCTTGTGTTGAGAATGCAAGTTAAGTGGCAATTAGCTTTGCTTTAATGAAATTTGATGATGGTTAATTTACCTTGTGAGATGTTTGAACCAATTGCTTATTCATTTCTAGTGTGTATCCCCTATTTTGCTTTTACTTTAGAACTTGGCTTGAATCTTATTCAAGGCCACATTTATTCATTTTCCATGCATGAAAAAGATTAAAGCATTCATTGTTGTTTTGTTTTAGCTAGAGCCAAAAAGCTATCCTACATGTGTTTAATCCATTTGCTTTACCCTTTTGAGCCATATATATGTTTCCTTTTTAGCCTTTTAGCCATGAAAACCAAACAAATGTTCTTCCTTCCTTGATTAGGATTCTTTTGATTATTAAAGGCATTGTATCTTGTTAAGGTGGGTGGAGGTGCATTTTTCACATCATTTATAGGCTGTTTGTTCATTCCTCTTCGAAAATATTCCAAGAAAAAGAGAGAGAAATAATAATAATAATAATAAATGAAAAAAAAAAAGAAACAAAGCAAAAGAAAAGCATTTGAAATACTAAAAAAAATGAATGAAAAAGAAAAAGATAGAAAAGGGAAGACAAGTTGTTCTCTTAGTGCATATTTTTGTTTATGGTAATTAAGGCCTGAAAATGTACTTGCATTCCATCCTTATTCTTATTTTAATGATCTTGATGATTTTTAAGCATCCAATTTGCTTTTTGAATTTTCTTTATTCTTTTGTTTACCACTTGTTTCGTACCTTAGCCTATATCACAACCATAATAAAGACCTTTTGATTCATTCATTGGCATTTGATTTTGGTGGTGGAGATGTAGATAATTGCCAAGCTTATGGCAGTAAAGTTAGATGGGATAGAATTTGAGAGTAAGTACTTCATCTTAAACACTAAAAAGTAGAGTGATAAACACAAATCCAAGTAAGGGACTTTCATTACATTTCATTTCTGTTAAGTGTATTGCCATGGTACTTATTGCATTGATACAAGTGATATGACTTGGAGAATTGAGCCATTGATATGCTTTGAGCTTCCTTGTGCTAAGTGACTTACACAATTCCATTTTTCTTGATTTCCTTTCTATTATCTCTTCCTTGGAGTTTAGTTTTCTTTTATCCAGGAGTGCAAAGGTTTAAGTGTGGGGGAATTTGATAAGCATGATTTTTATATGTTTTAATTCTCCTAACTTAAACATTTTAATGAGCAAATATGGCTTGAGGAGTTTAATTAGGTAAAATTTGATGTTAGTAGTCATTTGTGCACTCAAGGAAATTATTTACAAGATTTTAGAATTTTAATGCATAAAGTTCTTTAAATGATTTTTGTGAATTTTCCTATTCAATTGTTCTTACTATTTGTGAAGATTTTTTGTTGGGCAATGGGAATTTTAAGGATGGAAATTAATTTAGAAAATGATTGAAGCTTCAAGATTGAATCAAGAGCAAAACTACATGAAGGAAGCCATACTTTGCAACTAGAAAGAATGATTTTTAGATGGAAGGCAGCTCATTTGAACACACAAAATTTCACTCACATCACAAGAGCTTTAATGCACTCACTAGCCACGAGATCCTTATTTTCTAGCTCTTTCATTCATATTCATTCACATACTCCACTGCATTCACATTGAAGTAACACTTTTCACACATGCAACACAACTCTCATGTTGCACCCATTCACATGAAGCCATGGTCATTCAAGTCACACAATCACGCTACACTTTCACCTCATTCCCACGTCCATTCATTCATGTTGTTGATACCATTACATACAGCCACTACACTTCCACCCACTGGAACAAAGCAAGAAAATGAGTGAAGAGAAGAGCTAGAATAGAGATGGAAGAAGCTAGGTTTCATGCTTGAGAGGAAAAGAAGAAGCAACAGGTTCTTGATGAGAATGCTTAGGTTCTATGTGCATGGAGAGGAAGCTCATAAAGTTAGGAGAAGTAGGACGTGAGGCTTGCATGAAGAGAGCACTGTTGCCACTTCACTCTCATACACATGCAGAAACAAAGAACTAGCTATGGCCAACACACTCAAGCTGCACGAAGAAGGCAAAGCTATGGTTTCAACGTGTGAAGAAGCATAAAAGATACGGGTTTGAAGGAACAAAGAAGAATGCAGCTCCAGAATAGCAGAATGCATGAGGCTAGGCAAAAATATCATGGAGAAACATACATGTAGCTCTGAAGTCGAATAAGACACTCCTAATGAGCAAGCCATGGTTTAAGTGAGGAGAAGGAAGCTCAACGTGGGTAGAATAGCAGCTCGTGTGAACAATAGCTTATGTGAGAAATGTAGAAGCCACGAGCAGAAACATATACACAAAGAAAAAAAGCTACGGGTGCAGAGGCAGAACTTGGGGCAGCAACAAAAATAGCTCAAGTTTAGGTGCTGTGAATAGAAGCTGGAGTATGCAAAGTTGACATGGATGAAGGATTAAATGAAATGAAGCAGTGTTAGACAGCAACATGAAAATTGACGTAAGAAGAGAGCTCAAGTTCTACGTGCTGGGCTGGGTGAAGAAGCTGCGAGCTAACACATATAGGAGCCACGTAGAAAAGAGATGAAGCCATGTCATTAATAAGCTCACGAAGCTTGATTGAGCTTGGAGAACTAGCTACGAGTAAAAGGAGGAGTTGGAGCTAAGTTAAATGAAGAAGCAACTAAGGGTTTGGAGGAGAACATGTAGGATTAAAAGAAAATATGGGCAGCACATGAGGAGGATTGGAGAGTAAATGACAGGAAATGCATACAACATGCAAAAGAAAAAAAAATAAGTGAGTTGAAGGGAATAAAAAAGGAGGCGATTAGACTACGTAAGAGGGAGAGTGAGAGGCGTACTGGAACGTGGAAAACGTGAGAGCTCCAGGGAGAGTTAATTAATCCATTTCTCCATGGTTGAAGATCCCATTATCAATTTTCTTCTGATTAAAATCTCCATGGCAGCTTGAATCATCCTTGGTGGCTAGCTGAAGCTTAGAAACTCCCAAATGCAGATTTGAGCTCCACATTTTCTCACCAAATTGGATAAAAATTCCTTGCTTAATATTTTAATTTCAGCATTATTTCCATTGTTAATTTGACTAGGTTTAGCTTATTAATTTAGGAATTTAATTGCTAGAAATTACTTGATTGGTTTGATTTGTGGATTGGGTATAATTTGATCTTTGAAATTTTAATTATGATCATTACATGTTTATGAAAATTTCAGAATTAGTGTTGTGCAAATTACTTTTAATTTCCTCTTGATTTTAGGTCAATTGATACAATGGTTGTTGGATTAAGTGGCTGGAATTTTTGTGCAATTAATTGTTGAGGAATTAATTAATCTAATTAGTTAATTAGCATCTTAAGTAGATTGTGTAGCAGATTTTATTGATCAATTATGATTGGTTATAGTGTGTTCGTGTTCTTAATTCAATTAATTAATTTTTCAAAGTTTCCTATGGTTGCAAATTCCTTGAATAATTGATGAATTGAATCTTGGATGATCATTTAAGAGCCTTTATGGGGAATACACTAATGAGCAAGAAATTAAATCCAAATTTGGTAAACTAAAAAGGGCAAGGAGAATTGAATTCTAAGGAATCCATCTAAAAGCTAGCTACCACATTTTCTTGATTGTTCACTTCACTTTAGTCTTAAGTTTTTTATTCTTGTCATTTAAAATTTAGTTCAATTAAATTCTAGCATTTCAAAACCCCTTAAACAAGTTCCAATTAGTAATACTTAGAATACACTTTCACAACAAATTAAGGCACAAAGACTCCTTGGGAAATGACCTAGGTTGCACCATTATCTATAGAATTTATTTTGCTTTCTAGTTTTATTTGAGATTGCGCGACACAATCGTCACAAGCCAAGGGGAGAGTGTTTTTGGGCAGAACCAAGAATGAATCATATTGATAAGTATGATTTTTATACATTTTAATCCTCTTAACTTAAGCATTTTAGTGTTTAAATATGGCTTTAGGGGTTTAATTAGATAGAACTTGATTTCATTAGCCATTTATGCACTTTAGGAATCAATTTGCAAAATTATTGAGTTTTAATGCATGAATTTCTTTTAAATAATTTTGTGGATAACTCTACTCAATATTTTTCATTCTCTTGTGCAGATTTTAATGGAAAAAAGATTTAAAATGAAGATGAATTGATGGCATGTGGAAGGCTCTTTGGGAGGCACAAGTTATCAAACACAAAGCCACGAGTTTGATGGAAGGATGAAGCAAAACAAGAAGTTTCCAAGGGATTTCTCCACTCATGGGACAGAACATACTCCTTCATGCTCCATCGTCTCATCTTCCATTCCTATTCCATCTCCACTCAAATGAAGCTCTAATTCCCCTTGTGGCTAGCTAGGAGGAAGACCCTTGGTGCAAGCTTGAATCCATGGATGAGCAACATAATTTTGGCTAAGAATTTCTTAATTTCCTACACTTTTTCTCTTTCATGTATTATCTTGGTTAAGTTGTATTTGATGGGAAATTTGTGTAATTGTAATTAGTGGCTAGTTAGACATTGATTAGGAGAGATATTGACTAATTAATTGCATGAATTAAGTACTAAATATTTCATTTTCCTACCATTTTTCAAGTATACAATCAAGGTGTTTGATGAAATGCTTGTGAGAATTAGTGTGCTTAATTGTCTAATTTAAGGATTCCTTGGAGTTTAGTTGGTTAATTAAACATCCTAGGGTGTTAATTTAGAGGATAATTGATAAATCAATTATTCAATTCAAATGTTCATGGATCTTAATCACAAGAATTAGTGATTTAATTGTAGTTGAGGTGTCAATTAACATCAAATTGCTAGGTTTTTGAATCTTAAGTGGTAATTCAAGATCATTTACCAATGGACATAATTAGGGATTTTTAGACCAGAATTAATCATAATTGAATTAGGATAAGGATAGTGGATACCATGGGACGAATCCAGAGCTAGTCACAAGTCTATCATTCATTCATTAGCTTATGTGATTAGGTAGTTAGTGATTTTGATTCAAATTAATTTTAGATAGTTTAATCAATCAAAAACCCCCCTAAGTTAGATAGTTTTAGGATTCTTTAACACTTAGAAAGCCCAATTAAACATTGAACTCTGTTTCCAAGGGAGGTGGCCTAGGTTATACCACTAGTTATATATTTTTCAACCTAGTTTTATTTTGAGGGTTGCGCGACATGACCTTTCAAAATTTGGCGCCGTTGCGGGGGACTTGGATTCTCAATTGTTTGAGAAAGCTTTTTAAACTTTTTAACTCTATTTTAGCTCTATTTTTGTTTAGCTTTTCCCCTATTTTAAGATTGGATTTGGATCATTTCGATGTTACGTATCAATTGGACTACTTGCTAGAATTTTTTGTTTGAAGTGCCGAGAGAATTCTCAAACTTTTTTTTTCAAGGTTTTTGGGTGTTTTGAGCAAAAGTAATCGCAAAGCCATTAGATGCACCATTTGTTGGCCAAATTCCAACGTTATGGCACTTTTTTAATTTTTTAGTATTTTCTTGAATTTTTTAGGAATTTTTCAATTTTTCTAGATTTAATTTCTTTTTTTTTTGCGAGTTTATTTGTGTAATTAACCTCTTTTTTAGAGTTTTTTATTGTTAGGTAAGTCTTAGCTTCTTTGGAATTTTATTTTCTTGATTTTGAATTAATTTTAGTATAGTTTGCTTGTGATTTTTTCTTATGCTTAAAGTGATTGTACTTCTCATTTTATTTGCTTTAAATGGATCCATATTATTATTCTAATCAAGGTGTTTATGATTCTTATGCAAATGATGGAATCTCTAGGTAGTTGGATGAACTCAAATTAATGCTTCAAGGTCTTCTTGAACCACAAAGACAAGAGCAACAAAGCCAACAATACCAACAATTCTAACAACCATGCTACTAACCACACCATCATTCCTGTAAAGTTCACCCCAGTTACATTGAACCATACCACCATCCATATGAAGTACACCCTAATTACCATCATCATTATGAGCCATACCACAACTTCCATATGCAAGAGCCAAAGTATCATTCTTACAACTATCATGAGGGATATATGCAACAAGAAGTCCAAAGGGAACCAAGTTGGGAAGAAAGAATGATGCAGCAATTGGAAGCCTATAATATTCAAAACCAACAAATGCAGCAAATGGTGTTATTGATATGCAATAGTGCTGAGGTTGAAAATCCTATTGAACCTTATGCTGTTATTGATACTAGTGACAGACTAAATCCTACTGTTGATCATTGTTTGGAATTTTGTGAGCCTATTGATGTCTCTTTAGTCAGGGAAGATACTATTTCTCTTATTAAGAGTTTGGAACAAATTCCTAAGGTTGGTGAGCCAATTCCCAATAATCAACAGACTCTTCCAACTAAGATGAAGCAACTACCAGATACCTTAGAGGATTCTAACTCAAAAGACTGTGAGAAGTTGCAATTAGATTTTTTTGTGGATGCAATGACTCTTGCTGATGAGAGTCTAGTTGATTTTATTGGTTTTGACAGATTTTTAGAGAGTTCAAAGTTTAAATTTGATTTCAAATTTTCTTTCCTTAGTTTTGAAGGTCCTAAATTTGATTTTCCTTCTTTCATTATGCCTGAATATGCTGAATATGACTTTCTAAGACTACTGATAGTTGAGGAAGTCCATGAACCATCCCTACATGATCAATCAAAATGCTTTAAAGTAGTGAGACTTAAATTTGTTGAACTGAAAAGGAATAAAGTAATTATGAGTTTGGTTTTTGATACATATGATTAGTTAGTCTTTTCTAAAATTCTTTGTAGTTTAGGATTTAGTTTTCTTTGTCTTTTCTGCATTACATTTTGCTTTGTTTCTGTTTTGTAGGAAATAAATTGCTAACCAGCTACATGGAAATCTAAGCCACCCTTGGAATCTCTATTTTCAAGTTCATCCGGCTGTATTCTCTCCTTTCACTCTCTTTATATTGCAATGTTTATCTGTTAATTGGATTGTGTGCTGACATTAAGGACAATGCAATATTTAAGTGTGGGGGGAGAGTCAGTTCATTCCATCCATCTTTTCCTTGTTTTTTTTTAAAAAAAGATTTACAAATTTTTTAGAAAATTTTGAAAAATAACGTGATTTTTCTTTTCAGTTTTCTATGAAAGTTGCAAGTTGAAATGATTATAGCTTGGATTCATTCTGACATGATAAGTAATGGATCTTGTGTTTTGATTCAAGTAAAGTGACAATGAATTTGATTTCAATGAATTATTTGATAGCCATTAGATGGTGAGGATTTGAGCCATATCTATTTAATTCTAGTGTGTATTCACCTATTACTGCTTTCACTCTAGAACTTGTCTTGATTCTATGTTGAGACCATATTTTTTTTGCATGCATGAAAATGATAAGGCATTCCTTTCTTTTATGACTAGTGATCTAAAAAGCTAACCTTAAATGCATTTTATCCATTGTTTTAGCCACTTTGAACCTTGATTTTCTTTTCTTGTTGAACCATAGCTGTTAAAAATGTTTTCCACCTTGTTTTAAGATGCCTTAGGAATTTCAAGGAGCATTACATCTAAGTAGGATAAGTGAATGTGTGCTTTGCATCCATTAAGGCCATTGTTATTCAAAGAATTTGTTCTAAGAAAAAAAAAGGAAAGAAAAGAAAAGATAGAAAAGCAAGAGAAAAGTATAAAAAAAAAAAGAAAAGGAAACATTTGAAAATCAAAAGAAAGAAGTGTTTCAGATTGAGTTTGTAATTGCCTATACTAATAGGAAATAAGGCCTAGAAACACATTCTTCCCTATCCTAGATTTCCATTGATTGCTCTTGAGATTCTAAGGTGTCCATTTGTTTGTCTTTTCTTGTTATCCATTCATTTCATTCCCTAGTCCCATTACAACCATAAATAAAGTCCTATTGATTTGTGCTTTGCATTTGGCATGGATGGTGGAGATTTAGAAACTTGACAAGCCTATGGTAGTGAACTTTGATAGGTTGAAATTGAGCGATACACATTGTCTTAAACACTTAAGAGTTGAGAGTAAGCACCAATCCATGAGAGAGGCTATGCATTTCAATTCATTCTTTTCAAATGAATTTGCCATGGAGCTTATTTCTTGATGCAAGTGAAGTTAGCTTTGATTGTTAAAGTGTTCAAAAGTTTTGGTCATTCTCTAGCTTGCGATTTTCACACCTTTCTTTTTTTTCCATTCTCCTCTTGCCATTCCATTAGCTTTTTCCTTTGATTTTGAGCTTTGCCTAAGAGTGCAAAGGTTTAAGTGTGGGGGAATTTGATAAGTATGATTTTTATACATTTTAATCCTCTTAACTTAAGCATTTTAGTGTGCAAATATGGCTTTAGGGGTTTAATTAGGTAGAACTTGATTTCATTAGCCATTTATGCACTTTATGAATCAATTTGCAAAATTATTGAGTTTTAATGCATGAATTTCTTTTAAATAATTTTATGGATAACTCTACTCAATATTTTTCATTCTCTTGTGCAAATTTTAATGGAAAAAAGATTTAAAATGAAGATGAATTGATGGCATATGGAAGGCTCTTTAGGAGGCATAAGTTATCAAACACAAAGCCACGAGTTTGATGGAAGGATGAATCAAAACAAGAAGTTGCCAAGGGATTTCTCCACTCATGGGACAGAACATACTCCTCCATGCTCCATCGTCTCATCCTTCATTCCCATTCCATCTCCACTCAAATGAAGCTCTAATTCCCCTTGTGGCTAGCTAGGAGGAAGACCCTTAATGCAAGCTTGAATCCATAGATGAGCAACATAATTTTGGCTAAGAATTTCTTAATTTCCTATACTTTTTCTCTTTCATGTATTATCTTGGTTAAGTAGTATTTGATGGGGAATTTGTGTAATTGTAATTAGTGACTGGTTAGACACTAATTAGGAGAGATATTGACTAATTAATTGCATAAATTAAGTACTAAAATTTTCATTTTCCTACCATTTTCTAAGTGTGCAGTCAAGGTGTTTGATGAAATGCTTGTGAGAATTGGTGTGTTTAATTATCTAATTTGAGGATTCCTTGGAGTTTGGTTAGTTAATTAAACATCCTAGGGTGTTAATTCAGAGGCTAATTGATCAATTAATTATTTAATTCAAATGTTCATAGATCTTAATCACAAGAATTAGTGATTTAATGGTAGTTAAGGTGTCAATTAACATTAAATTGCTAGGTTTTTGAATCTTGAGTGGTAATTCAAGATCATTTTCCAATGGACATAATTAGGGATTCTTAGACCAGAATTAATCACAATTGAATTAGGATAAGGATAGTGGATACCAAGGGACGAATCCAAAGCTAGTCACAAGTCCATCATTCATTCATTAGCTTATACGAATAGGTAGTTAGTGATTTTGATTCAAATCAGTTTTAGATAGTTTAATCAATCAAAAACCCCCCTAAGTTAGATAGTTTTAGGATTCTTTAACATTTAGAAAGCCCAATTAAACATTAAACTCCATTTCCAAGGGAGATAACCTAGGTTGCACCACTAGCTATATATTTTTCAACCTAGTTTTATTTCGAGGGTTGCACAACATGACCTCTCACATATGAATTAAGGTGTGGGAATTTAAAATATGCAAAGAAAATCAAGTAAAAGCCATTGATTTTCAAGATAGCAAAGTTAGGATTTCATGAGCTCCCTTAAAAATTTAATTTGATGCAATTGTTCCTGGGCTTATATGAGTGTTTGGATGAGCTCTTGAGATCCCTAGAAGGCTTCTCATATGCATCTTCCATCAAGAAAACAAATCAAACTCACTTGGTGTCTCCTTGGTCCATAGCCATGGCCTAGAGAGGTTGGAGCACCATGGGGTAGTTTTAATTTGTTCCAAGCTTATTTTTGAGTCATATATGATGGAAGAGGATGAAAGGAAGTCTTGGAAAAATTTTAGAAGCCATGGATAGTGAGATGGTATCATAGGTTCTATATTATGACTTAGAGAAGCAACACCTAGCTAAGCTTGTTAATTTGATTGTGTGATGACTCCAAGAGATTTAAATGGAGTCAAGAATCATAAATAGATGGAGAGAATGGAGCCAAGATGATGTTTTCTTAAGGTTGCTTCATTAAGTGTATTATGGAACCATAAAAGAGCCATATGAACCACCTAGCTTTTCTAGTGAATGCATGGCTTTAGAATTTGATCCAAGAATATAATTGGCTTCCATATGATGTGTTTAGGCCAAGAGAAATGATCTTCACCTCCTTGTGTGTGTGAGGTTGAGAGAGAAGACTCAAGACTCAAGGAAAAAGTGTACTTGTGTGGCAAAGGTAGCTCTCTCTCCTTTCTCTCATGCATGGATGAATGTTGTCTTGTCTTTGAATGTGTGTATGTATGTATTAAGCCATGAAAATGTGTTCTAGCATGATTTCGTATACCATGGTACTATGATGTTGTAATATATTCTCAAATGATGCCTAGTATGTGTGCTTGGGTTTGCTTAAGTGTGGTGAAGCCAAAAACCCTTAGCCATGGTGAGGATGAGCAAAGAACCCTTAAAATTAGTTAAGACAAAGTAAAGAATCTCCCAAGAGTGAGGTTGGCTCCTAAGAGTGAGGTTGAGTCAAAACCTCTTAGAGAAAATGGGTGAGACAACTCCAAAATCTATAAGAGAATTGGTGAGGTTAATCCATGTACTTGGCAAGTCTATGTATGCTATATATGACTTGTTCAAATGCCAAGGGTGTTTCTTGAATGCTTACACATTTCAATATGCCTATGTATGTATTTCTAAGACTTGTATTGCATTCTTTATGTATGATTGAAAGGGAAATGAGCTATTGGGATTCTTTGAATCTCATTTCCTTCACTCTAATGTCTTAACATGCTAGGTAAAGCAAATGGACAAGGTAATGAGAGCCACCAAGCTAGAAGAAGAAAGTGTGACAACTAAGTGTGTAAAAATGTAAATTATAGCCATGTGAGTGGCACATGATGTAATTTCTTATCATACATGTTGTATGGCTTCATGAACACATGTAAATATGTAAATGTATGATGTTTGAATGAGATTTAATGCCAAATGTAAGACATAGCATGAGTTGAGTATGGAATGGAAAGAACTAGCATGTACAGTCTTGTGTAAAGCATGGGGTGAGAGAGTGCGTTTTTAATTTCTGGTTTAATGAACCTTCGATACAAGTTTAGAGAGCCATTTTGGTGTATTCCCACGTGCTCAAATGGTCATGGTTACCTTAGAACTCAAAATGGACCATTTGAACCCCTTATATGACACAAAATGAGTCATTTTGTAACCTAATGTCAAGATCTGACCAAATGAATGAATTTGCCCATGAAATTTGGTACAAATATAGATATTATCCAAATATTTTTACGAAGACAAATATCAAATTATTTGGAGCTTTGTGGAATTAATTATGAATTTCCAAAGTTGGCATTTTTTTGCTGAATTGATGCAGACATTGTTTATATGGTCAAAAACTTGAGCTGCATCATTCATGAGATAAATGATGTCCAATGCTCATGAAATTTTATAAGAATAAACTAGATATGATTATTTTTCCATGGCCACTAAGATCACCCCAATTGGACCTTTGAACAAGGAGATATGAATTTTTGAAGTTAGAGGTCAATACTAGTAATGACAGTCGATCTTTAGTATTGTTCTATCAATATCTAGTGGTTAAAAGCCCCCATTTTGGTCTAGATTTATTTTTAATATAAAGTAGACACTTTAGCTTTCCATAATGATATATTTTTACTAATTTTGACTTTTTTAGAATTAGTTATGATTTTTCAAATTTAAGCATAGAATCTGGAAAATCAGTCTGAGGCTGCACCATTGAATTTTATGTATCTACTCCCTTTGCTCGAGTTCTAGGCCACTTCTTGAGCTTGTTATGAGTTATATTTGTGTATTTAAATATGAGGATGAGATGGATGAGTCTATATGGCCCACGAGATATGAAATGAAAAATTTATCCGTGACGTAATGCAAGTATATTCATTATTCTAATGCCATCTTTCTTGCTTCCTTATGAAATGCATGGCATAAGACCTAAAAATAGCATGAGACAAGCTAGATGAATATAGTGTTACATTTATTGGTATCAGGGAAAATTTCTAGGCTCTCTAAGGTTGGATTTGACTTGAGAATGTGGCAACAAGGCTATATAAAAGTTTGTATAGTTTTGTAAAGCCTTGTATGAGACATCTTAGGTGTGTAAAGATAGTTCATAGCTATGTTTATGATAAGTAAGTTGTAGAATGGTCTTAGAATAGATAGTGAACATCAAGAAAGGGTGGCCTTTAGAATAACTTGAGCAAAGCTAAGTGATCCGACGTTTAGAGCTCTATGAAACATGATAGCTCACCAGGATCAACAACAAGCCCTAGGTATAAACAATGAGAAATGATCTTATTGGTATGAAGAGGCTTGCCAAAGAGAGTATCTAAGGCCTAATTCTCCCTGGTGGTCATACTTAAACCATTCCAAGATGTCTTACGTAATGCAAAGACAAGTAGTGATGCAGCATAGTATGAGATGAAACTGTGGTTGCATAGGACTAGTTTAAAGATAAAGTGAGAAAAAGAGTTACCCCCTAGCCACAACACCCAAATGTCTAGATGAATTTTAGAACCTAAAAGGTTAATTCCCTCAGGTCAAAAGTTGAGTTACAAGCTACACCTTATAGAGCCCTGACAGCCTAGAGGAGATAGCTAGTTATGCATGAATGAAGCAAGAGGTAGAACCCTCTAGCTTGATGATGGGATAAATATAGAGGTAATGAGGCTTGGGTTTTGTAGCTCAAGATAAAGTTTCAATTCATGAAGAAGCAACTCAATTAGGGGAAGTTAGCCGCGGCTAATTAAACACTTAGTCACGGCCAATTATTTCATGAAGCAGTGAGGTAATTCAAAGAATTCTTCGCAACAGCCAATACTTGGATAGCAAACTACGGTAAACCTAAGGCTAATTAGCCATGGCAAATTATAGTATAAATGCCTTATTAGTCATATTCAAGCCAACTTGAGAAATGAATTGCTAAGGCATCAGTCGACCCATAAAGAGTTGGAACCCCTAGTGCAAGTAGAGAAAAAAAGAGTAGTAAATGGTCACAAAAAATTAGTAAGAAATTCAAAGAGCAACATACACAGAGCACATGAACAGTAGAGGAGCATAAGATTATATTCACGGGTTAGGAATGGTGAATAGTATACTTCCAGGTCACATGTTGTTGTCATATTCATCACACCACAATACACATATGTAGGCAACTACTCCAATGTTCACACACCCACATTCCTCCACATAAACTCATGCATAAACACATAACATGCATCCACTAATATACACACGGGTTTGAGAGGTCAAGAAGCCATGAGTTTAGTAAGGGAGAAACACAAAATAGAGAAGGCTTCATGTCTAGCCATGTACACACCTCCAGTTCACTTATTCACTCACACAAAGGATGTGGAAAGGAAGAGAGAAGCAACATGGGTTCTTCCATGTATACAAGCACACTTCATCACTATTTTAGAGTGCTACATCCATTTACTTCTAGTTGGGGAAGGATATGGAAGAAGCTATAGTTTTAAAAGGATTAAAGAAGGGAGAACACAAGCTGAAAGGAGAGCCATGGGCTAAAAGAGAGCATGTGCGGACAGAGTGGAGAAGAGCAACAAACCATGTGGGAATGAATATAAAAGAGAGGCACAGGCTAGAAGAAGCTTACAAGGTCTGTTGAGGTAGAATGTGAAACAGAGACATGAGAAGAAGTTTATTTAGAAACCCAGGGAAACACACTCATGCACTCAGTATAAAACTCAAGAGAAGCACCAGTTCACATGGAAGAGCACGGAGGAAATTCATGTGATAATTAAAGAAATACACATACAGAAGTTTACGTGGAAAACACATGGGGTAGTAGCAAAAAAAAAATGAGCACATGAATGGCACTACTTTTTGGAACGAGATTAAAGAGCTCTAGAACATGTTAGTTGGTTAGGAGGAGCATTTGCAAAAAATATCACTATGAGTTAAAAGAGCTAGAGGATGCTAAAAACGTGAGAGAGACATTCAATCCCAATTCATCAAGAATGGCCATGGCTTCCTTCTCCTCTTTTCCTCCATCCATCTTTTTAATGGAAGCTTGAATTTGCTTAGTGGTTAGCTGAGAATGTGATTCTATGGATGAAAATTTGAGCTCCAAGATGCATCTCTAAATTGGCTAAATTCTCTTCTCTCTATCCTTTGCTTTTAGCATTAGTTTCTTTGTTTAATTTAGCTAGGTTTAGCTTATTGAATGGAGATTTTGGTGGTTGAATGTACTAGATTAATTTTCTTTATATTTTGAATGTAATCTCACATTTGAAGGTTGATTTTGATGCCTAAGTGTTTATAGAAATTCCAAACTTAATGGCTATCCAATTTGCAAGTTAATTCCTTTTATTTTTCAGCTATTTAATGTAATGGTCATTATATTGAGTGGTTGGATTTTTGTGTGATTATTGGGCTTGAGGAATTTATTAATCTAATTGGTTGATTAACATCTTTAAGTGGATTGTTTAGCTACTTTAATGAGCATTTAGGTACTGTTTTGGTGTGTTCTTATTCGTAACTTAAGTTGCTAATTTTTCATAGTTCTTTGTGGTTGCAAGTTCCTTGATCATTAGTGATTTGAGTCTTGGATGGTAATTCAAGAGTCTTTATGAAGAATACACTAAGAAGAAAGAATTTAAGTCCAAGTTTAGGTATATTAAAAAGGAACAAGGATAATTGAATTATAAGGAATCCATTCAAAGGCTAGTTATCACACATTTTCTTAATTGTTGCCAACACTTAGTCTTAAGCTTTTAGTTCTTGTTATTTTCTTTAATTCAATTAAAATTTAGTAATTCAAAACTGTGACAACCCTACCTTCTACTCATTGTAATTATGGTTAAATACAAGATTATTAGTTAATGATCAAGGTTTGAGGTCATTATATTTTACCGTATTACGAAAATGTGAGGGAATTTGAACCTTGATGTTAGGGTCATCACCATGCCACCTTAGCAAAATAAAATGTGCATAAAAGAAATCTTACTACCATAAGAGGCTCATGATTTAATCATCCATTAATTTCAACACTCAATAACCTCCCGGCTTGTACTCTTAAATCATTCCCCAAATTTCACAAATCTCGCCGCGGCGAGTTGGACCTTCGCCGCGGCCAACCTATGTGGCTCCGCGGCAGAAATGCTTCCTGGAACTTCTACTTGACTCCCAAATTCTCGCCTCGGCGTAATATATTCGCGCCGCGGCGAGTTTTGCCTCTGTCCAACACAAATTTTAATTTTTTGACTCGCGCCGCGGCTGGAAACACTGAGCCGCGGCAGGTTTTGGTTCTGTTACCCCCCCTGGGTGAATCTTATGCTTCGCGCCGCGGCGAGGTTCATTGCGCCGCGGCGCCTTTTGGCTCTTTCTCTACTTTGGCCGCGACGAAGCCTTCTTGGCCGCGGCGGGATTCCCTTCTGTGACCATATTACCCGAATTTCACCCTCTACACTCCAATTCTCACCTTAGCAACACTCTAGGTCCACCTACCCTTGCTTTAAGTGATCCTAATGATGTTTATCTACCCTATTTACCCATCAATCCCTCCATTACCATTGTGAAACTCAAATGTCACTTCCTACTTGTTCCACTAACTCATACCAACAAATTCATAAATAAATGGCAGCAAGATCACATACATTATCAGCAATTTACATCCCATGCAAATTTTATAAATATTCCATTCAACAATAGCTTACTTCTAAGACATCATATGTCTACAATTCCCATAAGGTGATCCATATCACAATTTCAGCAGAACCACATACATATATATTGCTATAAGTTCATACAGTGATATCCCACTATGGTGTGCTCTAAATCCTTAACGGTTACATTTCAATCAAGCAAAATATAAACGCCTACACTTGGCAATATGATTACATGATGATGCTAGGTAACTAATAACAAAATTGCATCTATCCTATTCTACTCAGACCAAGTGTAGCTCCCCACACCCGGCCTCAGCTCATGGATGTTCATCCACTTGCTTACCCTTATCCTTACCCGAGGAACTTTCACCTGAAACGTTAATCCCATAAAACGGGGTGAGATATGAATCTCAGTAACCAAGGCAATTCCATTATATATCCAGTTTAATTACCATATATGCATAAATCAAAATCAACATCAGAATCATGTCCATTATAACAGCAAATGAAACAATTAGGCTATCATGATTACTATCCCATACTAGCAATCATATTAACACATGTTAAAGGCCATTAACACCGGAGAGGCCCGTCCACGGCACCTACTCCTCATTGAGCACAACCGGGGCTCAGTGCATCTAGGGTTTGATCATAACCCGGTGCTTGATCATAGCACATGCACGGGTGGCAGCCGCACCACAGCTCCACCATGGACTCACAAGGTCCAAATCACAATTCAACAGATAGCCAACCAATTCATTCAGCATTTTTCAATCAATCATATATAGCAACATATGGAATTAAATCAAATATACACATGGAATTGATATAAACCCGGTTACCTCACTTGTAGACACTTGTACCAATCACCAATGGTGCAGAATTCCTCCTATAACCATAACATCACATAATTACTACTCTAATTCATCATTAATAATCATAATCAGTACCCAAGGAATTTAAAATGCCAATGACTACCCAAGAATCATTTACCCAGCCACAACAAGACCCAATTTCGGATTTAAGTTTCCTCCACCAGAAAATTCAATATTCCACCCAAAATCCTAAGCAAATTCGTATATAATTAATACCCATTTTATAAATTTACTATGGGGGTCTCAAATTAACCATTAAAGCATCAAAATGGAGGGTCTAAACTCATCCAAAGTCAGCCCTAAGCTCAACCTACGAATTTCATCAAGAAAACTCCCAAACACTCACATTTCAAATTTTTGGGTAGGATGAAAATGCTCCAAATGAAAAACTAATCAGGCCAAATTAAAGAGAAAGATGAGGGAATTAAGTTGTATAACTATTACCTTGGCTGAATCTTGCTCTAAGTATGAGAAAATGAAGAATTTTGGTCCCAAACCCTAGCATCCTTCTCCACCTCCGATTTTGCCTCTTGAATGTTATGTTTCAGCAAGTGAGTAAGTGGGTAGGGTATTAGGGTTTAAGTTGGGTCAAGTATGGGTCATGGGCTGCTCCAAGGTCCATCTCCACTTGGGCTTCAGATTTTTAAGTTTGTTGGGCCAGTTTAGAGGTGTTGGGCTGCAGAATTTATTGGGCCAGTTTTTATGCATTTGGGTTGCTGAAATTTAATTGAGTTTGGGCCAAGTTTGAGAAGCTCAAGAATGTGGATCTGCACAAGGATTATTGGGCCACTTAGAAGAGTCTATACAAGATAAATCTTGGGCCTCCATCCCACTAAATTATGTTAGGTCTGTACATAATCCATTGGGCCTCTATTAACCTCTTCTCATGATCTATTATTCTAGGCCTAGATAGAATTTCTATCCTAATTAAATCTCAAACCCATATTAATAATTTATCTCTCTAAAGTCTCCATTCACTTAACTTGCCCAATGAGCCCATATTAATTACTCTTAATTAATTCTAATCCATGATTAATACCTTAATTAATTATGGGGTGTTACAAAAACTCCCTAAACACTTCTCATTTAATGTCACTTTGGAGAACATTTTCATAAATAATAAGCAAAAATTTCTTGAGAAACGACCTAGGTTATACCATTAGCTATAAAATCTTTAATCAACCTAGTTATTTAAGGTTGCTTGACACTGTAACACCATAATTCTAACTCATCTCATGCCTTTGAATAGTATAATTATCATGGAACATATATATGATTCCCATGGAGAAGCATGAAAATTAGATTTTTATTTGCGTTTCGTCATATATAAAAATTCATTTCAGTGTCACGTAGATCGATGCCCCCTCAAATTTAATTACCTTATTACAACTCATTTGTATCACAAAAACATACCTACAACTTATAGAAACCAAAAAGAGATATGGAAAATGAATGTTCATTCTCGGCTAGAATTGGCTTCATTTCGGGGCAAACTTTGGAAAATCATAAATAAATCTAGAAAAATTGAAATCATACAATCTTGGTCATTCTAGGAATATTAGGATATCTACTTCATGATAAAAATATGTACAAGTCATAAAATTCCACACATAGACTGTTTGACAAGCGAAATAGTCTGGAGGTCGGACTGGGTCTTGATGCTGTCACAGTTTACTGATATGAACTTAAAAAATGTCTAATTAATTTCAAAAAAATACAATCCAAGGAAATATACCAATATGGAAATCTGTGGATGTCAACTAGAGAGGAAAATTATCTTTAGATCAGTTCATCAAGCCCAAACCTCAGAATTCGATGGAATAGTACTTCTGGTCGAGCAAGGTTACTGATACTGGAAAGAAATTTCAAAAATTCATATCTTCCTCTCTAGACCTCAAAATGAGGTGCTTCTAGTTGGCAGAGTCACTGTTATTTCCTAGTTTTTTTGTATAAAATTTCATAACAATTGAACACCATTTGAGTCTCACGTGTCAGAAAACAATTTCAGACCATTGTAACAGTGCATCAGACCATTTTCATAAATTTTTCCAACTTTGAAAAATCATCAAATATTCTATAGACCTCTGAAAATTATGATCTTTAGCTTCCCAGAAGGCTCTCAATGAGACCTAATTTCATGCCAAATTTCAGATCAAGAATAATGCATTTGGACAAAAAGTGATATAGGGTTCTACAATGGTCAATTTTGGCTCCTTATAGGGTGCCAAAGTTGCCAAATGGATTTCCCTTAGTTTTGGCACCTTTTGGGCAAGTCTAAAAGTACATTTGAGACTTAAGTTAGCTGCCCAAATGGTCTCAAACCTCATGCATCTCATTTTGGCCATTCAACCCATACTTATACATACTTTCGTTAAAGTTCCATATTGCACACTTTGGCATTACATGCTCAAAATAAGTGCTATGGGTCATATATTATTGTTATACATCTAAACATCACATAATAGTATAATTACATGTGTTTCAAGGTTCATGGAACATATACAATATCATATACATTATGAACCATCATTATGGTTCCAAAATGGGCAAAATAATACATAAGCTTATCAATCCTTACTTTTCATGGTTGTTGGCTCCCTTCACCATAATTACTTGGCCCACCTAACATGTTAGATCATTGGAGAGGAGGGGATGAGATTCAAAGAATCCCAATAACTCATCTCCTATTCAATCATACATAACATGTGCAAGCAAGCTTTACAAATGTATGCATGGAGAAAATAAAAGCCATAGACATTTCAAAAGCAAACTTGGCATGTGAACAACTCATACAAATCATTCAAGAGCTCACCAAGTGTTTGGATTGGCCTCACACTTCTCTTCATGGGTTTTGGACTTGTCTCACCTATTTCTTAAGTACTTTGGACTCAACCATACTTTTGGGAGCCCACTTTGCTTTTGGGAGACTCTTTGCTTTGTCTCAACCAAACTCAAGGGTTCTTGACTCATCCTCACTAAAGGGAAGAGTTCTTGGCATCTCCACACTCAAGTAAACTCATACAAACATCATGCACTCATTAGAAAACATAACATGGCATCAAGGATCATAGCATATAAAGGCATGCTAGCATACTTTTCATAACTTGAAAATACACATACACACATTTTAAAATAAGCTAAACACACATCCATGCATGAGAGAAGGTGGAGAAAGCTACCTTGTGCAAATCTACACACTTTTCTCATTGGATTTCCCTCCTTTGCCTTGGTCATATACCCACAATTTGGTGGAGATGGTTTCTCTTGGCCTAGACATGATTTAAGGGAGCTTTAGGTTTATGAAATATATTCTAAAACTATACAATTTGCTTAAGCCCTAGATTACTCTATAGGCTTCATTATAGTCCATAATGGTGCCTAATGAAGCAACACTCCTTAAATAACTTTTAGGCCTCATTTTTTCCTCTCAAGTATGATTCTTGACTCCTTTTAAGCCTCTTGGAGCCGCCATACCATTAAAATAAAGGGCCTAGTACTATGTTGCTTCTTTAGGTCATAATATGGAACCTATGACCCCAATTCACTTTCCTTGAGTTCTAATTTTTTTTCAAGGCCTCCTCTTATATTCATTCACCATATATAACTCGAAAATGGCCTTAGAAAAATTTGAAACTCTCCCTAGTTAGGTGAACTTGCTTAGGCCGAGACTATGGGTGCATTGGCCTTCCATGGAGTTCTCTTTGTTTTGTTGAAGGAGGAAGCATGTGGGAAGCCTCTTAGGGATCTTAGGAGCATGTTTTAACATTAAATTAAGCCTAAAAATATTCATATAAAATCAGATTTGCAAAGAAGCATTTGGATCCCTAATGATTCCATCTTGTTTCCTAATGCTCCTTTCTTGATTCTATTGGTTCATTCTTAATCCTTGCCACCTAAAACCCCTAATCCCTCCATGAATTGAACAGAAAAAGCCCCTAAGAATTAGGCTCATGGTGGCCAAATTCGTGCAAGAGGAAGGGGGAGAAAGAAACTACTAAAGAATAGAAGTTTTACCTTGTTTTATTGCTTTTCTTTGCTTGCTCTTTGCCTTCTTTGGCCTCCTTACTTGATTTTAGCAATTTCCCCTCTATTCTCCCTTCAAAACGGCCCTCAAAAATTCATAAAAATCATGGAGAAGAAGAAGGAAAAAGGGAAGAAGAGGTTAGCCAAGGTGAAGCATGAAAAACCAAGAAATTTCCTTACCTTTGGCTTGAATTTTCTCTCCCTTTTCTTCTTCTCTTGGGGTGCCTAGAAGAGCATAATGTTTTTCTATCTTGGGGCAGCAAGAAGGTCGGCCAAATAAAGGAGAAGAAATGTGAGAAATGGAGAGAGTTTAAGAAGCTTCAAGAATTCTAATAATTCTCATTTTGCCCTTCATTCTTTGCATTTTTGTTTCTCCTTCGTTTTAGCTCCTTTTTGAGAATCATCTTTTCCATCGTAACAAATAGGTTCCCAATTTAATAAAATGCCTTTGGAATTACTCAAATCAGAGTTAAAACCCTTCCGAATGAATTGATTAAAATCCAGGTCAACCGACATTGGAAAAATTACACCGGAGGGTCTTTACCGGTCCTAGGGCTTCCCATGGTTTTTAGAGCCTCTGAGAACCACGGAGGACTCAAAACTTTCATTTAAAAAGCCCTCCTATATGTTTTCCAAAAAGTCCTCTTATTTACAAAAATACCATTAGCCTTTCGACAAATTTTTTGAATCACTCCGACCCCGATTTTTGGGCAACTCAAGGCTCAAATCCTCATTTTCTATTATTTAAAATTTTATTCTAATTTTAGTTGGCCCTAATCCCTTCTATTTTGACTTTATTTTATATTAGGGGACTTTCTTTTAGTTGGCCCTAATCCCTTCTATTATGGAGGGACCAGATGTTACAGACATAACTGTCAACATCCAAAGAGAAGGGAGAAGGAGGAGGAAGAAAAGGCAGAAAGGGTCAGATAACTTTTTTTCTTCTTTAAACTAGTTTTAGTTTCTTGAAAAGAGCATTTTGGTGGCTGAACACTTAGGCAAATGAGGGAGTTTAAAGCAACAAATTGCATCACAAGAATCTCTATTTGATAAGCATTCAAACGAGGCATGTTTTGAATTAGAAAACTTTCTTTTCCTTTGAGTTCCATTCTTCTCTTAGTTCGGCCTAGATATAAAAATCCTAAAAGGTGTTTGATTTTACCCAAAACTTGAGAGGAATAGGGGTTTTGAAGTATAGAGATTTAGATTATTCAAAAAGAATTAATTAAGAAGCTATAGAATGTAAGTTAGGGCACCTAAGGTTTTTGTTGCATCTTGGAAATTATGGAACCTTAGGAAGATATTTTAAGGCACCTAAGACCAAACTTGAACTAGAAAAGAGCTAAGGATAATCCATATTTATCAATTTCTCCATGGAAGAAGTAAAATTCTCAAGTGTGTGTATATTGATGCTAGTTTTAGGCAAGACATAGTTTTAATTTCTAGGGAGTTGTTTCATTGGCTCTAAGGTTATAAGTGGTCTAAAAATGAATTATAAACACTAATGAAATCATTGAATTGAATTTAGAAGCCTTATTTTAAGAGATTAAATTTTAGGGTTCAAAAGGACCTAAAGAAGCAACTTTACTTATGGCTTGTTTAATCATATATGTGATGGAACCAATGAGTTCCATTAGAGTTATATGGTTCATAGCAAGTGAGATTTTGGAGCCTAGAAAGTCAAATATAAGGGTTGCCTTTTAAAGGACCTAAAATAGGTTAAAATTGCATATTAAGTTCTAATAAGGTTAAGTACCAATAACAAGAGTTAGAATGAATCTTAATGAATTATTTTGCATTGCGAATTGTCATATGTAAGCCATGCTAGCCCTAGTTCACTTATTTGTGGGTGTCAAGCCAAAGAAGATCAAAGAAAAGAGAGCAAACAAGAAGGTTAGTGGTGATTTAAAGCTTCTCAATCCATGAGGTAGCTATCTCTCCTTATTTTGCATGCATTTGAGTGTTTAAATGAGTTCATATACTTATATGCATGCTTGTTTGCTTAGTGATTTTATGAGTTATGTTTTGTAATGGTTTCTATCTTGAGTTTTATGCATGTAAAGGTTATGTTATGGCTCCTAGCTTGCTATGGTAGGGAATTGAGTGCAATAGCTCTTTCTTAACCTAGAGTTGAGTTTAGTTAAGCTTAACTAGTATGTTTTGATGCCATGGTTTGATGAAAATGAAAGTTTCATGTTAAATGTTAAACTATATGATGTATATGAATGGCATGCTGGCATTTTCATTTGACATTCTTTGTGTTCATTGATATGGATTGAGATTTATTACTAAGATTCTTCCTCAAGTATCTCCCACTAACCATTACATGTGCTCACCTCATGTATCTCCCACTAACCATTACAAGTTCCTCAAGCAAGAAGAAGAAAAATGAGAAGAAATAAAGTTTAGAAATCATGTATTAAAAGCTTTTGATGTAATTATATAATTAAGAATGTATGTGATACATTAGTAATGAGATAGTTTTCATATGATAAGAATATGTAATGGTAACTTGTGTAGAAGTTTGAGCACATGAATATATGTCATTTTGATGCATGACTAGGCAATTACTACATAAACTCCTATATGAGGTGCTATGTAGTCTCTATGTACAATAAGGTGTGAGATAGTCAATTTTTGATGCTAGCCATATTTCATGCAAATGGATCTTATGGAAATGAAGTATGAAGGGATTAAAATTTTCAAACAAAGATTGCAATTAAAAGGCTAAATGGACGATTTTAGAATCAAGTTTTAGTCTAAATGAGTCATAAATCTAACCTCTACCCTTAATAGACTAAATGACCCAGTTTAAGATTAAAATTTGGTAAGCATCTAGAGAATTTATAGAGTTTTTTAGCAAGCTAAAGATAATATTTTTATGAGCTCTAAAAAATATTTTATGAATTTTTAAATTTGGCCCTAAAAATAAAATTATATAGTTACTATTTACTCTAATGTAGCTTTTGTTGTTATGAATTTTGAGGCACTAAATGGATTCATTTTCACTTGAAATGTTTATAGTATAAAATTCATATCATAAGCTTTCCAAAAATGCTTAATTTGTTTAAATTAGAGTTGTAAAGCCAAAATTATTTTTTTTTAAATTTTTAGGCCCTATTATGTCAAAATGGCCAAATTAAGTTATATAGGTTCATTATGCAAATAGGTCTCATATTTTGCTCTTATGGGTCAAAACAAACTTGTCTATGGCAGCCATAATTGAAAAAGTAAAGGAATGCAAAATTTGACCCTTATAGTTCTAATTGATGTATAAATCGGGCAAAAACTACTGGTAAAAGTTTAGTTGTAGTTATGAATTTGTTGTAGTAAGAATGGAATGATGTAAATGTAGCTATATTAAGTATGTTATGACACCTATAATCTCAAAGCAGATATTTTTAATGAAGAGTAAAGTCTAAATTTTATTATGGAGTTATTAGTTTCTGAAAATATGAAGAAATTAGCTCAAATGATGAAATTAAAATATAAGGGCAAAATTAAAATTTTCAAAAATCATAAAACCCTAGGTCTCTCGTATATATAGCACATCTCACTCTTTCTTCATTTTGCCAACCTAAACAACTTTAAGGTCAGACTTAAAGAGGTATGAAAAAGGAGGAAGAAGCAAAGGAAGAAAACTACTTCTAGGTAAGCAAACATGGAGAACTTGTTTATGATGTTGTTACAAACTTTTTCCTACTCTTTCTCCTCTTTCTTTCTATTTTCCTAAAAGAGTGGGTTTTGTGGCTGAACTCTTGGATGAAAAAGCTATTTAAGGGAACCAATTACACTAAAATATTTTTTACCAAGAGCACTTTCAAATGATGTATGATTTAGGCTAGAAAAACTTGGTATGTATGGAACCTCAATGTAGTACCTTAGCTCATTAGTCTTCACTCTACATTCCATAGGCTTATTCTTAGACATTCTCATGGAATTAGCACATTTAATAGCAGAAATTTGTGTAGCGAAAAGCCCAATTAGTTCATTCTATGCTTCATGGATCATGTGAGCTCATCAATATTATTTCCATCCATAATATATCCATACAAGTTAGAAACATTACATTTTATCTCATACATCTCAAGTTTGGAACCATGCATCATAAAAACCAGAATTTCTCTCGAGTTCCCTGTCTTAGATTTTTTATATGAATATATGAACTTTAGAAATTTATAACTAATTCTAGAAAAATCAAAATCATACATATGATAGTTTTCTGGAAAGCCATATATGATAAATAATGATTAAAAATAGTTCTAGACCAAGATAGAAGCATTTAAGCCATGAAAAGTAATAGAACAGTACATCAAGTATGTTCTCAGATAGCTCTAGGACCTGAAATTTCAAAAATTTGGTTCTCCTTCTACAAAGCTCTAAATGAGGTGATCATAGTGGCTATGAAGCTTATAATGTCTAGTTTATGCTCAAAAATTTCATAAGCATTAGACTTCGTTTGACCTATGAGTGACATGAAGAAGAAACTGACCATATGAATACTAACCATACCAATTTTGCATAATTTGACCAACTTTGAAAAATCATAATAAATTATCTGGAACTTTAAATTAGGTGCTCTTTATCTCTATGAAAATATTTAGATGAGACCTACTTGCTAGCCAACTTTCATGTAAAAAAGCATCCATTTGGTCAAACTTTATTTTAGCTCAAGAATTGGTCAAAATTGAAGTCCATAATGGTTTCAACATGCATCAAATGACCTTCCTATAATTCCATAGCCACTTAGGCATGTCCAAAAGCACAATTATAGCCTAAGGAAGAATGCCATATGGTTCAAGTCATCATGGAGCTCAATCTCACGATACCACATGCATTCATACATATGAACATAAGGGTGTTAGGATATCAATCTCCAACATAGACATTCATTTAGCTTTAAGATTGATATACACATCATAATTACATACATTTAAACTTGTTCAAGTAGTTACATCTCATATACATCATGTCTTTACATACTTTGACATCAAATTACATTCAAATCTATACTATTGTCAACATATAGCTAATCATACTCCTTGGCTCCCATTTTTGCTTCTTTAAGCTTCATCTAGACATGTTAGATGGAAAATAGAGAAGAGTGAGATTCAAAGAATCCTAATAGCTCTTTACCCTTTCAAACATACATAATGGAAGCATATACATGTCAAAGAATGCATGCATGGCATTCAAACTACTAGTGAAACATACATAAAGTATTTTCCTTGTCATAGGAACTCATACATGTCATGGATAGGCTCTCAAGAGCATTGATCTAGTCTCACCCATTTTCTTTAGGACTTTTGGATTTGCCTCACCTATTTTCAAGAGACTTTTGACTTAGTCTCACTTTTCTTGAGAATTTTGGCTTTGTTTCACCTATTTCTAGGGAGTTTTAGCTCATTTTCACCATCCTAAGGGATTTTTGGCATAACTATACCCATTTAAGTCATATTATATACATAGCTCATTTCAAAAAAAACATAATGGTACCATACATGTAAATAATGGCTAGAAACATTTCTCATAGTTCAAAAATACACATAAGCACACAATAACAAGCAAACATCCAACCAATGCATGAGAGAATGTTAGAGAACTACCTTGAAGTAAGAACACAACACTTTTTCTCTTTAATACCTCTTCCTTTTTTTGGCCAAGCATATACAATTTAGTGGCACTTGATTCTTTTGGCCTAGACACATCAAATAGGACATAATTACATCATTGAAGCAAGATCTAGCTTTATACAAACTCTATGTAAGGTTACTTTGTTCTATGACTCCATTATGGTTCCATAAAAAACACAATGAAGCAACTTTTGGGATTTATGATCTTGGCTCCATTTTCTTTTTCAATCTAAGTCTCTTGACTCTATTTAAACTCCTTGGAGTCATAACAATTTCATTTCAAGAGCCTAACCCTTAGTTACTTCATTATGTCTTAAAATGGAACCTACACCTTCATCTTATATGTAACACCATAATTTTCTAGCTCATCTCATACTATTCCAATCACATCACCTTGGTCTAGCCTTCATTCTCAACGAAAATACAATAAAAATATTTAATTAAATTACATTACGTCATAAATAAATTTTTTCATTTTATATCCCATGGATCATATGGAGTTATTCATCTCATTCTCATATTTAATTACACAAATACAATCCAAAACCATCTCAAGAAGTGGCCAAGAACTTGAGCTAATGGAGTATGTACATAAAAATAGCATGTGCAGCCTTGGATTGGTATTTCAATTCTCTGTCATGAACTTTGAAAAGTCATAACTAATTCTAGAAAATTCAAAATCAAACATACTATACCATTCTGGAAAGCTATAGATGTCTACTTTATACTAAAAATAAATCTAGATCAAAACATCAACGTCTAACTACTGAAAATCAATGGAATAGTAACCAAGATTGCCTATTGCTACTGGTACTATCACTGAACTTCAAAAATTTATATCTCCCTACTCAGACATCCAATTGAGGTGATCTCAGTGGCCATAAAAATCTTATTATTTCTAGTTTAGGCTTGTAAAATTTCATGAGCATTGTACATTATTTGGCCCTCAAATGACACAGCACATAGAAACTGACCATATAAACAGTGCTTATACCAAAACTGTAGAAAAATGGCAACTTTGAAAAATTATAATTAATTTCACATAGCTCCAAATAATTTAGTATTTAGGTTCCTAAAAAGATTTTAATGAGTGTCAAATTTCATGGTCAAATTCGTTCATTTGGTTAGATCATGACATTGGGTTGCAAAATGACACTTTTTATGTCTTCAATGGGTTTCAAATGGTCCAAAATTGCTTCTAAGACATCATTGGACACTTAAGCATGTGGGAAAGTACCAAAATGGTCTACTAAACATGTCTCAAAGGTGCAAAAATCTAGATTTCACAAACTCACACTCTCACCCCAAGATGTACACAAGAACACATATGCTTCATCTTGCCATTCAAGGCCTAAAAGTTGATATATCATACATATGGCATTCAATCTCATACATATACAATATATCATATTTACAAGTTCTCAAGGGTTCATACATCATATACAATATTGAATTACATCATATGCCACTCATATGGCTATAATTGGACATTTTTATACACTTGGTTGTCAATCTTCTTCCTTTAGGCTTGATGGCTTCCATTCTTTGGTTCACTTGGACCACCTAGTCATATTAGACAAATGGGGAGGAAGGGATGAGATTCTAAGAATCCCAATAGCTCTTCTCCCTTTCAACTAAACATAAAGAATGCAAATCCAAGTCTAAAAAAGCATGCATGGATATCATGGGACATGTAATCATTCATAAAACATTTCTAACATTCAAGGAGTCATACAAAACATACATAGGCTTGCCAAGCAAGTGATTTAGTCTCACTCATTCTTTTTAAGAATTTTGGACTTGCCTCACCTATTTTCTCAAAGGCTTTTAACTAAGCCTTACTCTTGGAAGACTTTTAGCTTTGTCTCAACTATTTTTAGGGTTCTTGGCTCATCCTCACCATGACTAGGGGGTTTTTGGCTTCACCACACTCAAGCAAATCAAAACAAATTTACAAAGCATCATTTGAATGAATAACATAACATCATGGTACCGTGGCATTTAAAAACTTACTAAAACATTTTTCATGGCTCAAAACATACATACACACATTCAAAGACAAGATAAACATTCACTCATAAATGAGAGAAGAAGAGAGAGCTACCTTTATTGCAAATACACACTTTTCTTCTTGAATTTGGTTCCTCTTCCTCGGCCACACACACAAAAAATGGTGGAACTTGGTTTCTTTGGCCTAGACACATCATATGGAAGCCAATTACATTCTTGGAACAATTTATAAAGCCACACACTCATTAGAAGAGCTAGCTTGCTATAAGGTTCATTTATGGTTCTATAATGCACTTAATGAAGCAACCATAGG